>CM035227.1:33872170-34455981 GCA_020226215.1 Sindora glabra | reverse complement strand
AATTTTTTCATGAAATTTTTAAATAAGAATCATAATGGTATAAAATGTTGGTTTATTTTATTATTTTTGCATATAATTTTACATTTCATTTACAAGTATTTAATTAAAATTATTTTTATATATAATTTAATTTTTATTAATTATATAATATAAAAATTATATATAAAAATGATAAAAAAATTAACATATTATAATATTATGATGCTTCTCTAAAATTTTTATGAAAAATCATGTAATCTGATAAAATTGTTAATTAATTCAATAGTAAATGTTAATTCTAACTCTTATAAAGTTTAAAGGATAATTTTTTTAATTTTTAAAATTGGAGGGTAAAAATTCAACCATCAATAACTAATTTACATTTGTTTCCTTATTTTATACAGTTCACAGAGACCCACATTTATTTTGTATAGTCATTATCTGTATAATTCAGGGACCCAGGGCCAACATGGAGACATCATTGTCTAGATTCATGCCTTTCACTTTGGAATTAAATCCCATCATTTGTCAAATTATTACCAATTTCAGTTAAAAATTTGACAGGTAAGTGACCTCTCTAGTAAGAATAAAAATATAAAATATTATAATATATTAAAATTTTCCATATTTAAAACTCATTTTCACATTACTATTTGTAATTATTTGCAAATAATTTATGTTAAATTACTTTTAAAGTAAACACATAATATAACTCCTTATTTATAAAAATAATAATGGTTATATTTCTCAAATTTCACAACTAGTATTATTATTTCCTTATTTTTGCTTTCCTAATTTAACAACATCAAATACACCTTCTCTTTCAATTATATTTTTCTTTTCATTATTTGTTTTAATGTTATAAATGAAGACCATGACAAATAACGATAACAAATGTAAAAATAAAAGTCTCACAATACTAGTTATAAAATTTTAAGATATAACAATAACCATCTTTATAAATAAAGAATTAAATATTGTGTTTACATTTTTTTTAACATAAATCAAATTACAAATTTGCTAACAAATAAAAATTGAATTTTAATTTCGTATAAATTTAAACAAGATATTCAAAATGAAATTTATTTGCTTGAATGACTAGCATCAATTAAAAAGAAAGATCTTGAACCACGTCTAATATGGATATGGCATTCCCCCTGTTAAGAGTCCGTGAACGACTCCTAGGAGTCAGCATTATTCTCACTTTCTCATATTCAATCTACTCGTGAAAGGATGTGGGTGGGAGAACGAGAAGAGAAAACAGGACGAGAATCATTCTGATCAGTTGTTTTGCGGGAGGATGGAAAACTTTGTGAGAAATGGAATATGAGATTGGCAAAACTCAACTGAAAAATAATGCTAAGAGGCAGAAAAAATTGCCCAAGGCATTTCCCATTGCACAATATACCACCACAGTACAACATATTGACATGATATAAACCTAAAATGTTAGCAACTCCTGTGCTGTACCACTCAAAATTCTAACTCCTGAAGATTCTGATCTAATAATGTACTACTTGACTACTTACCCCTGACGATCTTTAATCAAATCCAAAGCCCTCATGGCTTCATGAATTGCAAGCAGTAACCTCTCTTCCAAATGTTGCTTAGAAGGATACTCTGGTAAATCTAACTGATTGAAACTGCAACAAAAAATAGTAGTTACATTTTCAAACCACATGGGACATATAATTTGAATAAACAGTGAAAAGTAAAACTGGAACACAAAGATGGCAGTAAACTAATGTTTTATTTATTTTGTCAAAAAATATTTTTTATTAAAAAATCTTATTGAAAAATTAAAATATAGTATCATGATAGTAGAGGAAAACAACTTCCTCTTTGAAATAGAAGATGATGTTCTCCTCCATATTATCTACATTTAATATTGAACAAATAAAATTTTTTTTACCATATTAATATGTTGTAACTATATATTTGAAACATAGAACCCCAAATATCATTTAAATTACATAGTGAACTGAAAAAGAAGGAACCAAGTACCAAGTATGAGCGGACGGCAAGTGCTTAGGGCTTCCATATGCTTTGTGTATCTGAAACTTCTGGGACCCTGAAATTCCTTGAAGTGCACTGAAACTTTCCAATGGCACCTGAAAATTTGGTAGTAGCTGAAATGAGACTCGAGACCTAATAGCCCGTGGAATTACTTATCCACTAGACTAATACAGAAAAGCCAAAATGAATTTACAATAAAGTAATCAGGTTATAATATTTAATGACAATAAATAGGATACACAATACCACACCGGATAGGGAAACATGATAAAAACTTGGAGTAAAGCAGTGTTGAGAAGAAGAAAACTATCATGATCTTTGGCCTATTTATTCAGTACATTTCGGTTACACCCCAGGTCACTTCATTTACCAAACCTGCCACAAAACTACCTAGGCTTCTTATTGAAGGACTTCTTAAAGCCAGTAGACGATAATACTCTACCATGAAAAGAAGTCCCAAAAATTGGTCAGGCAAGTGATATTACTCATAACTTGCACTGGATGTAAATTGAACTTATAACATCCCATTTACTTGATGCTATGCATTAAACAACCATATAAGAGCTAAGAAAACAAGTGAAATTTTAAAGAAAATTAAGACAGATTCAAATAAAGACAAGTAAAACCACCGAAAACCACTGAAACACTGAGTTTTATAGCCAATAGAAGGTACTTACCTTGGATGTGCCTATCACAAACTGCAACAGTCTAGCTTTGTCTTCTTTGCTAAAACCCTGAACAACCTCCCAAAACCATTGAATAACGGCTGACCCAGCACTATATCCAGAATATTCAGTATTTGCTCTCAAGTATCCACTGAAAGAGAGAGCAAAATGTTTGTTCAATTGCCTTTCAGTGGTTTAAAGACTTGAACAGATGGTACAGTATTACACCAATTAGAGAAATGAAAAAGTAGTTTAGCAAAACAATGAAAAGACACTCACAATCAATATCAAGAAGTCCACTGATCAATAATTCCAGTTCTTTGTCATTGAATACAGATATCAGCTCCCTTAGAATCAACTCATTGAATCCCTCCATGAAGGCATTAATTTGGGGTCGAATAGCAGTGGTCAACCGATGCTCAGCAACCAAGTCAACATAATGGTCTTTATTCTCCTCAGTGACTTTGATGTTCCGTCCACCAGGTATCAACTCATAATCAGTTACCTAGACAGGTTCATCATAATCAGCATACAGTAAGAAAATGAACTAATTGACTATTTAATTTAAATAACTACAAGAGCAATCAATACTTTGGTTCGTTCATATAAGATCAGCTTTTCCTCATCTGCATCAATGCTAAAAGTGAGATCCAGAACATCACTGATGTCATTCTACAATCAAAGAGGTAATGTAAAGGAAATATCAAAAATAGCAAACAGATGTCAATGGAGACGGTATCCAGGAAGGGGAATATTAGGAACTAAAAATTGCATATACCTCAAGCATCCATTTCTAATTTTTGAAGTAGTCAGGATCAATGGCTTCAATATCATGATATGTGACTTTGACCCCTAGTATCTGCTTGTAGAATGATCTAGTATAATGAACATCTAAGAGTTGACCATCAAATAATACTTTGCTAACCTGGATACTAAAAGGAGTAAGAAAGCAGCATGTAGTATCTGTTGTATTTAAAAATAAAATAATTAATTTTATTAAAAATATTATATGGATTAGCATTAATTAATTATTAGAATATTTATTTAAGTAATTAGTTTTGTATTTTAACATTAAGTATAGAACAGATTGGGTCCTAGTTTAAGGTGTATGATTCGTGATAGGTTAAATTATGTAAAAGCCCGTATGGGTAGAGGTCCGAACCTATAGCTCTTTAGCGGTCAGTAGTTTCCTATCACAAGTTTAATCTTAAATATAGATATTAGGATTATTATTTTGAGGTTGCACAATAAGGATCCTCATTCCTAAAATTTTTTTTCTTTTTCTTTTTTTCTGGATAACCTAAGTGGCGAAATAGATTGCAATTCTACTTATCATCATCATTCAGATTAATTATAACTTTATCAAATTATGCATCAGGTATGCTCATAATTTTGTTATGATCAATTATATATTTTAAAATTTTTAATTCATACTTCCAACAGATGGTATCAGAGCATATGTTGATAGTATGAATATCAGATTATGAGCAATTTTAATTATCTTGATAAATTTATAAAATTTTCAATTTTTCTTTTCTCTTTTTCATACATTAAAATTATTAAAATTGGAGATTTTTAATTTTGAAATAATTGGATCTATTTTTCTTTTGATTGAATCTTGAATCCTGATTTCAAATACATCAGGAATATTATTTTGTTATTTGATTGTATTAAATCTTGTGATTATTGTGGATCATTGGTTTGAATTTTTTTGAAAAGTTTATGAACATAGATTGCACAGTTTTAAAGCCCTTTTCTTCTGAGTAATGCATGAATCTATGTTAAAAATAGCCTAGATATAATTTTCTAGTATTAAAAGAGGTTAATAATAAAATTTTTGGAGCTTAAAGCCCATTAATAGTGGAAAAATAGCCATAAAAATGTACTGTGCGAAGCAAGAAAGAAGAAAAGTTAGAAAACCTTATTACTGCTGGTGCGTGTGGGTTTCACGCACCTAGAATACACGCGCCAAATAACGTGTGGGATACACGTGGCTGGCTAGATAGTTTTCTGTTAACTTGTCAGCTAACTGCGCATGAGCCATGCGCGTGTGTGGCACGTGACTTTCATGCACGACCTTTTTGAGCTTAAGTCAAGCCCACGCCAGCTTGAACACTTGAGGCCTAGGCTTTGGGCCTTTGGGGCCCAATTTTAGCCAATTTGTGTAAAATTTTTATTTTCTATCTTTATTAATTTTTCTAGAATTTTTTTAGGCCAACAAATATTTATTTTGAATTTTGAAAGATTTATATTGTATAAAAATGTATTCTATTTATGGATTTTTGGTCTGAAAAAATTCATGGACATTCTCCACATTTTTTTTGGGTTTGATGTGCAGACACTCTCTTTAGTTGTAAGCATAAGTATATTTATTATTTTTTGAACCTTTAATTATGTAATTTTGTACATATAAAGACACTTAAAGCCATTCATTACATACCAATGATAGATTAGGGATATATTAAGACTATTTTTCATAAAATGTTGTCCTTCTGGGATGTTTAGGAATATATTGCATTAATGATAGATACAACCTATCGGTATAATATTGTTAATGTAATTTTAGGGTTTAAACTCCTTTGAATAGGTATGCAGCATTTATAATGTTTTAATATTTCTTATACCCTATCAGTATGACTATATTGATTACACTCTTGAGTAAGCTCTTATACAAGTTAAATCATATGGTACATGTAATTTTGATACCACTTTATTATATAATTATTGGACTGATTTTTTTAATTGAAAATCTTATGTTATAATTATGTTGTGCACACATAATTAATAATTTCTCAATCTTGTTGCATCAGTCTCGACCTTTAATAACTATCTATGGTAAGGACTCTTAATAGAATAAATTATGATGAATGGAGAGAGTTTTTGAATATGTACCTAATAATCTCTAAGGAGAATTTAACTTTTAAAGAATTGAAGTCGGCTGATCTATTACCTAAGTCTAGTGCTGGAGATAAGACTTATTACAAATAATGGTATAAGTCAAATCGGATCTATTTAATAATGATTAAGTTCGTTATTGAAAAGGGAATTAGAGAGAGTGTCCTAGATAAGGATACTGTTATGGAGTACATGAAAGCTATTGGTAAAAAATTTAAGAAGCTTAACAAGACTCAGAAAGTCTACTACCTCTCCATGCTTGATAACACTCGTTATGGTAGAATTTTGGGTGTCAAAGAACACATCATGAAGATGATTCATTACTACAATAAGTTGAGATCATATTGCATTGATTTAGGAGAGAGTACTTTGGTTTATAGAGTTCTTCAGTCATTGCCAGCTAAATATAACTACCTAAAAACTTCCTATAATTCATAAGAGGGAGAATGGACAATAGACAAGATAATTTCTATAGTAACTCAAGAGAAGGAGATTATGAAAAGTAACCTATAACCACCTTTTGTCAATTACTTATCTAAGGACTCTAATAATAAGTCAAATAGAAATGATAAAAGAGGAAAGAAACTAGAAACACAGATATCTGAAAGGCCTGAGTTCAAGAAATGTGGTAATAAGGGCAAGGGACAATAGAATAAATCTAAGGGCAAGTGCAATTATTGCAAGATCCTTGGACATAAGATATCTCAGTGTTATAAGTTAAAAAACAAGCATGAGCAGGAAGGGGTTTAGAAACAGGCAGATCCCAAGTGAGGCGGAAAAGACTATATTAGGAGTAGTAGGAAATAAGGTTAAAATTGAATACATAGGATCATTTTTTCTTTATGTTTATCTTCTAGTTCTATTTTGGATAATTATAGTTATTCCTTTTGCAAAAAGGAATTTGTTTTCTAGTTCTATTTTGGATAATTATAGCTATTCCTTTTGACAAGGAAATGAAATATTGAAATTTATTATGATTTTGTTATTATTGGTATGCTACCTTACAAAATGGTCAGTATCATTTGAATTTGAAATATTATCTTGTTGTATCTTTTGATATTCCCATTAATTTTGTAATTGGGCATAAACATCCTAGAATGAGCCAGAATTCTTCCATTTTATGGGATTGACATTTAAGCCACTTTTCTAAAAAGAGATTAGAAAGACTAGTAAAATAGGGTGTGTTGTTAGACCTAGATTTCTTATATTTTTTGAAACCTTTTCGAGTATGGAGTTGTAAAGCAGAGATGAGACCATATAATTCTTAGTTAAAGAAATTAGACTTTAGAATAATCAGTAGGTTTTTCATTAGGTACTAAATTGGATTAAGAGGTTGCAAATTTTCTTGTCCCACTTATAATACCAAGATCATCAAATTTAATCGAACATTCTATCTTGAGGATGACTTAGATAGTGGGAGTTCGGTACCTAGTAATATTAATTTGCGTGATGAGATCATCATTCCACTCATATGTATTTTAACTCCTTCAACTACTGGAAGAGATAATAATGATAATTTAGTTCAAATAAATGAAGATCCTCATGAAGAAGAACCTAATCAACCAGCCATTGAATTAAGACAATCTTAGAAGGTTTCAGAGGCCTGCAATACTAAATGACTACATTGTGTACTTGCAAGAATTTGAATAAAGAAATTTGATGGGGGTAATTTTGTCATTTTAATACTTTATATTGATGACGTTTTGCTGGCTAGTAACTCGATTATTTTCTAATGAGTCAAAATACATGTTGTCATGTCATTTTTATCTTAGCGAAGCATCTTTTATTCTTGGAATTCAGATCCATCATGATAAATCTCATAGTATTTTGGGTTTGTATCAAGCCAATTACATTGAACGAGTACTTAAAGGATTTAAAATGGATACCTCTATATCCAGTCCAATGCCTACTCAAAAAGGCGATACATTATTTCAATCATAGTGCCCTCAAATTGATATTGAAAGTGTTGAAATGGACAAGATTCCTTACGTTCCGCTATTAATAGTCTTATGTCTGCATCCATTTAGATATAACTTTTACTATTAGTGTGCTTAAAAGAAACTTGAGTGACCCTAGGATGGATCATCGAAAAGCAACTAAGAAGATAATGAGATATCTTTAAGGTACTAAAAATTACATATTGACTTGTAGATGATTTAATTCACTTGAGTATAATTATTACTCAGATTCTGATTATGCCTTATATATAGATGATCGTAAGTCAATATCTAGATACATCTTTATGATGTCTAAAGGAGTTGTCTCATAAAAGGGTGTTAAACAAACATTCACAACTACCTTAACTATAGAAGTAGAGTTTATCGTATATTATGAGGCCACTTGTCAGGCTGTATGATTCAGGAAGTTGATATCTAGCATGCAATTGGTTAATTCTATATCACAACCTTTACCAATTTTATTGCAATAATTCTTCTGTTGTGTGCTTTTCTCAAAACCATAGGAATTCTAGTCGTACTAAACATTTTGATGTTAAATTTGTGTTCGTTAGAGAAAAGATTGCTGAATCTCAGACTCGCGTTGGACACAATCCTAGTAGAGACATGCTAGGGATTCGTTAGTTTAAAGCTTACCTATAGGAGTATTTAAAATCAAGTAACTCATATGAGTCTTGTTAAATCTTTTGATGAAGTCTTAGTTTAGTGGGAGTCTGAGACATGCTTATTTTATTTTATTAATGTTTGTGACTAGTAATTGCTCATATTGAAACATTGGTGATATGTTTCATACATATATATAAATTATTTGCTTCCCTATTGGATTCAATGATTTTAAGTTATTTCTTTTATGAGTTATAGTTAAAAGACTAACCTTATATATATCTAGTTCCTTTGGGATTATCAGACATTATATTTAAACATCACTTGTTTTCCTATCAGATTCTATGATTCTATATAGTCTCATTCCATATATGTAATCATTGCTCAATTTGGATAATAAAACATTGGTAATATGTTTTATGCATATATAAATCATTTGTTTCTCTATCGGATTCAATGATTTTTAGTCATTTCTCTTCTAAGTTGTAATCGAAAAATTAAATTTTATTTTGTTTCTTTCATATTATGAGACATTATATCACTTATCTTCTTATTAGATTCAGTGATTCTGTGTAGTCTCATTCTGTGTAGTCTCATTCTCTGAATTAAATTTATAACTTAATGTATAACTAATTGTATAATTATTAATGTTTCAATTATTCTATATAATTAATTAATGCTATCCAAGCGGGAGATTGTTGTATTAAAAAATAAAATAATTAATTTTATTAAAAATATTATATGAATTAGTATTAATAAATTATTGAAATACTTATTTAAGTAATTAGTTTTGTATTTTAACATTAAGCATAGAACATATTAGACCCTGGTTTAAGGTGTATGATTTGTAATAGGTTAAATCATGCATAAGCCCATATGGGTAGAGGTCCCAACCTATAGCCCCTTAGTGGTCAGTAGTTTTCTATTACAAGTTTGACCTTAAATAGAGAAATCAGGGTTGTTATTTTGAGGTTGCACAATAAGGATTCCTACTCCTAAAATTTTTTTCCCTTTTCTCTCTATTTGGATAACCTAAAGGGTGAAGTAGGTTGCAATTCTACTCATCATCACCATTCATATCAATTATAGCCTTATCAAATTATGCATCGAGTACACTCATAATTTTGTTATGATCAATTGTATATTTTAGAATTTTTAATTCATACTTTCAACAGTATTAACAAAAAATAATAAGAGGAGTTGAATTAAACTCACCATTCAACTAATAAATTTGAAAAAAGAAAGATGCTCTATTTAGTAAATAGAGTTTGGGTTTAGCTGAAGTGTTAATTCATTACTGACTGTGGTGAAAAGGAGTGCACCTTTGTCAAATATAATCCCAGACAACAATTGATACCATTCCCTTGTAAGCCCACTAGCATCAATACCTTCCTCCCCTTGGAAATGTCCAGTTAACCTTCCCTTCAGATCTTTAGTGGATCTCATACAAAGCTGGTTATAAGAGTCTTCTAGAATATATGCTTTTCTTACAGATATTCTTAAGGGGTTATGGTGATGGTTATAGCGATACTTTATTTTTAATATGAAATGGGCACGCTTGTTATCAAAATCAATAAATCTAAGAATCTTCAGCATGAGAGAGAAAGATTTCTCAAGCAAGCTAAGATTTTGCCTAATAAATGCATTTAGCAGTTTCCTATGCCTTTCTGAGAATTGAACAAAATGAGCATATTTCTCATCAATGTTAACTAGAAGTTTTCTGCTCAGTAGCAAAAGTGCTGGCATTTTCAACATTAGAAATAATAGGAATACCAAAATCATCACCAACATCTGACTGTGAAGGATGCAACTTCTCACAGACCATAAAGAAAGATTCTATGTATGGTAAGATGTTTTAAGACCCTGTTAGAAGTGAAAGTGTTGCTCCTGATGGTTTAGATGCAAAGGTTCCAAAAGGAGTGACAAAATCAGAGGTAGCTTCTATGTAGGACTTTATCTTGCTTATGCAATAGTTGAGTTCGTGCCACAAAGGATCTAAAGTAATGTTGATAGCCCAAACATCAGAAAAAATAGTAGGAGTAATTCTATCACTCTCTTTCTTGGCCAGTGAGGCAACCAAGGAATTTAAGGCTTGTAAAACTCTCAAAATTACAGTTCTATTAGAAGATGTCCTATTAATGAGGGCTTTTATTGCTTTAACAAAAATACGTGATTCATCCATAGCAGCAGATGTCAAGTTTTGGACTACTTATGCCAGCTGATTAACAAATAATTGATAATGAATTGGATCTATAGCCACTAATTTGTTCATTACCTCCACCACAAAAGAATATGCAATGCATTATCTCACAATCTGAAAGGAATGCATCATCAGACCAGGCACATTGTTGTTACTAAGTTTACAATAATTTAAAAGGAAAAATGATAGAAAGGAGACTGCAGGTTTAGCTAAGACAATCTGATTTATTGCTCAGTGAAACTAATTGTGATAAAAATAAAATCGAGTAAATCAAACAACATGACAAGACCTAAGAAACTCTACATGAGGATATGGATTTAATGCTGAAAAAAATTAAGTTAAATTGCAAAAGAGACTTGCCACAACACACTTATAGAGATCTATAAAACTATTTGTAGAATGACCTATAAAGGTTTTAAAAATAAAAAGGGAAAAATCACATTGATCTCCCTATAGCTTTTATACATTCACCCCTTTCCCTATAGGAGCTCTTGAACATTGGAACAAGATACATACAAACTATAAGGCATGTTACCAAAACAAGCCCATAGTCATACCCCTCTTATGCAAGCAATGAGCAGAGAAGTCGGAGTTTAGCCGGGGGCAGGTTAGTTAACACTTTTTGAGTCTCACATTCCATAAAACTAGCTGAGGTCATGGCTTTGGATGAATTAATAACTTTAGCCAATTCATCAAGGTTAGAAGACATGATAGCTAAGGATTTATTGATATCCATTGCAGTAGTCTGCGGAGTATGCTCAGAAGTAGGAGTCTAGGCTTTGTCAGGTGAACTAACCATGCTTCCAACACTAGAAATGATAACTTCCAATAGATTTAGCAGCTGCACAACATAAAAGCATACATACACATTAGATTATGCGGGTACTCCTGCCAAGTAAAAAAATATGAAATAGAACATAAATCAGATCATTACTTGTTCAAGATGGGCTAAACTCCTTAGATAAAAGGGTTGATTCAAGAGACTTAAAAGCATTGCAAATGATATGTACCCTCTATACTCATTGACATTCATTCTTTCCTTAACAACCATTATAGCTTTACCATGTTTAATGTTAGCATTATTTAGTTCTTTTAGTGTAGGATAAAATAACCTAAAGTGAAGTAAAATTTTAGCCACATAAGGATGATTACGAGTAAGATAAGTGAGAGTTTCTAGTATACGCCGAGAGAGCCAAGGGGAACTCTTGTGTAGAGCTAAACAAAATACATAAGGTATTAAGAAACTCTTCTTCGCAAGTACAGAAATAAAAATAGGTCACTTCAAAGATTTGAAACAAGGAAATATGTTGTCAAGAACTAGACACTATTATTATCAAAATATATAACAAATGCTTTGTTCCACTACCCATTATCATGAACTTATGATTATAAATAATGAAGTACTTATTATTATAAACAAAAATAGAACTCCCAACATTTACAACCATCACTTAAAACATACTAAACTTATGATTCATTATATATTATTCAAACAAGAATGCTCAAGAGGTTTTGCCATCAAAAGATGGCAGACATGAGTACATTACATTGCTATGACAACTAAACAATCTATATGGTGGTTCAGCTGCATTATAAGAATCGACAATTTTTCTTATATCAAGCAATAACAAGTCCATCAGAATTTTTACCAGTGAAGCTCTGGTTTCAATATGAGCACAAAGATTTAGAAGCATCTTCTGCAATTAACCTTTATAAAGAGGCTGCAAATATGAAATAAATTAGTCACTAAATGATAAGGCACTTAAAAACTTCTTATTATAAGCAGAACATTACCTGAACTACGCGAAATAACCGAATCAGGGCATGCAAAGCCTCTATGTCAACTAGAGGTGCCCCATCAGCTTTAACTACCTTAGCTTCACCAAACTGGCATGAAGAAATACCTCTTCCAGCAACATCTAGACCAGAAATAATATCTTCACCATGTTTAGAAGTATAACTTTTATAACTTTTGGGGTACAAGCCAAAGAGGGTATGACTATAACAGTGAGCAAACCTCTCTCGCAACATATTTGCCTTCGCAACAAGAGCAAGAGTAAGGTTGGCAAGGATAGCATTATATGAAGTTAAAAGAACTTGAAGGAAAAACACAATGGTTTAGCCTTCAGGCACATAAATATGACTAAGGTCAACCAACAAACTCACCTCTTCCCGTAAATTTAAAGAAAATGTCACAATTATTGAGATTGCATCCATTTCAACTAGCTGACCTTCCAACTCTCGAGATTGATGTAGCCTCTGTGCTTGTTGTGCAAGGACTTCTTCTTAAATATTTGGGGGAAGAGCTGTAAGGAACTCTAGGTCAATATCACCAATGTTTTGAGATTCAAATTGCTGAGCCACTTGACTCTGCTAGGTTAAAAGGACTTCAGCATGCAACTTTTCAGGAAGAGCATCCAAAAAGGCAAGATCAATTGCTCCTGATGCATTATTACTATTCAACTATTGCTTTGTTGCTGGACCACCTTGATCTGCATCTTGGCTAGAATTTTTGAAAACTTCGGTAATACTTTGGAGGGATGCATCTCTTCCAATTACAGGAGATTAACCAAAAGCTACATTTGAGTTAAATTAAATTAAAATATTAAATTATTCCAAAAATAACCTAAAAATATAATATCATTACCTAAAATCCTAACTCAACATGCCATTTCTCAGTTTAGAAAGTAAAAGACTTAAAGTTCTTCAGCTTCCTTTAATTTATAAGCATTTGTGAACAAATTAAAAGCTTGGAACAAAAGAGTAAAAATCATGAAAATCGCTATAGTCAAAACTAAATAGAAAGAAATAATGAAAATCATGCTTACCTTAGCAACATTTTCATCAAAGTACACGAAGGATAATTGAAAAGCAACAACGTATCAAGTAGCCACAGAAAGCCTTCCTTTAGTTCCTCAATAGCAGGAAACACAAACACATAAAGTAGAAAGAAAAGACAAATGAAATACTAACTTTACAGTAAACTCCTAAGGTAATAAATGATTACAATAAATAACATATACTATGGAAAAGTATAGAAATATCCTTTCAATGGTAGCAAAATGCAATTGTAATACTAAAAAGTGAACTCCCAAGACTATAATTACCCATCAATAGGAGCCATTGCAGTAACAAGCATTCACTTACAAAAAATATTACTAATATTAATAATTAACATTGATAATATAATATATATAATATAATATGTACAAATGAAAATTTATAAAAATAAATTTCAAAAAATATACTTATTTTTCAATAAAAATGAAGAAAGCATTAAGGGAGGGAGAAATGGCAATCGCTAAGAAGGTGTAAGTTGAGCGCTACAAAAATGGCACATTACTACAAAGGGAGATCCAAAACATGAGAAAGAAAGGGAAGATAAGAAAAACAAGACCATAACAGCTATAGTATTCATGTAAAAAGATGAAGATCTATCTTTGCTAGTGGCAAAAGGTTCAGATTGTGATAAGTAGGAATGGGTGAGAAAGGAATAAGCAAGTGAGCTTAGTAATAAGGCTTTTGAAAAAAGAGAAATAGAAAAGAAAGGAAAAAAACATAGACAAGGAAGAGAAAAAAAGAAGGTAGCAAAGGCTATAGAGTGAGATAGAAATTGAAGAAAGGAAAAATGAAAAGAAGAAGAAGAAGGAAATAGAGAGGGAGATAAAAGAAGTTTGAGAAGATAAGGCAAACTTTCTAGAAAAAGCATAAAAACAGACTCAAAGAAAGTAGGTTGAAGATTAGCAAAAGTGTGTAGAGAAAACTAATAAGATTAATGGCAATCAAAGAAATAATAAATAACTCAGTAAAGAAGGGTAAATTTTTGGTAAATAACGAAACGACAAAATTAAGTTAAGATGCATATTATGCTAACACGCAAGAAAGCTACAGACTATAAAGGAGTAAATGATTATTACTAACTAATAGTCACTTATGGGTTGTGCAGATAAATATTTATTTTAATAATATAATATTATAATTATATATTAATTATTTATAAAGAGAATTGAATGAAAATTTAATTAATATATAGCTAATAATTCTAAGAAAAAAAAGTCATCTATCCATTAATTTTACTCAATATTCAAATAGATAATTAATTTTAAATTTAAATATCATTTCAAGATAATTTTATCATTAATATTAATATTTAATAATATAATTTACCATAAGAATAATTTTTTAATGGCAATATATTTTTTATTCACCCGTTATAATATAAAATAAATTTTTGAAAGTAATAATTTTATGTTAAAGATGAATATTTATTTTAATAATATAATATTATAATTATATATTAATTATTATAAAGGGAATTAAATGAAAAATTAATTAATATATAACTAACAACTTTAATAAAAAAAAGTCATCTCTTTAATTCTAAGATATTTGAAAGAGAATGCATCTAATAAAATAAAATTAAAAAAATTTAAGGGAGGAAAAAAGTTATCTATCCACTTATTTTGTTCAATATTTAAGTAGATAATTAATTTTGAATTTATTTTACTAAAATGATTTTAAATTCAAACATTATATTAATTTGATATTATTTTTCAAGATAATTATTATCATTAATATTAATATTTAATAACATAATTTATGATAAGAATAGACTTTTCTTTAATGATAATATATTTTCTATTTACTATATTACAACATAAAATAAATTTTTGAAAGTAATAATATATGTTGACTAAAATTCAATATTATAATATCAAATATTTTTCTTTTTTTGATTCATATGGAGGAAAAGAAGAATTTTTGGTTAGAAAATATCAATGATTGATTCATTCATATTTAATAGCTTTTAGAAACTGTATTATAATAAAGATTTTATCAAATGGAAATGAAGAGAAAGTGTATTATAGATGAAAGTTTACAAAATTTGAATTGGATGTAAAATGAGATGAGATAAGGATAAAAAATTTTGTAATCAAATCAATGAAGGTAAAAAAATAGAAAAATTTGAAATAAAATTAGATGAAGATAGAGATAAAATGACTTTCAAATTTTAAAATAGAAAATATTGCATTTGTTAATTTCAATATTTTTATATAAATTTAAGGTGATAAAAAATAACATATTCATATATATATATATATATATATATATATATATATATATATTGTTAACTGTAAATTTGTAAAAAAAAAAATCATAATCGACAGTCAATATGTTTATATGATAGTTTCCCTCCTTCTATAATTTCCTTTAAAATTATGCTCTTCTTGTTAAACAGTATGAAATACTCAAAAAATTTAACTAATGAAATAAATTATATAAAAAATTTATACTTTTATAGTTTTACACATTAAGAATCTAGTAAACTAATGAAAATCTATTAAGTTATAATTTTTTTACAAGCAAAAATCCAATGAAATCAAGCACTTATAATAAAAAGAAAACAATTAAATTGCAATAACAATATTTAAAAAAATGCAAGAGAAATCATAAAAAAATTTATATGATAGGAACTTATAAAGATGAAAACTTTCATTTTAGAAAAGATGATAACTTTGAAGTGACTAGAGATAAAGAGAGAAAAGAAACAAAATATAAATATAATTTGGAGGTTTTTTTTATAAGAATGAAATAATTAAGTAGTTATAAACTTATAAATGTTGAAAATGAAGATAAAAACTCTCATCTCATCTAAAATAATATATTAGCTTTGAAATGACTGAAAGTGAAAAGAGAAAAAAAGTAAAATATAAATATAATTTAAAATTTTTTTTATGAGAATAAAATAGATAGATAGTTGTGAATTATAGTGATAGATGGAGATTCAAATTTTATTAGAAATTAATTTAATATTGAAAAGATAAATGAAAGGAGCAATTAGTGATTTTACATCTATTATTGATTATTAGTGGCTAATAAATGTAAGAAAAATATTTTTTATTCAATAATTTATCTTTTAAGTAAAAAAGAAGTAATAAATTAATTTTTATTAAAAATTGATAAATTAATGTATAGCGAATTATAAAAATGATATTTATTATAATATGATGCAAGAAATATCAAAGGTAATCTCTTAATATTATATTACACGTGATTTAGACTTCAAAACTTTTCAACCCAATATTACATGAGAATACGTAGTTTTCTTCACGTGCTTGAATAGAGCTGCTTTCCAAAGGATTAAAATGAAAAATAAAGCCGCATTTTTTTTTATTTTTTGTAAAAATACCCCTTAATTCTGTATATAATAATTTAATTTATTAGTGTGGTACAAAATTATTATATAATATTTACTTTATTAGGCTTAATTTTCAACCCTTGATTGCATGAGGTTAAGTTATTTATTGTTTACGCTTATTTTTCATCCCATTTTATTTTTTTGATAATTCTATACTTTTTTCTTGAAGCTAACGTCGCACAGGACCTTTTCTTTTCCGTGTAGAAAGTCCCACCGCTGTGGTACATCGTTTAATAATTCAACTATGTGTTTAGATAATAAAAATTATACAATAATATTTTCTATATGTTAAATATTTGTTGTATTAACCCGTGCAATGCACGGATATTTGACTAGTATTGTAATATTTAATATACTGATAGGAATAATTCCTAAGCACACTTGCTTGGATTATTCAATGAGAGAATAAAGCCACGAAGCAAAGATAACTACGGCTAATGGTTATATATCATTTATTTTTATTGAATAATAGTAAAATTAATTTTCTTTTATTGCCTTTTCTTTTTTTTTAAATATACATAATCCTAAAATTATATCTCATGTATAAAATTTTTATAATATTTTAAAGTGTGCAATTAAATATTAAACATTTAAATTATACATATTATGTAAAAAAAAATTATTATCTCTTCTTCCAATCTGTTATTTTTTTTAGTGTATTTAATTGTACAAAATCTAACTTTTCAAAATCAGTTTTACAACTAGAACTAATTCTAATTCAAAAATGTAAAGTAATAATTTTTATTTTTTCAATTAATGTTTAAAATTACCAAATATAAAATATTAATTATAATTATTTTTTGAAATTAATTATCATAATCAATTTACAACTTTAAAAAATATTTTATTCTTTTCTTTATTTTGTTCTATCTTAAGCACTTTTCTTTTTTACATGTACAGTTTTTTAATTATCTCAAGATGCAATGGAATGAAGTATATATAAAATAAAATATTTTTTGTTTTTGTTATTGTATATAAAATAATTTTAAATATAATTAATCTGAGTAATTAATAATAATTATAAATTAATATTTTATATTCAATAATATTTAAACAATAATTTTGAAAATAAAATTATTTCTTCTCATTTTTAATTTAAATTTAGTTCTAGTCGTAAAGTTTATTTTGATAAATTACTTTTTATACAATCAAGCACACTAAAAAATACAATAGTAAAAATCACTTATACAATTGAGGATTTGAAGAAGAGATGACGAAAGCAATTTTTTATACAATATGCATAATTTAAATATTTAATTAGGCATTTTAAAATATTATAAACTTTTTATACATGAAATATAATACAGATAGTATTTTAGTCAAAACAATAAGAAAAGACATAAAAAATACTTTACTATTTTTTGAAAAACCCTAAAAATTAAACTATAAAAAATTATTAGGAGCCATTTTTGCCACGTGGTATTATTCTCTAATGTCTAGTAGCCTATGAGTACCGTCGTGTACACCAAAGAAGTGAACAGAAGAATCCTCCTTCCTATCAATATGGATGGAAAAGGGACAATGGATGTAGTGAGATTTAATATGGGCCAAGCATGGCTTGTTATCACAAGCTGGTAGTTGTAACAGTTCGACAGGAAAACATGCTTGGATTAAGACGAGACTTGGTGGAAAAATCCAACATGTTATGAGGGTCCTGTGGCTGAAATTTGAGATTAATCCGGCTTGCGTACAATTTTTCCCGATTTTCCTAAGTTTGGGGGTACTTTAGTCATTTCGGAAGGTTCGTGAATCTGGCAGGGTTCAACGAGACTATATTTGGAATCCTCGCATTATTATCTTCGTGTCGGCTAGTTTTCGTGACAATCGGACACCCGGAGCATGGCGAAAAGGGCTTATGACAACTCGGAAAAAGTATGTCATCTTCCCACGGGAGGGCTTTTGTTCAAAATGCTCTTTAAGGGGGTGGAGTGCTCTACGGGCCTGCGGGGCGCCGGGACACTGAGCTAGGGACGGAGTGTGTTGGCTTGTGGTCATCCCCTTGCACACTCAAAGCTATGTAATGAGGCATAAATCAAGCGAACGGAGTGTCCCTCTCCCTATTCATTTGTCCCTTCCGGTCCGTTGTGCACGGAGGCTTCCTGTGTGGAAGGATCCTGCGGTCCGGTATGCACGGGCGCTTCGGCGACATACGATATTGGCGTGCGGACATGTTGTACATGAGACATGTTGTATGGGCGATAAGTCTTCAATGTCCCGTTATCTTTACCCAAGCGTGCCAATTGAGGGTTTAAAGTTGGAAGGCTGGCATGTTGGCCAAGAGTGGCAAGCATGCGCTGCACGGTTTCGGTTGGAGAGCCGCCGACCCGTGACACTTGTAGATAGTAAACGATGGTGCAGTTTTAAAAAAATTTCAATCAATCTTCCTTCTACATTAGCTTCTTGTGGTTGTTTATCCTTAGATTAAAAAAGATTTCATAATCAATAAAAGACAATGATTATTTGACAAATATATTAATATATATATTAATTTTAAAAGAATTCATTAAGTATTTAAAAAATGATTTTAAATAATTTAATACAATACATTGATGGCACTTAAATATCTTTCATGTAAAGATAGTGAAATTTCTTTGGTGATGGAGACAAGATGAGGAAGCTATCGAGAACAACGCAGACACAAATAAAAAATATTATATTGTATTATTTTAACTAATATATAATTTTAAACCATAATACATGAGTAAAAATTGTAATTTAAAAAATGACATTTCATAATTGTTCACATTATAATTTTATATTTTGTAATAAGAACTTATTTGTTTATTATTTATTCATCTCCCATTCCACTACATAATCAATTCTCCGCGATCTTTCAAAGAAAAACTCTTTCCACTTTTGTTATAAAAATAGGTAGTGTTTATCACTTCGGAAGACCTCTAAATGTTTATTTGGGAAAAAAGGTAAAAATTAAAGCTCACACCCCCACTAGTCCCATTATTTTTGAAATATCTATTATATTATTTTAATAAATTTTCAACTATCATAGCAAGATTAAAAAATTAAAAATGAAATAAATCAAATTCAATAAAAATGTTGAAATTTCCAGACTAATTTTGGACTTAGACAATCCACCATTGATACATTGGTATATCAATGCATTATAAAATTTTATTGTACATTATATTTATTTTTTTAAAAATTAAATTTGACATGTTAAAAAAATAACAAATTAACAGTGCATCATTACATCAACAGTGCACTATATAAAATTTTCCATTAATTTATGCTTTCATATTTTATTGCAACAAAATTTAGAAAACTAATAAAATTTTCTAATAGTGATAGTCACATATTACAGCATGTACATCACTTCCTTCATTAACTACTTGATTTGAAATAGTTGCATACTTTTTTTTAATATTAAGAGTGGTTAAATTATTAAATGTATACATGTAAAGTGTAACTTTTTAAGAAGTCTTAGAATCGAATCTAGGTTATAGAAGAAGGCAAAACCTTTAAAAAAAATTCTTAAACTATTTGATTTGTAAAGTAGCATGAAAAGTGCAACTTTTTAAGAAATAACAAATTCTTAGATTATTTAGTTAATAACTACTTGTCAAAATAGAGAAAACAAAATTTTTCAAAAAGTTTTATTTTTCATAAATCATGAGAAGTTGCCTACCTACACTCTCTTGATAAGAAAAACTTATCATGTTATTTATAGATAAAAAATACAAAATTACCCCTATTTAATTTATCTAATAAGTACTTTAACCTTTTATTTTTATTATTTAAAAATTATAATAAATAAAATTTAATAATTATAAAATATAAATATAATTATTAATTATATAAAATATAATAAATATAATGAATATTATATATAAAATAAATATTTAATAGAAATATATTTATTACATATTTCTATTATATTATTTTATATTTATTATCTTTATTATTTCTTATTTTAATATTCAATTAAAAATGAAAATTCGTATGTTTCTTATCTACTTTTTTTAAATTTGATAGAATTAATTATTTATTTTATTAGATATTTAACTAATATTTTTCTTCATTTAAATTATATTTAAATAATTTAAGATATATATATATATATATATATATATATATATATATATATATATATATATATATATAAGACATCTTAATTTTTTATAGTCAATAAAAAATAAGAAATTATCAATTTAAAAAATTATGATGGAAAGAGATATTAGAAATATAGTTTCAAAAAAATTAAAATTAATTAAAATTTATCGATATTTCTTAGTTTTATATTATAATTCGAAAAGATATATTAATTATTTAGTAATACTTCCTATAAAATTTAATTTTAAATCAAATAAAATACAAGAAATTAGTTATTGAAAAATGTTAATTTTTTAATATCAACCAAACAACCTTAATTATTTTTCAAAAAGTTTACTAGAGAATTTATATTTTAAGAAGTTCAACCTTTTGTAAGAATTTATTTTTTATATGAACTAAATTACTTTTATATGTTACCTATTTCAGCTGAAGGCTCTTGGTGAAATCACATTTTTTTGTATAAATGTTACTACCACACATTACTCACCATTTATCAAAAAGTTATTATCTAGCTGCCATCAAAACTTAAGGAAGTTATCGGTTAATCTTAAAAAAAAAATATTATTCATTAAAATGTAGTGTATACAATGGTGTGTAGAGATGTTCATGGAGAAAGTTGTTAGGCTTTAGGCTGAATTTTTCATATATAAGTGTATAGAATATAATGATTCAAGCCCAACTTCGCTCAAAAATTTAATTATTTTTATTTTTATTATTATTTTAAGTAAAAAATAAATTTTGTATATAAAAATATAAATTTAAATAGATAATTAGATATTTAAACATATAAGATATCTAATTATAGCAAATTAATTATTTTGCATTAAAATAGTTATATAGAACTATCTTTGTAATATATAATTATTAAGGAAAAAAATTTATATGAACAAATCAAGTTAAGCCGACTCAATTCATATAATTATGGCTTGAATATAACTTAAATATTAAACAAGCAATAAAAAAATGTCTAATAAATATTTGAATCATAAAAAAGAATTTCTTTTTTTTTATGATTGGGTGTTTTAGGTTGGGTGACCTATGGGTCTAGTGGTATGTAATTACCATCACTCATTCTCATTTTTTTATAACAAAAGTAATAAATTACTTAATATATATATATATATATATATATATATATATATATATATATATAAAATCCTTGATACAAATTCAAGAGGTTGAGGATAAAGTTTTAAAAGTAATTTTAGATACCATAACACCATTAATGATATAAGATATTTTAAATAGAAGAACATTATTTTTACTCTTCTAAATTCACTTCTCCTCATTAATTATAGGGTTCATAATTATGTAAATTTCACAATCTATTAGAAAATAGTGTATGATACACTTTAAAAAAAGTGCATTAAACATTTTCTTTTTTATATAATGGGCATTATAATACAATAATATGCCGGTGGGTACATGCGATAATTCAAACACTTTTATTATTTTTGATTTGGCAATAAACACAATTTCGCACAAACTAAATTTCAAAATCAACCTTTTTTCTGTTTTTTGATCAAAAAATTTGTTTTTCAGAATGGGACACTTGACAACTATGAACAGGATCAAGTAGTGGTGTACAGGATGCAACAAAACGAATTCGCACCGCAATACCCCGTATTGGCAATGGATGGGACTCCCCTCAAAAAAAAAAAAAGAAAAAAAAGTTGAAGGGAGATCCTCTGAAAGTGATTTTAACAAAGAGATAGATATAGAAGCTAATTTGATATTAAAATAATTGTTCCTAGTAAAATAAAAAAATAAAAAAAGATTCTAAAATAAAATTTGTGTATTTATTTTTTTAAATATAATAAAAAATAAGAACAAGAAAGAAATGATTCAAATAAAGAAATGGATTTAAATGGATGAAATGCAAAGTTCATTACTAAATACATATTAGGTTAGACGCCATTTGGTTTAACTGGGAAATAGCAATAAATCAAGAAAGAGAAATAAGGAGAAAGAGAATGAATATCTATGTTGTTTGATTTAAATAAAAATGGAAATCAAGTTTTCTTAATTCTTTTTGTTAACAATTATTGTATTGAAAAATAATTTACTTTTGTTGATAGCCTTTAACTTATATGTTATCCAATATACTTTGAAAATTTTATATTTTTTATTATATTTAAGATTTGATCTTTGATTTTTATATATGTATCGAGTTTTTTAATCATTTTCATTATTACTAAAAAATAATTTTCTTTTAATAATTATTATATTAATATTCTATAATTATAATTATTATCTTATTGTTTATTGTTATTATTTTACAAATAATGTTATTAATATTTTATCATTTATTATTATTTATTCTATTTACTAATATTATTATTTATATAATTATTTAATATAAATTATTAATATTATTTCTATCACTAATTTTATTATTTTTTATTTATTACTTTATTAAAATTATTAAATATTTTCATATTATTAACTACTTTGTTATCTTTATTATTATTATTATTATTATTATTATTATTATTATTATTATTATTATTATTATTATTATTATTATTATTATTGTTGTTGTTGTTGTTGTTGTTGTTATATGATTATTTAATTAATATTACTATCATTATTTATAATATTTTTCCATTTATTATTATTTATTTTATTTGCTAATATTATTATCTATATAGTTATTTAATATTAATTATTAGTATTACTTCTATTTTTACTTTTATTATTATAATTGTTATTATTTTTATTATGATATTAGTATTTATAAATATTATTTTTTAACATTAGTAATTTTTTATATGATTTACTATTTTACCTTCTTCATTATTATAATCATTGTATTATTATTTAATTAATATTACTATCACTAATATTAATATTTTTTATTATTTATTAATAATATTATTTTTATCATTGTTATTATTAATTATTATCTAATAATTTTTGTTTTTCATTTCATTATTATTATTGAATATAATAAGTGAAAACCTAAAATGAGAAAAATTGAATTCCTTAAAAAATTGAGGAGAATTGTTATTCTCTCATTTGGAGTAATCTTATTAAGAAAAAAAATGAAGAAAATGAACAATTTTTTTTCTAAACTAAATACATATAAAAAAAATGAAATCTCATCAATCACAACCTTAACTTGATAAGTACTGATTTCCATCAGCTTAATTCAGTTTACTTATCTTAATTTTGTATAATTTATTGAAATATGAATAAAAAGAAAGATAACATTTAACCAAAGAAGAATTTCATTCTTTAATAAAGATTTGTAGAGTATGAAGAAGCAAGAGTTACTTATAACTCTCCTAGCAGGAGATAAGCCATTATAATTAACCCCAAAAGGGAATTTGATATTTGAGTTTTCTATTGAAACCTATGCATAGAATAAGATCCAAAATGGTCTTCTAGCAAAATATTGAATGCTACCAACAGTCAAATTGAAGAGCTTCCTGCAAGCCTAGCTTTGAGGAAGTAGTAGTCAAAGTTCAACCTAAGTATTTGTAAAATAAATCATGTAGGAGTGAGTTTAGGGATCAATGAGTAAATACTCCATATAAATAAACATAACAATATAATAATCTTTCCTACTTGATCATCCTCCTGTAAGACTTAACATATAAAATATTTACATTAGCAACTTAGCTTCAAATAGCCTTAAAAGCCCAAACATATTCATTCCATCACCTATTTAAAGATAATCATATTTTATGGCTATATCACATTTTAAGCAATAAGTAATAAATAAACACATGCATCTATTGTATGACTTCCTAGTCATTTTAAGACCCTAAGTACCTTTTCCATCAATTTTTCTCTTAAGCTAACCTTATATCCTACTTATCTTGCACCTAGAATTGATTTTGATGTTCACATATCCGTTTTTACAATTTTCATACTAGGCCATAAGCCAAATTCATCACATTAGTTAATGTCATGCCTTAATGCATGCTGTATAACCTATTCCATTTGCATAATAATAATACAAATTAGTTCATATCGCATATCAGATCAGTCAACGGCTCATATCATCATATTCAACATATAATATTACTACAATATCACAATTTGAACTAGCATTTCAATCATTGTATTTATTTAACAATGTTCATATTTTCAAATATTAAACATTCCTTTTTGCATGGTTATGCAAGATCTATTATATCATTCATCATATGTCACATTAGCTTTAAGTCTCATTTCATTTCATAGGTCATATAACAATTCCATTCTTAACACAATTCATGATGTAATAGTCATACATATGCTTAAAAGAGGCAAAAAAAAATCCTTGTTAATGTGTTCTCACATCAATTTTAGAGTTAAGCATACATTAAATGATCAATTGAGGTTAGTTACTATGTTAAAACATGAAATAAGGTAGGGTGAATCGATTCTAAAATGGATTCAGGATGCATTTTTTCAATTCTAGAATCGATTTAGAATTAAAATTTCACTTTTAGAAGAAGGGAATCAATTCATGTATGAATTGCATTTTTAGAAATAGAAGAATTAATTGTAGAATCGATTCACATGTCTAGATTTACATTTTAAACAAGGATAATTGATTCTACAATTAATTCAAGTATGAATAGTTGCATTTTTTGATGAAAATTATACTATTCATTGGCTATTAAATGCTTTCCAAACTCATTTATTACCTATTAGCTTACCATTGGCATCTTTCCATAAATATACATAACTAACAATCTATACAAGCATTCTATATCATTAAATTTATTTCAAAATCTATACATCATCATATTTCAACAAATCAAACAAAAATCTACATATATGCAAATCAACATATTTCCAAATAAAATTGATTTTAATGTTTACATCACCCTTTTCACTATTTTCACACCATGCTATAAGCCAAATTTGTCATATTAGTTAACATTATGCATCAATGCATTGCTACATAACTTGTTCCATTTGCATAACAATAATACAAATGGTTCACATCATATATCTGATCATTCAATGGCTCATATCATCACATTCAGTATATAATAGTACTATATAATATTATCACAATATTACAAGTGTTTAAATTAGTGCCTCAATCATTGTATTTCTTTAACAATGTTCGAATTTTCAAATCTTAAACTTCCTTCTTTGCATGGTCACACATCATATTTCATTGTACAATTAGATAAATAGAATCCATTGTATCATTCATTATATGTCACATTAATTTTAAGTCTCATTTCATTTCATAGTTCACATAGTAATTCCATTCTCAATACAATTCATGATGTAATAGCCATACATATATTTAAAAGAGGTTAAAAGAAAGAACCCTTGTTAATGTATTCTCACATTAATCTTAAAGTTAAGCATACATTAAATGATCAATTGAGGTTAGTTACTATGTTAAAACATGAAATAAGGTAGGGTGAATTGATTCTAGAATGATTCAAGGTATATTTTTTTGATTCTAGAATTAGTTTAGAATAAAAATTTCACTTTTAGAAGAAGGGAATCAATTTGTGTATGAATCACATTTTTAGAAATAGGAGAATTAATTGTGGAATTGATTTACATGTTCAAATTTGCACTTTAAATAAGGAGAATTGATTCTATAATTAATTCAAGTATAAATATTTGCATTTTCTAGTAAAAATTTTACTATTCACCTACTATTAAATGCTTTCCAAACTCATTTATTACCCACCAACTCACCATTGGCATCCATCCTTAAATATACATAACTAACAATCTATACAAGTATTCTATATCATTAAATTTATTTCAAACTCTACAAAATGATCATATTTTAGCAAATCAAATAGAACTCCATATATACAAACCAACATATTTCTAAACAACATTAATGGAATTTAGCTAGAATGTTAACTCACATTGTATGGAAAAGAATACTAGAAAACTAGATTGAAAGCTTCTTAACCTTACTCACATAAAATTTTAGGGGTTCTTGGGTTAGGTTTTGGAAATCCTTATGAAGATCGGATAACTTTAAATCTTCTCATCAACTAAAAAGAAATAAAAAGGATTTTTGATGAAAACAATATTTTTATCTTAGTTGGATAAAGAAATTAAGAAGAAATGAAGTTTCCTTGCTTAATATGATAAAGAATGAGGTGGAAGAGTGAAAAAAGTTTGAGAGAAGATGAGGATATTAGGAAAAAATAGAGATTGGTAGCTTAAAAATGAGTAATAATGTATGCAAGGGCATTTTTGAATTTTTTTAAAATCTTTTCCATACTTACATATTCACTTTTATCCATTCGAAACTTTATATCTTATGATTCTATTTAATTTTACTCATGCAATTCTTATAGGATTCATATTCTCATATTCATTAAATTATCATTTTTATTTTATTTTATAACTAATACTTGAAATTTTTTATTTAACAAAATTTATTGGTCATTACAATTATTCCTATTTTCAAAATAAAATTTGATTTATTATATTTTGAGAGGTGTAATATTATCATTCTCTTTCCCTTTCTTAATTATCAATAATTTAATATAGAAAAACATACTTTGTTTTGGCGTGCCAAAAAGCTTAATGAAATTATGTAAGTTTTTGTTTAGTTTCAAAACTTACTTAGATTTGAAATATAAAAAATATTGTACTTAAATTTAAATTTTTCATCAAACAATTATCAATATAAGATATAAAGTAAAATACAGCAAATCTTCCCTAAACTTATAATCATGTGCAAACAATCCTTAAACTTTGAAGAGGAGCAATTTAACCCTTTAAAATTATGAACGATGCAGTTAAAGCTTTCCATCACATTGTTTGAGCCTTGTCAAATGCCTAATTGAGCTCTGTCTTCTCCAAAATAGTGTTTCCATTTTCTTTTTCTTCTTGACATCATTTGACATAATTCAAATTCACATTTTACGAAATTACGATAAAAACTCTCTTTTGCGTGGGACATCTTTCAGATCATGAAGAAGAAGCCACCAACATCAACATCAACATCAATTATAAAAGATAAATAAAAAATATTTTTCTAGACCTTCACATGAGAGCTCAGAACTAATCAACTTCTCCCATCTTCTCCATTCATGCAAAGGGGTTCCGAAAACAAGCTTGCCCAGTTGACCTTCTAATTCTCTGCTTTGAATTTGGGCATATATTAACCAACTAGACATCAAAATATATACAATTCGTTTTCCATGCAACTTAATTTAAGAATTCATTTCATTTCAATAATTTTAATTCATTTATAAATTAATTTTATCGTTTAAAAATTTTATAAAAATAATAATTTTAATTTATTTATCAATAAATTATTTTATTTGAAATATATTAAAAAATAAGTAAAATTTAATTAAAAAATAATTGTTGATGGTACTGTAATAAATATAATATTCAAAATAAAATAAATCTTTTATATAATATATGTTTTAAATTAAATAAAATAAATTTTATTAAAATTTTTATTAAATTTGATATATTTTATAATAATATAAATATAATTAAAATAAAAATTATAAATAAAATAAAATATTTTTATTTAAAATTAGATATTATTTAAAAATAAAATAAAAATTGATTTTTTGTTATGTCCAATGAAAAATAATGTATTCCAATGACTTTGAAATTGAGATGATGCTACGGTGTCTTTGGACAGTTTTGGCACCCATGGCACTTGGCATGGTGTGGATGTGCCACATATTAAAGCTATAGATAAATATCATGTTAAAATTTATAGATAAATTTAGGAAAAATTATAAAATGAGCTCACGTTCGAAAATCAAAGAACGACAAGATTTCAATTTTTCCTTGATTCGTACCTCACTGTGTATCTTCTTGAGATCGAGGATGCACTTTTGCTTCGTCAAGAATAACACCCCTTTTCTACATGCTGCTACCAGAAATTTTTACAAAATGTGTCGCAGGAGGATTCAAAATAGTAACTATCTGCTTATTTCCAAGCAGTAAGAAATTAAAGTAATCGAAGTAAATCAAGCATAGCTTTTATGATTAACAGTGCGAGTCTCAGAAAGAAAGAGCTCACAGTGAAAAACTATCTACTTTGAATGTAAGAACTCGCTGAATCAATCATGGTTAGGTATGGGGATCTGAGGAATTAAAAAAGGAAAAAAAATGATTGAGAAAGAAGAAAACCATATGAGCTTACTGTTGGGAATTCAGATTATCACATGCAGCGGAATTTCAAAATTTTGATCCGAATTCTACCTAGGATCCATGCAAAAAATATAAGTCAATAATTAGGGTTTTACCTATTGGGCACTCGTGTTTCTACTGATCAAAACTTGAGAGCGGATGAATCAAACGTCGGTCGGAAGGTACAGCGTCTTTACGGTATCCACACGGAGTGAACAACGACCTCTCACCTTCCACGCGTCTGCTAGGATGCATTTTTCTCTCTAAGAATTAAGATTGGATGTTTTCTGAGTGATTTAGGGTTTATCTGGAAGCTTTGAGCGTGATTCTCAAAGTGCTGCCCTCTAATCCCTTTTTTTATAGAACTTAGGCAAGCCATAATCCTAGTCCAACTAGGATAATGCTTCCAAAATCCTAATCACACTTAATAACTCATCTTATCCTTATCCTAGAGATAATGGGGAGAGATAGGACTTATCTATTAATTATCTAATATTAGATAATGATATTATCTCATAATATAAATATCTTAATATTAGATAATTGCATATAGTTATCAAATATCAAAATAATATTATCTCATAATATATTTATCTAATATCTGTTAAGATAATCATTTGATATTACTTTAATATCAAATAATATCACATAATATATATATATATATATATATATATATATATATATATATATATATATATATATATATAAAATGTGAATTTATTATTCTTAATAATATATATGCACGAAAATAAGTCCAATTAATTGGATATTAATATAATTAAAGTCCAATTAATTATTGTCTTATTCCTACTCGTTTTGTGTGACCCTGTAGGTTCTTACTACGTTGACAATGACTTATTATTGAGCCATAGACAGCGAGCGGTATCTAGCAATATATCACTGCCACTCAAGTAGTAAGAATGTCTGTGATTCGACATCCACCTAATACATGATCAACGTTTTGCATCATAACCCTTTTGTAATAATATCCAAATTGAACTAGAGGCATGGAATGTGTCATCCTTGTCAATGTTCAATTTATATTTCTTGATGCTGAGTAGACTTAAAATAAATGATCAATATCACATATTAATTCAATTGAATATGGCCATGCATTTCTAAGTCTTACTCAATCAAGGGGCCCAAGGATATTTCTCTTTTATATAAGAGTAACAAAATCCCATTTATATCACTCACTTCCCTCTGCATGATTTATGACACACCCAATCAATACCCTACTTGTCATCCTGATTAAAGGTGACATAGGACAATATTAAAGTGAGTAATTCCTCATGTAGGGAACCGTAGTGACTTCAGGTCAAAGGTTTATGTGTAGTTGTGATTATATGAGAATAACTTATGACACGTTTATCCATGTAATATTCTCATAGTGGGTCAGTCCAGTACATTGTTCACTAGCAATGTACTCATGTATTGACTTGATATCACATATTCATGATTCATAATCATCAGTCACTATACATGCTAGTCTCGATGTATTATTACTATCCTTTTCGTAATAATACTTGACTAGGGGCATTTTAGGAATAGCAAAGCTATTCTAAGGATAATTATTATATTAAATTATAAATTACGCATAATAATAATAATAATAATAATAAAATATAATAATTAAATTGCCTAAAATAAAATATAATACATTGTGTATAATTCTAATCATCTTATATGATTGGTTCTAGGATACACACCAACACTTACCTCACTATGCAATTTCCCAGATTTCCTAGAAAACCAAATGAATATTATATTAATAAGTAGATTAATTTTTAAGAAATTTTCATAAGTAAATTAGGAGAGCGACGAATTCATAAATTCAGTCTCTAAGCAAAGAGATCCTCCAAGATTAGCTACAGTGACGAGAAATTCATGATACTATATTTTCCAAACCTCTGCCATATCTAATTCTTTGGGCTGATTGAACCAGCAAAGATGGTGAAGAAGAGATTCAAGATTGTCGAACATGAGTTTATCATTTTATGGTTGAGGTATTAACCGATTCTTTGCCATTTTGGTAAACAAGTTTCCGGCCAGTGTTAACAAGTTGCCGGAAAAGAGTCTTTTGGCCTAGTCATACCATAATCATTGGTAAAGAAGTGCAGATCTCGCACAAATTTTTTTTTTAAAAAAAATTGCCATGTCATTATCCTGTGTCTTATTAGTAATTTTCATTGTATCCATTTTTATAAATTTTCACTAGTAATAACAACTATTAACTTATTAAACGATTGTGATTACAAAAATAAATTAAGATGCATTAGATTTTGCCATATCATTCTAAGCACGTTCCCCTAGGATGCAATAGATTTTTTTAAAATCCCCTGAAATTGATTCTCTGGCCATTCAGCAAAGTCCAAAAAGGCAAAAACTTTGAAATCCACGAAAGTAGACACTTGTAGAAATGCGGATCTTCATTGTTGAGGAAGCTTCGCTTGCGGTATCCTTCTTCACGCAAATTGTTGGTTTTTGGGTTTCCGGTTCAATGATGTGGATCCATCCCTTTGATGCCTGCTAATTTGGGTGATTGGAGACTCCATTCTTTTTAAGTAACATTATAAAAAATTATTTTTTTAAGATATTAAATATTTTATTATTAAATTATTTGTTATAAATTTTAAAATAAATAAATTATAATTTAAAATATAAATTTTAATATATTAAATATAATTTAATAATTGAAATATTCAATTTTTTAAAAAGTAGAATTTTTCATAACATTATTCTATTTTAAATAAAATTTTGAATCCAGATTTTATAAATAAAAAAATAAATATTAAAAGAGCTTTATCCTCCATTAAAAATTTAACCCGTTTTGGTTTCAGGTGAATTAAAACTCAGGTTGCCACATAACGAGACCCTTGGGCGGAAAAAAATTCATCTTCTTCTAATTGCTTAGAGGAATTCGGATGGAAAGGATTTTATTATTGTGATTAAACTCTAGATCTTAACTCATGTTCACTCCTCCAACATAAGAGGTCTCACAAAGATGGTAGTGTCCTATTAAATAATTTGATGGTAATTGAAAATTTAAATTACACAATTTATCAAGTTTAAGGGGGATAAATTGCACTTTTTTAAAATCTAGGGGATTATTCACATATTACTATAAGTCTAGAGGGATTTATTGCATTTTACTGTAAGATATAATAAGTATTTTATTTAACAATGTGTCTTTTTTTTAAAATAAAAATTGTACTTTTGATTAAGTTCAAAAGATTAAAATATAACAAATAAAAATCATATTATATTTTAATATAAGTATAATATTTTTATTATTTTAATTTAATTAAAATATTATTTTAATCACAAGATACATTAAATGTCTTATACTATTTACTTTAAACTTATAATCATTTTTTATTATTTCATTAATGAAAAAATTTTAATTTAAATTTAAGTAAAGTCTTTTTATATTTTGAGGAGTTTAAAAAAATCTTAAAATTAGAGAAGAACTATCCGCAATTTTGATAGATCTCTGAAAAGGTAAAAGTATATTTATCTTTAATATGAAAGTCTTTATTCGAAGGATGACTAGAATAGCTAGATGTGACGTCTGGGTGAGAGTGCTTTGCAATTTTGAACAACGGAGTAATATTCCTTCATGCACCTTACCACTTGAAATAATCTAACCAATTTGCCATTTCTAAAATATAAATTTTGCCTTTTTTTCTAAATTTTATTTTGTACATGTTACAAATAAAGATGTATATGAATCGGATTGTTAGATTTCAAACTAGATATTTTATATATAATTATATAAAATATAATGATCTGAATTTCAACTTATTTAATTTATAAAAAAATTAGCTCAATTTAATTTAATTAAAATTATAATACCTTCGACGCACCTTACCATTTGTAATAATCTGACCAATTTGTGATTTTTAAAATATAAATTTTGTTTTTTTAATTTAAATTTGTATATGTTACAAATAGAGATATATATGGATCAAATCATCAAGTTTTAAATCAAACATTTTATATATTATTACGTGAAATATAATAGCATGAACTTGAACTCAACTCATTTAATTTTTAAAAAATTTAGTTTGGCCTAATCTGATTAAAATTAGATATAGTTTGAGATTTGAAAGTTTAATTATTTTTATTTTTATTTTTATTATTCTTTTAAGTAAAATTTTTTTTTTATATAACAATACAAATCCAAATGGATTACAGAACATACTTAAATATATAAAATATTTAGCAACATTGAATTAAATATTTTTATATTAAAAATAATTATATTTAATTATTTTTAATAATATATAATTATATTGATAAAAAATAAATTGGATGGGCCAAATTATTTTATATAATTATGATTTGAATATTAATCAAATCATGATAGAAAAAGATCAATAAATACTCGGACTAAAAAAAATTCAAATCTTATATCTTTATGATCCAACCTTTCGAATCGAACAAGATATATAAGCCTAGTTACAAAGTTGGGTTTTGCTTTAGTAAATAATTTGAGAATCTTGCTATATATTTTTTAGGAAAATACCTGCAACTTTCAATTAAAATTCTAAAATATTGCACATTCTGAGAAAAATGAAATATTATATAGTAATAGTTGTTTAAATAAATTTTATTGACAAATTTGCAATATAAATTTTGTGAAAAAGTTTGGGAAAAAGTTACAATTGGTTGGTTTGTCCAACTTACTATCAGAAAACATGCCAGCCTCGTATAGAAGTTTGACATCAAGGGATAATCCTCCTAATGTGCAGTCATTAATAAGTAAATCCATGCAACAAACGAGCAAAGCATGAGGAACGTCGGACGCGTACCATCAGCCGCTTGCGTGTAACAAATAAACATAGGTAAATTACGTTCACTTTTTTCTTCATAATTATTCTGAGACATATTTTATTTTCAAAATTATATATTAACATATTTTTTATACATATATTGTTATTCTTTTTTTTATTTTAAACATATACTCATCTCTCTTATCAACAAGGTTGATGTATATTTATAAAATTAGAAAGAAATGAGTATAATTACATTATACCTCAATCTTGCTGAGTGTGATTTTGCCCATAAAAATATTCATGCTACCATTGTTGTGTAATCGATCAACTGTGTTGGGAAACATGAAATTGCATCAAACGCAAATACCACAAAAATTTAAGAATTTAAATTAATTAGAATTTTCTTTTGGAGAATCAAACTGTACTGTTTAGTTCAACTTTAAATTTTTCAAAAAATATTATAAAAATGACCATTATACTCTTTAGATAGAGATAGAGGCAGAATCAGAAAATTGGTGTTAGGGGTCAATTTATACACATATAAAGTATAATAAAACTATTTTTACTCAAAATAAAATTATAAATTATAAATTATATAATAAAAATTTTTAATCATTAGATAATTATACTTTAAAAATTTTAAACTAAGTACATGTAATTATAACTATCTAATTTAAAAATTTTATATATTAGTACAAATTCAAAATTAAATAAAGTTATAAAAATAAAAAAGTAATATAATTTTAATTTAATTAAAAAAATTAACTTTTAAGTAATAAAATCATTTACGATAGATTTAGTGTCTTTATTTAAAAATGTCACTCTGTTTTATCTAAGAAATTAACTTAAAGTTAAATTTGATAAGAACATCCTATTTTATATATTTTTACAAATATGATGTATTCTTATGATATTATATGTTATAATGCAGTGTGTTAATCCTTTTTTTTTTACTTAAAAATGAATAATAAAAAGTTATAGTAATACTTTAATATATGAAACAAGAAAATAATTTGTTCATTATTAAAACCTCAAACATATGGGATTAAATGTCTTCTAAAAAATACACAATATTTGAAGGGATCAGTTAAAATTTTATAGGGCCAATATACAATTTTTCTATAATTAATTTAACAATTTATAGTGTAATATGTGGGATTAGGTAATTGCTCCTATCTTTAGAATTGTAATACAAAACATAAAAATATCATCAAACTTTAAGTGAGATGACTTTTTAAAATTTCTAATTTCTTATTTTTAATTTATTACAAAAAATTATAATTAGAACTATAATACAAAAGACAAGAAATACTAGTTTTATCTTTCAAATTATACCTCTATTATCTTCTTTTGTGATAATTTTTTAAACTTGTAATTTGTTTAATTGTGTATAAAAATTAAAATTGACATATACACACATACGAAAATTGTTAACCTTCATATGAAGATGTTTTTTTAATTGGATAAAAAATATTTTCAATTGTAAAAAAGGAACATAATAATTATGAAAATTTAATTAATATTCCCTCTATTCCTTTTTATCTGTCGCATTTTGAAGAAGTATTTTTGTTCCTTTTTATCTATTACTTTAGAATTTCAATAAAGTATTAAATATTCTTTTTTCAAATCTATCCTTATTTTTCATTAATAAATACTTTATTATTCTATACTATTAATTAACTTACATTTATTCTTTTACATTTCTCTTTCTATTTTTAACTATATTCAATTTTGTGTATAAAAGGTAATGTTGAAAGTTTATTAAAAATAAATAAATTTAACTATTTTTTAATATGTATAAAATCGATTAATAGTGATAAATAAATAATAATAGATGGAGTATTAATGAAGAAATATAAATTTAAAATACTAAAGTCGACTCTGCTCATTATTTCTCATCTCTAAAAAGAATGCACACTTTATTTAAGAAATTACTAATAGTGATAAACTAACTTTAATATATTTTATTATTTTATTATTATTAAATAAGTAATGTGATTTTTTTTGTCCAATTAAAAGAGTAAAGATTGCTAACTTTCATATAAAAAAGTGAAGATTAGCAATCCATTATGTATATCCAAATTGATGGTGATGATAAAATGATAAGTTGATCATTGACTAAATTGAGTATAAGTAATTTTTTTCATCCATAAATAATGCATGAAATTCTTCTCATTGGGTGGAATGTAGATAAATAAGTTTTCATATTTTGTAAAAAATAGAACTTACTAAGAATTTCTATTTCTTCCTTTTTACCAATTATGGCTCATTAAACAATTCACATAATTCTTATTTTTTGAAAGTTATACTTCTTATGTAACTTTTTACTGATAAAACAACCTCTTAATTTATAAAAATACTTAAATACAACTTTGATTTCCTAAAATATAAATTGTATAAATTTAGTCCTCTTAATCTAAAATAATCTATTTTGGTCCCCTAATATTAAATTGGTGTCATTTTGGTTCTTCTATTTAATTTTTCTCACATTTTTAAATTTATAAGATCATTTCCACATAATACTTTCTTTATATTAACCTAAAATGATATTTATATAAGTATAAAAGGAAATTTCTGTTTAAATTTTAAAATTTTTGAATAAAATCAATTAATGACATATGAAAATTTAAATTATTTTGAGAGTTAGTTATCTATAAAAATTAAAAAAAAAGATAATCTATTTGAAAAATAATACAGTAAATACTTAGAAATTAAATAAAAGTTGGTAGAAATTGATAAACTTGAACGGGGGATCAAAACTACACCAATTTGATATTTAAAAGAATAAAAATAAATTATTTTAAATTAAATATTAACATCATATAATTTATATTTTAAGAGATTAAAATTACATTTAAACTTTTATAAATTATTAATAAAATATTATTACAAAACCTTTTATAAATTTATAAATTATTATAAAAATTGGTAATATAAAATTTTAAAATATAGTGATATTTATTTTTTCAAATTTATGTTTAAGTATGATAAAAAGAGTAAAATTTTATATATGAGGGCAATCGTCCAAAATTTCTTCCCTAATTCTACCTGAAAGGAGTCAACATTTTTTGAATGGGAAATGGAATTCAAACCATATAGAATATTATAATGAATGAAAATATCGAAAGGGGAAATAGGAGAATGTTACTCCTTTTGGCTCAACGAAAATGCCAAAAAGGGGAAAAGGGCCGCCGAAGAAGATGAAAAAATGGGACAGGCTTGAGAGAGGGAGAATCACGAGGGACCAAAATATAAAAGAGTCTGCTTCATTTCACTACCGCAGCCTGCATTGTTAATAAAGTTATCATACAAGGCAGATATCCATAATATGCTGCTCAGGAATTTGCTTTCAAATTACAGGATCCTCTTGGATAATATATAACATTCAAAAGTGCAGCGTATTTATCAGGAAACCAACCAAGTGACAGATTTTCTAACTAAAAAGGGAAGCGATATCCAAGTTCCTTTTTCAATTTTTTGTTGTCCTTCAAACAATCTTGTTCCTATTTTGAACACAGATGTTTGTTTAACTACTTTTCGTCCTTATGTTATGTATAGTAGCATGACTTCTACTATGTTTCCTTTTAACAAAAAAGGACTTTGTGCCATAAAAATTTCCATATCATGTATATACATTTTGTGATAATTCTATCCTTGTATTTAGTTGAAAAAGAAAGTTAGCGACTTAAAATATTACCACCACTGGCCACACTAACATAGATATTTGTATCATAATTTTTAAAATCAAATAAATCATTGAATAGGATAGATCATTGATTTATTGATTTAATCACTAATTTATTGATTGAATCAATTTTAATTTAAAAATATAAATTATGTATGCACTAATAATATATATTTAAAGTAATAAAATATAAGTAATGTAATAGTAATTTGTTAGAGATAATTTAAAAAGATAAATTCAATTGGTGTAAAATTGCAAAATTATTACATATCAATTGAAAAAAAAAAAAAAACTCAATAGGTATAAAATTACAAAATTATTACATATCAATTATTATAAAATTATAAAAAATTTATTTTAAAAAAAAAACAAAATCAATTTAATCCATCAAACAATTCACGCCAATTTTAACTTGTTTACAGCGATTTACAAACATTTCCAATTAAAATGTCTCAATTGAATTGACTAGTTGATCGGTTTACTGATTTATTGATTTGATTAGGCAATCTAGTTTGATTTTAAAATTATAATTTGTATATATTCAATTTTTTTCCTAAAGTAAAAAAATAATAATTTTTTGCTCACTTCCCTGTTTTCTCTCCCTCACTCATATAACTTTGATTCTTCTCTCTCTCTCCCTCCCTCTCCCTCTCTCTCCATATACACTGAAGAGATGGGTGACTGTAGCTGCACAGACTAATTCTTATATGTAGCCCAATTCAAAATTCATTTTTCTAATATGCAATGCAACCTATAAAAATTTTTTGTATCTCTCTTCTTTGACAGGAAAAGAAATGATCCCAATCCTACTCACACATACTGTATTACCAGATGTGGGAGCAGCATTCCCCAGGGCCCTGGTCAATTTTTGTATGCGCAAATTCAGATTTCCAACGTCGGACGGTTTATCCTTTCAGCTTTTCTATTGGAAACGAGTGTCAGTATGGTTTCCTACGATTCAAGCACAGGCGCTTGCTATTAAAACATTCAATTTAGAGGCACCAGAATTCAAGCGCACACAAACACAGCACCAGAATCATAGGCTTCTTTATAGTTGTACTTGGGGAGAAGAGACGTCACCTTGGATTGCAGCTGGCTTGTCAGTCTGCCCCGAACAACGTGAAATCTAGACATGGGATATATAAACACCTCTCATATCCTATTTGTCACTCGAACTGAAAGATAATAAATTCAGTTTTGATATGCAAGGCTGATACAGGATAGCATGAAATTAAACTTGTGGTCTTGTCTGAACTACAAATATTGTGCCGTCTTTAACGACTCCTTCAATGTCCTGAGGGCAACCATAAAGGCCCTCTATGATTTTTCCCGCCTCTGCAATTCTCGACAAGAGAGAGGTTTGAAATGATTTATTCACTATAATAGGATCTGTAGAGTAGTTTAGCACAACTTTCTCCACTCCGTCCATGATAACACTGCAGGAAATTTAGACGAACATTATATGGCAAAGCTTCCAAGTACGCAGAAAATGTGACTGCACAAGGAAAAGATATTTGCTCCATTCGAAAGAGTATATATATCCGTAGGGATTCTATCTGGGATCAAGTTTAGAACCAAACCATAAATTTTATGAAGAAACATAGCATAAATGCCGAAAAACATGTTATGCACTCCCAAACCTTTGATTTTCAGGAATCTGTCTAATCATTCCCATGATCAAATTGGTGTTCAATATGGTTAAACTGGTTAAACTGCTATGAGTGATTCACATAGAAAAGAGTTACTGGTGCCTTTTGAATGGCATTCTTCCTGGAGGACGCTATAGGCCATGCATAATTGCACTAAGGATTTGCATCATATATATCACTGACAACTCCTCATAACATTGCAGCCATGATGGCCGACGGCCAGTACCACCATTTCAAAATATGAATGTCTAAGCAGTGTCTCTAGTATTGTAGTTCGAAGCTTCTCAAAGACGTGATATTCTAATTTCTAATGGGAGCCATCCAGCCAAAATAAAGTATGTCACAGTTTACTCTTAGATTATAACTTATTTTACGAAATCGGCCACATATTTTACCTGTCAAAGAGGCCGGCACCTGCAAATCCTTCAAGGTCCTCAGCATTTGAGTCTGATCTGAAAATAATGGACTTCTTACTGTACAATCCTGCTAACTTGCTTGGGTAACCAATAACCTACAATTATATGCATAATTCTCAGTAATTTAAGTGGAACACACAATTGGCTTCTTCCTTCTTTTAATTGGATGAACAGGCTATCCAAAACTAGCAGTTTTCAAAATATGCTGGTATGATGCAACTGAATGTGCATAATTAAATGAATGGCAATGAAGAGATATTGACATTACTGTAGGAGATTTCAAATTAGATTTCTTTGCAATGAAGGTCATTGCACGTCCGGGATATGCCCCCACCAGAGTCTCTCCCAAACCCTTCACAACCTGTTTGTGCACAAAGGAAACAGGATGAAACATGTTCCCTTTAAATTAATTTGTTAATAGACAAGGGATAAAGACGTACCTCGGCATATATCTCAGTGGCATCACCTGATAATGGATTTTTTGTGTGAACCACAAAAGCATAATCACCACAAATTACTTCTTGAATTAATACAGCCATGCAGATGCTCTCATGATCTAACCTAATCTTCCGGCAACTAAGAAAAGCTCTTTCATTCCACTTTGAAGCCCAGACCTAAAAGGAATTGAATTTACACGAGTAAAAACCATAATTCTTTCATTCTTTTTGTCTATGCCATGTAAAACATGTGATCATACACATTCATTGCTTAATAACAGGCTAAATGGCATTTTGTCTGACTTGAACATGTCCAATTCCTATGCTCTTCCAAAGCCAAATTTATTAAAGTTAGCAGAGAGCAGCCCAAGAAAGCAGCTGATACGATCAAGTTCTCCGTAATATACATATAGCATAAGCTGAAAGCCGGTCATCATGACAAATTATACAAATAACATGGCCTAAATTGAACTGAGATGAAATATTGTAGTACAGGTACAAGTGGAAAAGAAAATGCTTGTCGTCAAACAAAGTAAAGGCTATTTACACCAGAGCAAACAGAATAGGTTTTACTAGATTATTTTTAAGACAACAAAGTCATACCTTCTTTATTGCTCGCCATGCAGCAGTCCACCTCTCTTCAGGTTCATCACCAGGCCAAGGTAATTTTGAACTCCTAATTCTTTGCTTAAGTTCACGAATCTAGAGAAATTTTGGGGAAGAAAAAGAATTAAATGTGTGCTGATTATAATAGGTGTAAGTATATGATCCTGAGTAGCATCTAATCATAAATCTTGTGGTTATTAGAGTTAAACTTATCCATCAGAGTCAAGACTCTGGCATATATACATGCATGGCACACATTAGAAGATACACATATAGTATAAACAGAGTTGTCATATAATACAGTTCATAACCATGAAAAAAATATTCATGAACATAGCAGAGTTAGAAGATACAGGCATGGTACAGACAGTGTTGTCAGGTAAAACATTTTAGAACCATGCAATAATACTGTGTATTATCCAAGGGCAATGGTATTACTCCAAAATAGTTATAGAACAAGCAAGCAAGAAAGCTAATTAAATAAGAATTTCATACTCTATAATCAATGGTAGAGTGTGAAAAGAAACATTGGAGGGACCAACCTACAAATGACTATATACCTTTGTGAAAGAAAAAGAGATATTTGAACTGGGGGGGTATATACTATAGGAATTATAATAGATAAATGCAGAAAAATTTTGTAATATCAGAAACCTTTAGGGGCCGTGATTCCACCAAAGCATAGGGGTTAACACAGCCAGTTCACTGTAGGAATATAAGCGTGCGACACACTATCCCTGTCTGTAACACGCATAATGTGGAATTACAACTTCTATGTTCCAAAACTACATATCAATAATTAATTTTTCAAATAAGAAAATGCAAAGATCATTTTAAAAAAATGCAGCAACTTTTTGGGGGACTTCATGACCCGTAATTAATAATTTTGATTCTACTAGAATACCAAAGATGGAGGAGCTTTCATTTGCAAGACGGCTTCCTGTATTGCTCCAAGTTTTGAAGAGTCTCCGTTGCATACTGATTTTCTCAGAGAAGATATCTTATTTGCTATATCCTGCAAAAGAATGAAAATCTAAAACTCAGTCTGCAGAAACTTTGACCAGATACATTCAATCATCAGCAGTGGTGGAGACAGGGGGACGGCGGGCCCGGGCTCCCGAAGTCTTCATTTTTATGTATAAAAATATTAGACCGATCACTCCTCCAAAAACAAAAAAACTAAAATTGTATATGTTTTACAAAATTTTGATACTTGGCCCTCAAGTTAAAAATTTTGGTTCCCCCCATTGATCATCAGATCACTGATGAGGCGCATGCTAAGAGAAATTTGCAGAAATGGAGGAGCATAAATTTCTAGTTTTTATAACTAAAGAAATTTATAAACTACCTTCTAACTAAATGCCAAGGATGAATCAGCTAAGTTCAATCCGCTACGCTAGTATTTTTTTAAGGTGCCTCGCATTTCACCCTGTGGACCAGTTCTTCCAAGTAAAGTCATGTTTTTCTTGCCACTATCTGAAGTAGCAATTTCGGTGCTTTAGGACTCTCATTAAGAGAGTACATATCTCAATCACACCGACGATATCAGCGACAATCTAGAAAATCCTAAAAGACTAAAATGATATTCGACAGGTGACGCTAAATTAAGATTCCTCTGCGCATTTAGTTGATACCGTCATCTTGAATAATCTCTTTCATGCAGATTAGAATCAGGAGAAAGCAATAAGACAAAATGACGATCATAGGATATCCTCTTGGTCTTTTTGACAGAGGTAATGCAGGTATTAATTTTCAGAAATTTCACAATTATGCCCAAACAGATGCATGAATATGGTGCATCAACTTTAGGTCCATAATATTAGTAAAGCTGTTATCTTTGTAATAATATTGAGCTTTGGAGAGGCTAATGCTTGTGCTGATTGGCTGGCAAATCATGGGTGCAACCGGGCCTTTCGGAGTTTTCATCTCCACCCCCACCCCAAAAAAAAAAAAAATGGATTTATCTCCTTTGATTCTAGCTGATGTTTTAAGGGTCCCTTCAACCCGATCTGTAGCTGTGTCTAGTTTGGTTTTTTTTTTTTTTCCTCTTTGGGCTTAGGCCCTGTTTATTCACCAGAAAAAAAATGAACTTTATTATTATCATTTATGTAGAGGTCTCATATTTAAGGCAAAACTTTAGAAGTGGTGAAAAAACATTACAATCATTCACTAATTGTACAAAAAATTGAAGAATACCTTGTTAACCTTGTCTTGTAAAGCAGTCTCAAAGGATCCAAATGTAAGGGCAATTGAAATTGGTATCTTAATCCAGGATGGTACTCTTGTGCTTAAAATTTTGATATTGCAGGATTTTGCACCGACCTGTGCAACCAAGTTCAATGCATGCATTAGTCTACAATGCCATTCCAATTATCCATGCTTCCCTAAAAGTGAAAAGACCTTTCAAAAGATTTTATTTCATGAAGTACAGAATATCATGTCATGTCACGGTGATTACTTGGTTGCATAACCAAATCAAACAGGAGGAAAAAAAAATTATGTGGCTGCATTTCAATTACTTTGAAACAGACGAGTTCTTCAACATCCAAAAAACCATGCTTAAACAAGTCAATGAGCTATTAAGTTCAAAGCAAAGAATTTTCTGAATTTGAAAATAAATGCGTACCGTTTCACCAGTAAACTCCTCAACTGAAGCAACATATTTACCACAAAAAGTCTTCTTTTTCAAGGTCACTCCTCGAGGATTAAACCAAGAAAAAATGGAGCTACGAGACAGACTGAAGCTGCTGATATCACTATGGGTAAAAAAAAGAAAAAAAAATTCTGAGATCATTGAATAATAAAAAATAATAAACTGTTTAAATGAAGTTTATATCTTCTACCTAATAACTAAATTGGCTGACTTCAATCTTATCGATATTGCTTTCCCTTCCTTGGACCTCAGATCCCGGAAAATGTTCTGGTCAAATAATGTGGCAAAACATACCTGCACATACTTGTATCACATCTTTGAACTCTATTGCAAAATCAAAGCATTAAATTTCACTATGTCTCTTGTGTCAAATTAAATCAACTTATGGTTGTTTGTGAGATCAATAAGCATTAATAAAAAAGGCATAATAAAAAAATACTACACATGCCTTGCTATTTCTTGCTCTGATGGAAATATGAGATAGAACATCTGGCATATCAGTTGTTAGCACAGCTACCACACCCTCTGGAATTTCCTCATCTCCAGTTATTCTTGTAGCAATGATAACGGTCGGTCTTCTATAAACTTTATTTTGGGTTGACTTGAAGTCGTAGACAAATGTCACAAAGCCAGACACTTCTGCCGGGCTGATAACCTGCCAGCTGCCAGTCACAAGTCTTAGTAATTAATTTACTATGAACATTACAAAGTGGTAACAGTTGAGTCAGCTGTGTGTTTGTGTGTCTGTGTAAAGAGAGTGTAATATTATCCTCGTATCATTTGAGGACAACACATCAATTTAAATACAATATAACAAGCACACATGAACTATTCATATACAACAAATTCTTACCAGCCTAAATTTGCAATTTTCCTAAGGATGGGGTCAAAGCAGTTAATAAGAATTGACAGAATTGCAGAAGAATCCGACCTTATCAACTCCTCTGTGAAAATATCAATCTGAAAACAGCAGAAAGCAGCCAAGGAAAAGATTAAGAGGCCGTTTGATTGGGGGTAATCAGGAAAGGAAAAAGAAATAATAAGATTTCATTTCTTTTATTTTTGTTTAGTTCAGCAAGAACTCATTCCCTTTCTCCATTTTCCCTTAATAGAATTACCTTCAATGAGGGAATGGTGATTTCCCCAATTTTTTAGGAGATCCTATTCCCTCATTTTGAGTTATAAATTTATCATCCTCAATAATAATAAAAATAATAATAATAATAATTATTATTATTAGTAGTGTTAAATAATAGCTAATAAAAATAATAAAATTAATTAAATAAAAAACAAATAATTATATAATAATTATTATAATAAACTATTTAATAATATAAAAATCAATAATATTAATAAAATGTTAATAATTTAATGATAATAAATAAATAATACAATAATAAATAAAATATTAAAAATTAAATTTAGATAATTATGAAAATAATATCAGTTAATATAAATATTTAATAACCTAAAAATAATTAATATTAATAATAAAATAATAAATATAATAACAATTAAAAATAATAATTAAATAAATAATAATTAATATTATTGAAATAATATTACTTATTAATATATTAATAATAATTTAAATAATAAAAGTAATAATTAAAATAATATTAATAAGATATTAATAATTAAAAATAATTATTATATTAAACTATTTAATAATATAAAAATTAATAATATTAATAAAATATTAATAATTTAATCATAATAATAATTATTTATAATAAAATAATAACTATCATAGTTACAAAAAATAATAAATAAAATAATAAAAATAAAAATAAAATATTATTATAATAACTATTAAAAATAATAATTAAATAAATAATAATTAATATTATTGAAATAATATTACTCATGATTAAGATATTAATAATAATTTAAATAATAAAAGTAATAATTAGAATAATATTAATAAAATATTAATAATTAATATTAAATAATTAAAAATTATAATATTAGTAAATAAAATAAAAGTAATAAAATAATAATTATAATAATTATTTTAATAATAATTATAAATAAATTATTTTTAATATAATAATTATTAATAAAGTAAATTAGAAATATTTGATTTCTTTTTTTGTTTGAACAAAACAAAATGGAAAATCATAAGGTTTTCATTCCCTTTCCCTCTTTACTTTTTGTTGATTCATTTCCCTTTCTCTAATTAAACCAAACATAAAGTATACAATTTTTCTGATTCTAACACTAGAAATCTCAAATTTTGTATTGTTTTCACAATTGCATGTGATTCATGCAACGTACCGCAAATTTCTGAACACCAAGCAAATTACCAAGATATTGAGCACTTGGCTGGATCCTTTTCTGGTAATACTGAGACCTTTCAGCAAGTACTAGCTGCAGCCGGTCAAGTATAGCCTTGGTCTGTAATGCCCACAGACTATCACCCGATTTATATGTTTCACATATGCGATACCAGTCCTTCAGAAGGCAACACAATGTCAAAAAATGCATGAAGTAATTCCATATTTTCATTGATCAATCAGTGCTTATAGGATCAAAAGTAAAAATATAAGTAGACATCTGCTTTGCAATATCAATTAAAGGAAGATAAAAGATGTCAACTATCAAACTTTTACCTTTGTGCAGTAAATGAAGTCCTCATTGTTGACAGTTGACAAGCTTATATTCTCAAGTATCAAAGAGAAGAAAAACAAGGCTTCCTGTTGACAATTAGGAAAAGATTTGATATCTCTTACATATAGAATAAGTCTACCAAATATCATTTAAATTGTAGGTGCAAAACATAGTTACCGGTGGGTTTGTGAAGTTTAAGTTTTTCAGTCCCTTTTCCATAGTTATTCTAACCGCTGAATCCAAGGAAATATCAAGGAAAAGTAGATCCTTTAAGTTTCCACAAGATGTCAGCAGCATGGGGCGAAGTGCCACCCGGCATTCTATTAACTTCTGAAAAAACAATTGGTACCGTTTTAAAGACAGTCACTCACAGAAAGCTATTTTTGTCAGAAAGTCCCGTGCAAACTGACCTCCATCACTGGACCAATGTTGGAATCACCAATATGTGCTTTGACAAAATTCAGACTTTCCTACAAGTTGAAAACATTAAGATAGTACCCTAAATTGGCACAATTTGAATAATCACAGACATCATGCAAGATTAGGCCATAAGCACATGTAAATAGATATCATTTACTCCTAAAATTTTATCCACAGGATTAAATCCATGGGAGGAAGCTATCCATAATTTGACTATAAGATGTCAAGAAAATACAACTACCAGAAGTTTCAATGGAAAAGTAGCAGCACAGCTATGCTTAATTGCGTTTGCAACACTGCCATCCTAAAAAGTCCAAGAAGGCAACTTCATTAATTTTCAATTCGACGTGACCATGACATCAAGCAAGACAAGATTAAAAGGCTAAAGTACCAATTTACGGTTTTTTTAGAAATTTATTTCCGTTTTATTGTTCTTTCGAAAAATTTTACCAAAATACGCATGCAGCTGAAGGACGCCAAATCGAATGGCGCTACCGGAGGCTGATGCTACCGGAGCCGGAGGGGCCAAAGTGAATGGGTTTGAAGGCGCCATATTGAATGGCGCCCCCACCCAGTTGGCCCCTTCTCTTTCTCACTCCGTTTTGCAAGAGGCAGCTTTGTTAGGAATGCAGGCCGTGAAGGCCTTCGGTGACCATTGCAGTTCATAAAACACTTGCAAGCTTCCATTTCTCATGGTCTGGAGTTGATCAAGATTTGTTTTCTTATGTCACATTCGGGTTTTAGAACCATGCATACAAGTATCAATGATTGAAAGTTTCTGTTTTTGCTACTAAACAGATTTTCCTTTGTATTTCTTTTTGGTTCATGGGTTTGTCGAATGCTCTATAATAGTTTTTGATTTATTGGAAATCGATAATTTTTACGAAAAATCTAGACTTTATGGGGCCTCTTTGTTTTGAGTGATTTAATGAGGATGGGGATTGTTGAATCAAATTTTTTTCACAAGTGGGTAACTTTTGCTGTGTTGTTGCTCCAGCTCTGTGAAGTGTTTAAATGGATATATTTAGGAGAAGGTAATTATCTTCTGTTTGGCTGTTGGGGACAACCTGTGAGAACTTGCCAAGAAAAAAAGGCCAAATTTGGAATTTTTTTAATTCGGTTCCGTGAAGATGAAAATTTTTGTCTGATTCAAGTACTTAAGTCAGGGTCATTTAAGTCGATGTTATAGTCTTCTGTGGAATATTCTACTAGAAACTGTGAACTGAAGGAATTTCCTCCTTCGTTTGACTTGTTCTGCATGCATTTCGTGGGTAAGTTGATTTATCGGCCATAGCAATATATCCCCTTAGTGAACTATAAATAAATTGTAGCTCTTAATTTTGTATCGGGCATACCAAGAACGCCATTCACCTTCAATGGCTCCGGTAGCGCCATTTAGTCCGGCACCTCCGGTAGCGCCATTCAATCTCGCCATTCACTTCGGCGCCTCCAGTAGCGCCATACAATCTGGCGCTTCCGCCCTCTGGTAGCGCCATTCAATTTGGCGTCCTTTAGTTGTGTGCATATTTTGGTAAAATGTTTTGAAAGAATGGTAAAACGAAAATAAGTTTATAAAAAAATCGTAAATTGATACTTTAGCCAGATTAAAACATGTATACTCAACCCAAATCCATAGCCATCACCTTGAAAGAACCTAAACATATATCAATTGCAGATTCAAGGTCAACACCTGAGTGAACAGCCTGTGGCACATTAAAAGCATGATCAGTGATGCTCATGACAGCCTCACATGCAACAAATGCACATGTCCACCCAAAACTTATGCCAATTATAAGTTAATAAGTGGAACAACAAGAAACAATGAAACAAAGTGCATGCTTGTCTCTAATATAATCATACTTCTCCAAGTTTCCGAGATATGAAATTTGGCTGTCACGAGTAAGTGACACCAGAGATTAATAGAACTTAGGAAATTATTGTTTACACTAAACCTTATGCTGATTATAAGTTAACAAGTGGAACAACAAGAAACAATGAAACTAAATGCATGCTTGTCTCCTATTAAATCATACTTCTCCAGGTGTCCAAGATATGAAACTAGGCGGTTACAAGTGAGTAAGGGACACCAGAGAATAAAAGAACTTATGAAATTATTAGCATATCTTCATCAAATATAAAAATAAAAATTGAGAGAATTCAGCAAGTTCATATTCATATCAGTTGACATCCAGAATTATTGTTTACATAAATTAATATCTGATGGTATTTTGCCCTGTCAATTGAATCATTTTAAACTCCAGTTCCTTATGATATATATATATATTTTTTGTTTTAATTTTACACTTCAGTTCACAAGAAAAATATGTTTCAATCTTCAGAAACATGAATACACACATCCAAATTAAGAAGTACCTCCCCTAACCCCAGCGCATACCTTCAATGTCTTCAAATATGCAGTGAGGTCACAGAGAAGTCCATCCCTGACATCACTTTTGAACTTTGGTTCTGACACAATTGGACGGTCATAGCTTGCAAGTTTCTCTCTCGTGAGACCATTTGCAGTTAACGTTTGCCAATAAATATCCATTCTGAAGCCACATCTAACATAATTTATGAGTGCCTGTAACAATAGTAACTGATTGAGAACAGTCCCTGGAGAATTGTGCGATACCAGCAGGTAGTGTGCTGCTCAGCAAGTTTTAGATGTAGGAGGGCTGACTATGAATTCCAGGCCTACCAGACCACATGATCAGACTCCATAACAAATTACGATGAGCTAGTGCTAGTCCATATTTATTGATAACTTAGGATAGATGAGAAAAATGAAATAACTACCCTAAAAATTTCTGCAATAATGATTAAGTACGAATACTCTCTCTCCCTACCAAGAAACAAAACTCATCAACTAAATTCAGCATTAGCCTGAAAAAATATATAATAATGAGAGAGACAATATTATGGTTACTAAGATACCTCACATATTATTACATCATCCGGGCTACTATTATTGTGCAACTTTTGATGCCACTCCTCCATCATGCCCCCCTTGCAGTCATTATTCCTCTGAAAGGAAGAAAAGTAGTGGGTCAACTATTTATGCAAGAAAATACAGATTCTGCAAATAATTATATTTTCCTCTACCTGAATTAGAAGTATTTCATCACGGATTCTCTGTCCAACATCACCCTGACCTCCACGACCAACACATTTCATTATTAGTCTCACAATCTCCCTTTCATTTGGCTGGTTCAAGTAGATTCCTTGTAGCAAATTGGTAAATCTGTCTTGAGCTTCACTTATTTCACTGCATATGCACACAATTCATAACTTACACAGGCAATACACCAAAGATTTGCAACACCATGATACCTAGAAATATGATCATTGCAAGAACAACAACAAGCATACAGAACACAAACAGAAACAAGTTCAATACAAAGGCAATGTAGATTCATTAACGAATTGGAGCAGCAACAACTGCAACAATTCAAAAAGCCAAGGATAACTCATATATACATCAATTTAATTTTTTGATTGATATGTTAGGAGATTTGAGGGCATTATTAATTAGACGCATTCTTTTCAAGCTCTCTATTGAAAGTTGCCTTGTTTTAGAAAATCATATTGAATATAGCCTTGGTGTCAGAACTTTTCAAGCTCTGCTGCAACCACACTAATCAACTATGCATAAAGCAGCACCCTCATAAGGGGAGGGATGCAAGTGAGAACACTACAATACGGAAAATATGAATATGGTTGAACAACATTAGATCGAAAATCCAATTTTGGAAAGCAATGTTTTAAAAACTACTAGGTAAAGCAATTAGTCTTGCCCATTCTACACTCTGGAAAGCAATGTTTTAAAAACTACTAGGTAAACATAAAAATGCAGAAAGTTCTTGAAGCCTAGGGACAAGGTGCAATGAGCAGAAGCAAAGTGTGGCGCACATCTAGGAAATAGATGTATATCTTTCTAATATAATTATTTTAATATACCTGAAGATGTTATACGGTCTACTCACTTTGTTGCTTTGCATCAAATACTCTCAAAATTGAGTCTCTAAAATAGACGTTATCAGTTCTGGGATTAAATTTGGTTTCCTAAAAACTAAAGTTGCTTCAAAATATATCAAGAAAATACTGCATACAGTTTAATTCTTGTATAAAGAAGAAAAAGTATATAAGTTCATACTAAAATCCAACTCAAAATTAAACAAATCATTTCAAGATTCCAAATAAAGTAATATCATTTAACAGTTAGAAACACCATTGCTACAATTATTACCAAAACAATATCAAGCAACAAGAATTTTTGTGGGATTGAACTACAATAAGACGACATGGTTACTATTTATTACCGAGGTTTCACATTATAGTTTTTGTTCCATGTGAGATGCCTGCATGCCATAAACCTTAACCAGACTAATATTCCAATCAACCCAAATTCGCCTTCAGTTTTACAACGTTCTGTCAGCTCTGAGGCAATATTGAACCTGAACAAAGTTAAACATCAAAGGAGGAAAACCACAATATCATTGCCTATCTTCTATAAGTTCCTAATTGTCATATTACTATGTTCTGTTGCCAAAGTACCTATAACTGTCAATAGTCAAAGATGTAGCTTATTGAGAATAATTATATTCTTTCCAAGAAAATAGAATCAAGCTCAAGCATTTTGATTAAGTGCTGAATTTAGTATCTTACTCTCACCTGTGCATCAAAGATCTCTCAGCCTCTTTCTCTCTTTGGGTAATTTCATCTAGTAACCATATGAGAACATCTTTTGCATCTCCACCAAACTGTATGTAAGGTGTTTTAGATTCAGATATGCAGACGAGATTATGTTAGATGATTCATTCAACTACAAAAACAAAAATATTAAGTTTTGGTGACAGTAGCAGGAATTTAAAATGCTAAACTGGAAACAAGACGTAGTGTATTGGTCCCTAGGAAGAGGAAGATAAGAATTTATATTATAAGTCTTCATTAGATATTGATGTCGTGTATGAAATATGCTTGACCAATAATACCAATTTGATAATATCTCAACTCTAAAGATCTATATAGGATAAATCCAACAGATGCCAATTATTAGCAGCAGTCTGGAAAGAATAGTTAAACCGATACAAAGAATATAGACTGGATTAAATGAGTCACAACCTAAAGGATATACATCAATGCTTTCCCCATATCATGTTTCTACCAAGTAGTCACAGCAATAGTCCTCCTTTGAATATAAGAGGTTCCAAAGTCAATTTACGATGGCAACATGAATGCAATGCCACCTTGAAAGCAAGTAGCATATAAATGTGCATTCCAACTTACATAGTAATAATTGCTTCCGTGATTTCTAAAATCTGATTGACTTGAAAAAAAAATAAAAATAAAATTATTTGTGAGGTGATTTATCTGCACAAAACAGCCATAGACAAACAAGATGGAACTATGATCCTGCATACTGAAGCATATATTGAGACAGAAAAATGTAAAAATAAAGATAATAATATTACCATTTCAATTGGAATGTTTGATCTAAGTCCTGCAAAGAAGTTTGCACCATTATTTTTAATCCAAAATCCACTTGTCCAGATGACAAATTGTATTCCAGCAAAAATTTTTTTCTGCAGATTAACATCTACAATCTTTTTTTTTTGGGGTGATAGAAGAAATATGGTCAGTATGTGCACTAATCTAAATAACAATGAAAGGGAAAGGACCATGAAGCAATGCCTCTGGCTTTGGAAAAATTACCTGAAAGGATTTGTTTCCTAAAAATTTATCTTTGAAGTAACTTTGACAAGCTCCAGAAACCAGATTTGAGTTTTCAGGCCATATCTCTGGTGGAGGGACCTTCATGTTGCAACAAAAGCAGAAAATAAGTTGAATATAAGTAATTGTAACAGTTGAAAATTTTACACAAACATCCATTCCTTAGGAATCTGGAATCATACAACTTACCAACCATTCAATGGCAGACGACTTTGATACACCCCAGTGAAGGATTGTCACTCCTTTTGTGTTTGCAGCAATGAAAAGGTGATAGTCACCACTAATTACCTTTGAAAATACCTGTAATTGCACAAAAATTATGAAACAGTTAAAGGTATTTTTCACCATTTGGAAGTCCTGTTCAGAAATGAAATTGGGTTCAACATCTCCTATTGAATTGTTTGCACAAAAAGCTATTTATTGTTGTTCCTTTTGCTAGTTTCTATGAGGAGTTCCAATCCTCCATTTATGTATTCCTTTCTTCTCTAAATGAAATCTTCTATTAATAGTTTCTGTTCAGTGAAAACCAAAATCCCTTTACGAAGCAGAGTAAGATATACATCAACAGGTCTTCTGTCCAGTTCATGTACATTAAGATGTTGACTGATACAATATAAATAAACAATCTATTAAGGAGTGGACATGAATAACAAATATATTTATCTATAAAATTTATAAATAATTAAACAATAATAGGATACTTATACAAAATAGAAAATATATTAGACACATGATTAAGGAATCTCATGGATTCATTATAAAAATTAAATTTAGTTTCACCAAAATAAGAATGATGACAAGATAACTAACCACAATCTCATTGTTGTGGACATGATAAGTTTGCCATGATATTACATCTGTAACATCCATAGATTTCTCTACAAGATCTGCTAGAGCTGATGTTGACGACCAAGTTCTTCTGCCATGACATCCAGAATGCTTTTGCAACCACTCTTCAACATTATGTCTTCTTTTGTAAGAATATAACATACTACTCTTGACTTGATCTCTGTTATCATTCATAGGTTTTGCACTTACAGTCAAATAATTATTCTGTGGCGCATTCAAGGATATTCCTCTGGATAACTGGTTTTGGAGCTCTCTCAATGCATCATCATAGTCTTCCTGCATGAAAACGCAAAATTATTGTTTTTGAGAAAATGGACAGAATTTAAATAATTACTCCATCCTTAGTACAGTTGCACAGTTAGTTTAGGTAAAGGTAATGTAACATAAAAGAAGATAGCTACAGCAGGAAGACATCAAAAAGCTTTTACATAAGGCCTGCTTGAAAACATGATAAGGAAAATAAAATGGCAAAAAGGACCAAAACATTTATGTCTGTATAATTTGTTTCCCTTCAGGTGAAGAACATACTTTCAAATTAAAAGAGATTAAAAATTCATAAAAAATGGTGGAGAGTGCATCATAGTTAATGAGAGCAAGAATTCAAGTTATGTATAAATGTGGTTTCGAAATGCAGGTTGTTGTTTACATCTGTGTTATTCTTTTCCTCTTTCTTTTCTTTGATGACCGACATGTGAATGCAAACCTAAAATTTTGATGGTTAACTTATCTATTCCCACCATTCCTGTAGTAGTTGCATCTACCATGAAATCCTCCAAGAAACCAGACACAACAATAGTTAAAGTAAATAAAAGGGTCAACTGACTTGTAAATACCTATGTAATTATAACAGTCTCAACCCAATTTAATAGCAGGAAAGAAGTGGTGACATTTTATGACAACAAGAAGAGGAAATTGTTTCAAACCACATTCAGTAGCCTACCTTCTGTAGCCTAGGTGAGCTCATAGGCTTGCCTCTACTTTCCCATATTGAATGTGCCTTTCGCTCTATCATTTCCTTTGGTATGCTTGAATAAAGTATAGGAACGTCACTTGCAGGTATATCGATTCGAAAATTCCCATTGTTTAGTTTCAACCTAGCAGGCATGGAAATTAAGAAGATGCTTAGTGCAGCAAATATTGAAAGTTGAAATCTTTGAGAAAATAAATATGTGAAAGAATTTGAATCAAACCATCGGTCATGACTGCCATCTTTCAGAACAAACTCAATGGCATGTATGTTGGGGTCCCGCAACTCAACGATCAACACATATATCTGGTCATGCTGAAACTTAAAAATGAAATCTTAATATCTTTACCAAGTTAACAAACATCAAGTAAGACCAAATAGTTATGAAATTGAATTTCAGTGCAGAAACCTTCATAAATTGTGACTGCAATGCTCCTTGCTTATAAGTTTTTGCTCCTGAAGAACTATCAGCGGGAATGAACCAGTTCCTGCAGAGGATGCAATTTTTAAAAAATGAAAAAATTAAATAAAAAATGGAAGAAAGATGTGCATGTGATTAAGAGGAATGAGTTAATATTTTGGCTATACTTATTCCCCTGGAAGACGAAACCCCAGTGAAGGATCCAAGTTCTGGTACAATTTTTGAGCTGAAATTCAATTCTCACATTCTGCTTCTCCAAAGCCCCAGATATATTGATCTAGAGGAACCAAGAAAAAAAAAATACTATCAAATAATAATCCACAAATACCCAAAAACCAGCATTCAGAAATCAATGAAGAGCGTTACCAAAAGTTGCATTCCATCAATTAGATCAAAACGATGAAATCGCGGAACCTGAGCATCATTGCTAGGCCTGGACGTGGATGACGCCATAGCGGAGTGTTGGTGACGAAATTAACCAAATGGCTTCAACTTCTAATGAACATTCATGTTCTTTTATAGGAAATAAACCGCTTACGGATGTTTACCACAAACAAAAGCATCCCTGTGAAAGTAGAATCGTGGAAGAGAATCAAATTCCACCAACAGAAGAAGCTACGCGGAGGCTGATAAGGCGCCAAGTTGCAACTGCAACCTTCACTCCTTCCCTCGGTTTGGCGCCCATACTCCTTTCATTCGATTCCAAATAGTTGACCATCCCAGGCGGTGACATGCTAGTTGTTGACTACCACTTTCACTACAGCCGTCCATTTGTTTGTCATATCATGGAAATAATAACTTTATAATGAATTTATAGGAAAAATGTCGAGTGGGTAATTATTTATATAATTAAAAATAATTGTCTCGAAATTTTGAACGAAAATTTTGTGTTTCATAATTTAAAACATTTAAATAAATGTAAGATAGATTTACAATTAAAAATATGTATTGAATTTAATAACATAAAGTTGTTCAATTTTATTCACAAAAATTTAATGTCACCTATAGAAACTGATTATGTTCTTCTTTATAAATAAAATAAATAAAGTGGTATTTATTTTATCATTAGAAATTTAAAATTCATTATTTATATAATTCCATTGGCAAAAATTATAAGTTAGATATTGATTCCGTTTTGTATAAATAATTAATAAGTTAATTAATAAATAAGTTGTAACTAATAGACAGTTATTGACTACCCAGGTAGTGACATGCTAGTTATTGACTACCACTTTCACCGCATCCGTCCATTTGTTTGTCATATTATGGAAATAATAACTTTATAATGAATTTATAGGAAAAATGTCAAGTGTGTAATTATTTGTATAATTAAAAATAACTTTGTCTCGAAATTTTGAACGCAAAGTTTGCGTTTCAGAATCTAAAACATTTAAAATAAATGTAAGATAGATTTACAATTAAAAATATGTATTGAATTTAATAACATAAAGTTGTTCAATTTTATTCACAAAAAATTTAATGTCACTTATAGAAACTGATTATGTTCTTCTTTATAAATAAAATAAATAAAGTGGTATTTATTTTATCATTAGAAATTTAAAATTCATTATTCATATAATTCCATTGGCAAAAATTGTAAGTTAGGTATTGATTTCGTTTCGTGTAAATAACTAATAAATTAATTGATAAATAAGTTATAACTAATATCTAATAATTAATAAGTTAATTAAAGTATTTTATAAAATTATTAGTTAAAATTATAAAATGACATAAAATAATATTTTAATAAAAATAGATATATAATTAAAATAATTTATATTTATCTAAAAATAAAATTATATTAACATAATTAAGAAGTTTAAAGTAAAAATATAATATTAAATATTTAATTAATTATATTTTATAAAATTATATATTTATTTACTTACATAATATTTATTTTATCATTTATAATAAAATTATAATTACTTAAAATATAATTAATTATATTTTATGATATCATTTATTTAAATATATATTTTTATATATTTATAATTTAAAATTATGATATAATTATATTAAAATTAAAATAATTATATTTTATGAAAAAAATTTAGATTTATATTATAAAAGACATGAGTTATAAATTAATAAAAGGAATAATGATAAATTTGAAAAGAATTTAAAGAGATAGTAACTTATAAATTATAAGTTATTTTAACTAATTTATTAAATTAAAATTTATTTTTTTAATAAGTTAATATGAGAAACACTTCTAATAAAATTATAATTAAAATAACATTTTAATAAAAATGCTAAAATTAAGTTAGCTGAAATTATAAAATGATATAAGAGAATATTTTAATAAAAATAGATATATAATTGAAATAACTTACATTTATCTAAAAATTAAATTATATTAACATAATTAAAAATTTTAAATTAAAAATATAATATTTAATATTTAATTAATTATATTTTATAAACTTACATATTTATTTGCTTACATAATTTTTATTTTATTATTATTTATAATAAAATTATAATTACTTAAAATATAAATAATTATATTTTATGATATTATTTATTTACATATATATTTTTATATATTTATAATTTAAAATTAGGATATAATTATATTAAAATTAAAATAATTATATTTTATGAAAATAATTTAGATTTATACTATAAAAGGTATGAGTTGTAAATTAATAAAAGGAATAATAATAGATTTGAAAAGAATTTGAAGAGATAATAATTAATAAATTATAAGTTATTCTAACTAACTTATCAAATCAGAATTTATTTTTTTAATAAGTTAGCATAAGAAGCATTTATAGAAATTAGCTTATATTTTATAAAAAAAAAATTATGATTTAATAAGTTAGCATAAGAAGTATTTATAGAAATTAGCTTATAACTTATTACTCTAGAAATAAATTATAAGTTAATTTATTTGTTATACAAAATAGAATAATTATCTTTATTTATTATTTATAAATATTAAAATCTAGGCTAGTACCTAGTACTTCCGCACTACAGTGGTGAGGGTCCATGAAATTGAGCATTACGGTGATGGTCGCATTAGTATTTAGCATCTAGTAATTTAATAATTTTATAAAAACCTATAGCTTTTACTGTAATCATTTAATTTCATGACACACAAAATGAATAATTGGAGGGTTGTGCTGTTCAAAGCACAATTATATATTTGTGCAGTCAAGCTTTTGCTTTAAAACCGTAATAAAGAATTTGAATAAGCAAAGTGAGGACCGTGGTTCACCTGAGTTAAACTCAACTAAGATTTGACAAAAAAAAAATTATTAAATTAATTTTTTAAAGTTATATATTGTTAACTTTATTATAGATTCAATTGTCTCCCAAAATTTAATTTAAAACTATCTGCTTCCTAATGTTTAAAATAAAAATTACACATGCAATCAGTAAAGGGTCGTAAATCGGATTCTTAAAACCATCTTTATTTATGAGAAATTCTTAGATATATAGTATGGATTATTATATGAAGCCATTTAAAATTATTTTTAAATATTAAATTATTTATAATTTTTAATTTAATATGATAATTATAATTATTTGTTGCGCTTAATAGTTCAAAATGAGTGAGTTCTTTTATTTTCTTGAATTTTACATTAATTTTGACTTATCATAAATTCTTCATTTGATTTTCAGTTAGTTTAAAATAAGTAAGTTTGTTGTATCTAATAGTTTAAAATAAGTGTTTTCTTGTATTTTTATGAATTCACATTGATTTCAATTTATCATAAATTTTTAACTTTTAATTAGTGTTAGATTCAATGGAGAGCTACAATACTAAATCTAACAATTGTAACTAAAATTACTACAATGAATCAAACAAAATTCATGAATAATTTCATATTAAAAAATTATTTTAAATGACTTCCCATTTCTGGGAGACCGTTACATCTACCCGACAGATATTACTCTCGTACTATCGATGGCCATTTACCATGGCTTTGTCAACGGGACCATGGAACAACCTTTGATGGAAGCCTCCAAATCTGACTTGCCTGATACAAGAAAACTGAACGATGGTCGAAGCCCTCCCAAGAGGGCTAGTTGCTAGCAGAAATTGAGGATGACGTAAGCCGAGTAACTGATTGAGCAGCCGCCATTAAAGCCTAAGGAAGTATGCCGCTCGCACTCGCATGGGATTAGTAAGTGAGGGCTCCTTCGCAATTGTAATACTCAAGCTTCCTTCCTTAAAATATTAGACTTCTGTTTCCCCATTGCAATTACTAGAAGCCATGGTAGTTTATCAGGTATATAAAATAGCAATGGTTCTGTTTTCATAGATCTCGCAATATTAGCCTTACATGTCTCTTGTGCTTGATTATGTGTTTTCTTGATAAAAAGTACCTTCCACTTGTTTCCAGTTACTTCAGTTTATGCCTATGAAGTAAATAATGATCCTTCCGTCTAATTTGTTTTGTCCATCGTAATATCCTTTTTCTCTCGTCTACCTCAATAGTTATATCAATAGAATCAAGCAATTAAATTAATCAGAAATCACGGGTGAGAAAAAATCTAATATAATAAAAAAATTATAAAATAATATGTATGAAGGTTTTAATTTTATAACTTCTTAATCATTAGTTTTATATCTTTTTCAAATTTCTTTAAAAGGATTTTCACATAATTTTATAATCACCTGTATTATATTTTTTTTATGATTCAAACCCACCTCTAATTAATGTAAATATTTACAATTCAAAAATACTTATTTGACAACAAATATTAACTCTACTCTATCACAAAAAACGGCATGTGCGTTATGAGCAATCAATGTCCAAGGGTTGTGGGAATAGCAGTATTTTCCCAACGATTCCACATGCTTTTCTCGAGAATTATGACTGCATAAAGTGATCTTCATTTTTTCAGGAAACAATGCTTGGGCTCGAGAACCGTTTGAATCGTGGACGTGCCTTGGCTGCTTTTAATCAAATTCTTGCCATTAGAGTTCAACTACTGAAGGCAAGGGCGACGCCAGTACTTCACTTCATGGACAAACTACCATTCAGTCAGATACTTAGAGCGAAGAGACTCTGCTTTGATCCGTGAGGCATTTATATATATGTGACAGGGCTGTCAAATGAGTTGCGGGCTGTGCTTTTACGGATATAAACCCTTAAAATCAAACTCGTTTTTGAATACAGATAATACGGATTGGTTTGTCACAGATTCGGTCTATGACGGATTGGCCTATATCAGCACAATTTTTGTGCAGGTTTGATCCTCTAAAATTGAATCGATTTTTAAACACGGATAATACAGATCGATCCATGAGAAATCGGCTTGTGTTTGCATGGACCGGCCTGTTTTACAACCCTATATGTGAGTGCGATTGTGTGTGCATGCATGTGTGTGCGTGCATGTGTGTGCTTCATGCAAGATGGATTAAAATTAGATAAAACACTGCATTGACAGGAATTGTTGAAAAACGTTTTGTTCGTGAACCGATACAATCACATAAAATATTGACAATGTCAGTACTCCCAAGCTCAACCTTATAAAGGATCAATTTAATCCATCTTATGTCATCTATTACCATGTGGCACTTTAAAAGGTGTCTCGTTGTTTCATTTTGATATCTAAACCTCGGTTGTTAAAGCAACTGAACTCCAATTCTGTCATTCTTTTCTTCCTTCCCTTCTGTATGCTTCCCTTTTGGCAGTTATTATGTAAGTTTTGCTGTTCATACAAGTATCGTATGATTTATTACCTTGTTCGGATTTTGGATGGTAGACCGAAAATTGTCGGGCTTGATTTCCAGGTTTTGCCAATTGATGTTACCCTTTTTGAAATTCTACACTGTATATACATAACATTTTATAATTGTATATTATAATCTAATAATTTGCCACTTGGAGTTGTGGTATATACAATCATCAATTGCATTTATCTTGAACTAAAGGAGATGACAACTTGATGAAACTTATAATACCATTAATGGGAAGTCTACTTAAGCCCGTAGATGAATTTCTTTAATTTGCCAACCATTTGCTTTGAATTTTCCAAAACAAAGTTTTCACGCTACACCATGTGAATTGCTTCATCAAAATGTGCCAAAAGTGTAACTCAAAATCAAAATATGCCACAAGTGTCATTTTAATCTTAATAGAATCTTTTAAAGAAATTAAAGAGAAAGTCTTTTAATAATCAATGTCTTCCTTCCAAGTGAAGCCTTTGGTGACAAGCTGGGCCTTCTATCTTTTCACATTGCTTTTTAAATTCCTCTTGGTCTTAAATCTTCATGTGCTTTTCTTTGGAAACTACTGGCTTTTCTGCTAGCATGTTGTATGTTGATATTGCTACACTAAATCAAGTGACGGTGATGTAACATAATGTCTTGCTCTTTCTCTGGCTGATGAATATTTGCATTCAGATTCCTCTCAAATTATCACATCCGCCAATTGCCAGCCCTTGGACACAGAAAAGAATCTTCCTATTGCATTTGGTTGGGTAGGAAATTGTGTCTCTGATTCTATGATTCTATCTTTCACAATTACTTGACAACCTGTTGATGTTTTAATCAGAACTTAATCAGAGGTTGTTCTTTTTTTTCATTTTTCCATTTTTAGGGAATACATTATGGCAGTTCGCAACCAGTGCTTCTAGAAATGCAAATGCATATCAAAAGAAATTACAATCATCACAAAAGGAAAGTTAAGAATACAGAAGAAAACATTGGGTTTTCTCCCAAGCTAATTGAATCTTCAATGATGCAAGGAATTGAGGCAGCCCCAAATTTGATTGTGAGAACACCAAAACCAACGCTCAGGGGTGCTTTTGATATGAAGAAAAACATGAAAGTGAAAAGAAGCTAGTTGATACCATCACATCAAAGAAAATTGCTGGTAAGAGGCAGCTGCTACCGGCAGAGATGAACTGCAAACCCGTGATTGTTTTCTGTTTAATGATACTAAATTGTTTTGTTAAACTTAAATGCAATTACAGACATACTTTCTGTGTTTTCCGACTGGGGATGATTGTTGTTGTCGAGTATATTCTTAATGGTTGAACATATTTGAATTTGGGATTGCCGCAATAAAAATGAAGAGAGCCATGAAAATGATACTGGCATAGTTGCTAATCTGAGAACAAGAAATTGAAGGCATTGGCTGAAACCTATAGAAATTGTCAAAAATGACTTGCAATTTATTCATGTATATACCAAAGCCTTACCTAATTATAAAAAACACAGTTAAAAATTCACACTTTTTTCCAATACCAATGGGATTCAACTGTTGTCGATTATTAGAACACTAAATGGACAAAATACCTCTAAAATTTCTAGAGCAGAGTGATTGCATTCACAACTTCATTTAAGTACAAACAATTTCAAACACTAGGTAAAAGGACGTTAATAAATCATTCTTAATAAAACTATAACATGTATACCAGATCATACAAATTTAGTTGCAACCTCCTTAAAAATGTATCGGAAGTAACAACTTCATATCAAAAGTAATAAAAACATAACTAACCGAATCATAATGTATTTTCAACAAGTATTGCAGAATAACCTTGACCTTCTGTGGCAAGAACCTCTCAAAAAACATCCCCTTGAAAAGAAGGCAAATTCTTGTTAAGAGAATGTGGAGAAGCCCTGATAGTGTAGATGGTCCTTTGGCCACCTATAGCTTCCAAAAACAGCCAAATAGCAAAGGTCAGTTTCAATTCATAATTATATCCACACCGTTCCCTCATGCAATCTTTTCGTAACAATCCAAACCGTCTTCCGTTGCTCGTCAATGTAAACAGTCTTTGGAAACACTGTCGTTCTGTGTTGGTAGATGGAAGCAATCTTCAGTAATAATCCACATTGTCGTTTTTTTTTTTTTTGGGCAACAGAAGAAATCTTTGGAAACACATCTGGTTACCCAATGGATACTTGTCTCACAAAACCTATTGTGATTTCCTTTTCAAAATCGGTTGAAAGTCAGAAAGTAGATTTTGTTCCTACAAGTCAAACTGTTCTGCAATGTTTGACTACTTTTATTTCTTGAGTTTCTCGGGAACCAAATTTTTAAAATGTTTGCTCTGATTAGTGACTGGCTACCTCGTTTATTCATTTTATCACAAGAACGGGGATTGCACGTGCAAATCATCTGCCATGACAAATCTTATTGTATAGCATTCAAACAAACTATATTTTGTATCATAGAAACCTCCTATTGAGGATTACCAATGCAATGTTTTGCCTTTTTATTTTTGTGGTCTCAGAAGATTTTAAGATAAGAGGTTAGAGGATGAACTAAAAAAGTTATGTACCGCATGCAAGAACGTCACTCATAACCAGGGATTGTAATAAAACATGAGAGGTTAGTATCACAAGCCTGCCCTTCAATATTCCGAAGACTACTTACCTTAATTTTCTTATTAATTAAAAAAAAACTTTTATCACATTATTATTATTATGCTCCAAAGTTAGATCAAACACTTACTAATAATTTCTTTGGCAAATAACTTTTTACTTATTTTCAATTGAATTTAAATTTAATTTATTATCAATGTAAATTAATTTTACATTATCACATATTATCATACCAGTAAAAAATGTTCAAAATCCCTTTATTACAATAAAAAATTCCTTGTTACTTATTCTTTTTTAATGATATATCTATTTTTTTATTATTCAGTAATAATGTAAAATACTTTACACCATCAATAAATCAAATTTAATTTCTTTTTAATTTGATATATGACATTTATGTTTCTAAATAATATATTTATTGTGTGTTGATAATTTCTAAAGTATTGTCTTAATTGATTAATTTGTTGTACACATTAACCAAATTAAGCAGGTATAAATTTACAAATAAAAGTTGTATGTATTTTATACCAGGACAATGCGCATCAAATTAGGGATCCATGTCAAATTAATCAAGGTGACCGAAATAGGATTCATTATTTCCACGTTCAACAGCAGAAGAAAAGGCAGATCACACTAAGCCTCTGGGCTCTTTCGCAATACCATGACTTTAAGTGATGAGTCATTCTGATAAGTTAAATGAGTAAATAGAGATTCTTACTTAATTAGAAAAGAGATGGCTTCATAAAAATGTAGCAAGCTCCACTGTTAGAAGACCCACGTATCTCCATTTCGGGTCTATCTCTTGGTTGAGTATATGCTATATTAGAAATTTTATTAAGTGTTTTAAATTTTAGAAAATAGTGAATTGCACTGAATTGGATATTAGACTGGAGATTTTGACGACCAATAATTGATAGCTATTTCTATTGTTTGGCTTTTATAATAGTAAGGATCCATCCAAATCTAATTCCACATAGTGATCTCAAAGTAACTTCAAATGTCATGTCAAGTTGATGACTTTTAAAACTATAGTGCTCCATAGCTGCCATTTCTGCACGAATAGAACCTGCTGGTCACCTCCATCCTGCCACCATCCGACAACAGATAGCAATTATGCAATGGACGTTGGGAAGATTACTGTGAGAGCAACTTCGAGTCACACGCCACTATTTTAACCTGTTCAACAGTCTCTTGACACTCTTCACTTTTAAACGTAGCATTTTGTAGGATGAAGGTCCAAACATTGTCGCAAAATCTGTAGGTATGGAGATGTCCCTGTGATTGAAAAAAATGAAGAGAAACAGAAAACAACTCAGATTTCAATCCCTACAGGAAGGAAATAGTAACTTCCAAGAAGAGTTAAGTTCATTACTTACGAACAAGCTACCACAGATGACAGTATCAATGAATTACTAAACTATGCTGTATGTGTAAAATTTCTGCAAAAGGCACCATTATGTTTTTGTTTGAACACAAATAAACACTCTAAAGACCACCAAACATTAATAACGTCATTATTGTAACAGGCATTCAAACTTCCAAGGTAGTGTAAAACAATAGTTCAAATTGATGGAACATTCAGCTCTCTTTATTCATTTGGTCAAATTAAGCTACCTTGGACGGATGTGGAAAACAAGGCTGTACTAGAGGCACATGACAATACAGATCAAGTTAGAATTCAATGGTGTTACCAAAAAAGTATTAAATGACAGATTTATCTAGTAGGATTCTTGATCCAATTTGGTTTGGGATTAAAGCCGATTGCTAAATTTTCCATGTGAAAATGTTCTGAAAATTAATATAAGAAACTCAAATCATCAAAAGCAAGGCTCCAAAGCTTCATAAGATAGAATCTTTTCAACTATCTGAATGAGGAGAGAAGTATAATATCCATTGATAAGGCAACATCATTTCTCAGATGATCCTTGGTCCTCCTCTCCTCTGTAATTTCTTTCCTAAATAATGTATTATTCTTTTTATTAAAAAATACAAGATAATAAATCTTTGTAAATGGCAGAATTTGGGAGATCTTTAGGGCCAATGTATCCCTTTTTCCAAGATTTGCGCTGCTTTTCTGCCCATTTACGAAAGGATATGATACCCTTTAATGTTGTTCTTTCTCTATACATCAATTCCTCTTTCTAGTACTTGTATACCACACAAAGATCCTAATTAACATGGGCATAACTCATACCCAGTGGGATAAGCCTTTTTCTTCAAAAACTGCTTTGAAAAAAAGGAGGCATTTTTTAAGATACCAGTTCAGTCCCACCATCAGACAAGAAATTATGACAAAGGCCAAAGCATAGATGTTCAAAACATTATTTCCAGATGTCTGCTCTCAGCAGATCAGACATAAGTATTAACTACATACCCGAGCCCTGACAAATGAAATTATTGCACCCCAAAAATATAATTTAAGGAAGGGTAGAATGTTGAAATTTAGATCCTTCAATCAGTTTTCAATGCTGTATTTCCTCTTAAAGAGCCAGCCCTTTCTGATAGTTATGCAAACACCACACTAATGTCTTGAGTTAAAAAAATAATAATAACGACAACAGCATGTATAACTCAACCAGCTTCTTAACACCCAATATGCATTCATAAAAACAACAGAGAGGAACATTTAAAAAGAACATGGAAAAAGAGAGAAGGAAAAAAAAAAAAAAGACAAAGGTTTCAACTTTCAACAAAGACAAAAGAAAATGTGAGAAATAGTTGCATCGGCAAGAGGGAATATCTCCGAATGAAAAGCAATTTGCTGTAATAAAAATGTTGAATATTTATATCCGACTAGGTACCCAAAAAAGAGAAAAGCATGTCACATTGGGGTTTAATTAGTTATTATTAATACCATCCAGCTTGAAGCACTAGGCAAGTAATAGAAACTCGCAAACATAGAGTAATAAGTCATGCTATTACACGGTATTCCCTTTATATTTCTATAACAGAATTCAAGATTTTGCAAAGAGAAGGGGGAAAAAAACACTGGCACCTTAATCGAGACCTTGCTTTTAACTTGCGCTTCCAGAGCTTCAGTCATAGACTAACAATCCATGTGCCACAAAAATAAACGTCAGCATAAATCAACAAAGTTGAATCTCAGACAACTCATGATAGAGGATTACAAACAACGAAAGAGATCCCAGTTTTAAACGTACCTTGTCGAACTGAACAAGAACCTGAATAGCAAGCTCGGGACTGAGAGTACCATTCTGAACCATCTCATCCAAAGTCTCTGTGAGACACATTCCGATGGTCGATCTTCGGTATAGCTCAAAAGTCGCCATGTTTTCTTTCTATTTGCAATCTACGATGATAATTTACTCTCCATAAGACAGATTACAATGCATATGTGCATGAAATAAATAAAGTACCAAGAAAATCGATGAGATTAGAACTGGAAATAGAAAAAGCGAGATGATCTTGCAAGATGCGTTAAAAAAACTAAGATCAAAGACAAAATTCGTCTTACGATTCGAGTTGTGACGTTAAGAGCAGCTGTTGCTTCGCTTCTGATTCTTCTCGGTTAACCTTTGGTACGATTGAATTTTAAAAGCAAAGAAAATTGGGGCTTTTTATACCCCAGAATTCTCGGCGGATGTATTATATATAGGGGCGAGGTTGGAGAGCCATATACAATGATTTTTATGCCCTCGCGCCTGTTTTTATTACCTGTCATGCCCATACCAATTGCATTGAGTGATTAATAGATCAGGCTAAATTATAAATTATATATTTATTATAAATAACACATTTGTGTAAATATTCACTTAGGTTTCTCGGTCTTTAAAAAAATAAAAAGTGCAACAGGTTATGGAAGGTTTGATAGAAAGTTTAACAAAAATTACAAACAGACACTGAGAAGGATATATTATTTTATAATAAAATAAAATACAATAATTATACTAATTAACCAATTAATATTAAAATTCTATAATTAATTAAATAATTAATTTTAAATTTTTATTAGTTTATAATTAACATAATAATAAAATTGAAATGAAATAAAAAATTAATTACTTAATTAATTAAAAAATTATCAACCATAGAGTGTTTTCTGAGAGAGAAGTATAATTACAAAAACAAGATACCTACAGTGCAGCAAATTAATTGAAATGTAATAAAAATAATTAACTTATTAATATTACTAAGTATACTTTATTTTTATTTTTATTTTAAATAAGTTAAAGATTTAATAATTAAATTATTAATGACATATTTTATTTTTAGCTCTTATAATAATTTATAGCTTACATATTAATTATTTTTTATTTTCTATTTGTTTCATTGCATATTTTTTTCATATTCATTTCTATTATTTGCAACTTAAATATTAATACTACTAAATATTATTGATATAATACAATAGATTTAATTTTATTAATTTTTAATAAAAACATATAAACATTGAAATCAAATTTATTTATTTAAAATATGTCAATATTTCCTTTACACCAATATGCAAGTGTTATATTTAAAATTAAATACATATTAATTAAAATTTTATCTAGATTTTACAATTTATGTGTTGTTACATGTAAAATAAAATTTATGATTACAGGTAATGCGGGCAGCCTGCGATTACAGGCCAATGCTGGTAGTTTAGTATATGTGAGTTTATGCAAGCAATGTGAGTTTATGCAAGCAAGTTGGCATGGACAAAAGCTTGTGTGTGTGGATTTAATCGTAGGCAAATAATTATTTTTTTAATTATTTTTTTCCTTATACTCAGGCTAAATATAATTTTTAAAAATTCATCCTAATTACTTTCTAACAAATCCAATTCAATTTCTATATTTCAATTCAACTTTTTTATGCAAATAATTCAAAAAAATTAAAATATTAAAATATAATTTATAAATTATAAAATAAAATAATTAATAAAAATGTAAAATTATATGAGCTACCTATGTGGATTGCTCACGGGTAAGGAGAAAATTTTTTTAACCCATTTTATATGTGAGCAAGCCTGCGTGGGCTTGACCTGTATAAGCTCACCCTGCTCGTTTTATATATCTATTGTTTCTATTCTCTTTTTTTACTTCATTCCATGTTTTTTATTTTTCTATTATGTTCCTCCTATTGTTTAACTTAAAGACCAATATCACTTACTAACTTAAATATAATATAAAATATTTTTTGTGATAAAAATATTTTAAATAAATTAAAATTTTAATTTAATTAAATTATCTATTTACATATTATATTTTTAAATTTTATATTATATTCAAAAATTTTCATTTATAAATCTAAATATATAAGATTTAACTTAATGGCTAGCAATATTTACCCTTGTTTAGACGCAAAGAAAATGGAAGAAAAAGAAAGAATAAGAATTTTTTTTACTTTTCTTCCTTAAATGTATAAAAAAATAAGAAGAAAAAAATGATAAGAAAATAATTTCCCTTTACTTGTTTAGGTTAAAAAGGTAAAAGAAAAGAAAATTAAATCAAGTTAAAGAATAATTTTATCCTTCAACCTAATATATTTATCTGATATTTTATTTATAACCAACAATAACTACAATTAAAATCATCATATTTATATATAATTTTTTATAAATATATTTTAAATAAATAAAAATATAAAAATATTATTAATTAAGTATTCTAAAAAATGTTAATAACAAATTTTCTTTTCTCATCTTTTCTGCTTTTGCTATAGGAGGTTTTTTTTGGCATTTTGAAATTAGTTAAAGGTTAATAAGTTATTTTATGATAAAATAAATTAATATTTATTTTAAAATTATTCTATTTTATATATATTATAGGAATCTCAATTATGGTAAGTACACAAAATTGGATGACAAATGAACGGCATGATCTATATAAAATGCCAAGTAGCAAATTCTGTCAAAAAAAATAGCGTTAAAATTTAAATATCACGTTAAAATTAAAAATATTTTTTTATTAGTAGGTCTAAATTTGAAAATTTGATATTAATTATTTGTATTCTTTTATAATATACAAACTTAATTAGTTAACTTCTTTAAATATTACATTTAAAATTTTTAATGTCATAGTCTTAGTACAAAATAAATATAATGACATTTTTTTCTGTAAATGGTGCTTAATAGGTTTGCATTTTAAATAAATAAAATAAGGGTGTTATCAGTGGGTTTTCAACTCATTTTCTGTCTATGTATGGTAAGAAAATTTTTTATTGGTCCTACCATTCTTTTCTACTCATTTTCTTTTCCACCCATGCTCTACCCCACAACTAAATAAAGGGAAATATTATTTCCTACTCTTATTCTTGTCGTTAATTTTCTTTTCAACCATTTCCTGAATAAACAAGTAAGGGCAAGGGTTACTTGCTAGGACTATTCTGCTATTCATTTTGATTGCTTTAAAACATCGTTTGTTGGGCAATTTTTTGTGTTCCTCGTATCAACCATCAATGACTAATATTACATCCTGGAATTGGCGAAGGCCAAGATTATACCACCTCATTTGTTACATGACCTGCAACAGTTTTACGATGTTGTACCACGGAACTTCTCTTTTAATTGAGTTTAGCTCAATTTTTAATTGTAGTTAATAAGTGATAGTTATCATTGGTAATTGGGGCTTTGTATATTTATACGAATATTTATGAAATTCTTTTAATTTATCAATTAGTAGAATTATTTTGATTGAGTTTGACTAAGAATGATAATGGAAGGGTATTAATAGGAGACCAAGTTTTGTTTATTCTTTAGAAAATATTTTTCATAAAAAAATCTTATTTATTTCTATATAAATAAAGTAGTAATACATTATTTCTATTCCTTATTATAAAAAAATAATACTTAGAATCATAAAAATAGAAGAAAATAGCTTTTTTTAAAAAAGAAAGTTATCTTCTATAATTTTTTTTATTTAGCATTGATTATATATATTATTTTCCATCATTCTACTAATTTATAACTGTATTTTTATAAAAGATGCTTTTAATTAAAATAAACGGAACCTAAAATCTCTGTATTTATCCTCATCAAATCCACCTACTTATTCTCGTCTTTTTATTTTATTTAAATGATGATACATACATGTATACATACATATATCATATTATAATTATAATATTTTTTTAAAAAATTAAAATTACATATAATAATGAAATAATAGTTATTCAAAAATAATAATTTTCTCACAACAAATGATAGCATAAAATTTTTTGTTGAAATTTATCTTAAAAAACTCCCTATATTTAAGTTGAATAATGACATACTTATTTCTAGTTTTTCTTATTAGTATATATAATTAAATTAAATTCATATATATAGATAGTATTGTATATTATTTATTCAATTTATTTAATTATAAATAAATTATTAATATGTCTCCCCCTTTCAAGCCTTCCCTTGATTGCTCAAGTGCTTGTGTGAAAATCGTCACCAACGTCTTATTCCGCTGCCGAAGCGTATTGTCCCGTCACTATTCACTAGTCTTTCTGTCCGCCACGGAATACCATCTCGATCCAGGTTGGTCTCTTTTCGCTGCATTGTTCTATTACCACTTAGGAATAGGATAATGGCAGACGTCGCCGTATCGCGGCATTCGTCTCACGAAAATGAGGACTTAGAGGTTAACTTGATTGCCGCTGCGAAAGAATAGCCCAATTGTGCTATGGTCATGAAAATTGTCAATCAGAAAATATTGAACAGAGCGACTGTGAAATCTATTATTAGTCAAAGTTGAAATTCTTGTGAAGAGATGAATATAGCTGATGCGGGCCCCGATTTGTATATCTTTAATTGCGAGAGCCCACCTGCGATGGACATTATTATCAGTAATTCTCCATGGGACAATATGGGCAACTTGCTCATAGTGGTTCCATGGGATCAAAAGATTAGTCTGTAAGAGGTAAATCTTCACGGAGTTGCTGAGTGGATTCAGATACATCATTTCTCCTTTACCCCTTGTTTGGTCGGAAGAAAAAGGAAATCTTTTAAATTTGAATTGAGAAAAAAATTATGGAATTTTTTTAAAGTTAAATTGACTAGAAAATTATAACCACAAAATTTGTGTTTAATGTTTATTTCTTTTCTCTTTTCTCTTTATACAAATAAAAACAAAAAGAAAATTTTAAAAATTTCTTTCTTCTCCATTTTTCTTTTTCTCATCTAAACAAAACTTTAAAGTACTTTCAAGAAAAGAATGCTTGTCATATAGGTTGTCATTTGAGGAATATCCAATCGATGGAAATCTTTAAGAATGAAAGTTGTTTGTTACATTCTTTTTCAAGGGGTTGAAGTTAAAACTTGACAACAAATAGTCATCCAAACATGACTTATTTGAATGGATCAAAGAGCAAACATAATTCATATCTCTTAAGCTTAGTATGATGACCACTGGATCATAATAGCCAATACTCTCATAAAAGACCTCTTTTTCTAAAAAAACCCACTACTCAATCAGATACGGGGCTAATATCCTCTTGGATGACAATCAATTTTATTCAAACATATTAAAAGTTTCCAGAACACATGATAAGGGGCTTTACAATAGGGAGCCATAGCTTATATATAAGGATCATTCTCAGTTGATAGAGGCAAACTAAAAGCTTTAATCATACCCATTATCACATTGTTATCAAAACTAAACCATTTTTATTAGGAATTTGGGTTTTAAGATTAGAAGGTAGTAAGATTTGGGTAGCCTTTAGATATGGCTTTCCCTTTGAAAGATAATGTGTTGGACATAAGCAATTTTTTGAGGGAGGGACTTTGTAAGATCATGGATAACCAACTTGTAAAGTTTCATAAAAAGTGAAAAGATTTGTTAACCAAGTAACTCAACTATTGTAGGTCATACAAGTTAATTCTTATACTTATAACAATCTTGCTACAAATACTCTATGCATATCAACTGTTGGTGAGACAAAGGAGTTGCAACATTCTAGAAAGGTTCTAAATTAAGAATATGATAACAAGAATAGACCAGAGCCTCTACTAAACCAAGCAATGACACTCTTTATACATCTCATGAGAAATCAATGATCCTTTAATGGGATTCTAGAAAAGTGACTATAATGTATTAGGTTATGTATAATATTTAGGCTTGATATAGGTTAATAAGGTATGGTTTTGGTAGTAGATAAGATTCATGGCCCAGCATAAATAGTTAATTAATTTAAGGAGTCCTTATTTTTAGATTACATAAGGAGTTGCAGTTTTCCCATTAAAGTGTAGCCAAGGGTTTTTTTTCCTCTCAAAGAGAACATACAATGCATATTTGATAAAGGAAGTGATATTTTTTCATTATTTTATGTTAAATCAAGGAACCAGAAATTTGGATTCAATTTAATAGTTAATCACAATTATAAAAGGTGAGCTATTGCTAGTTTACTAAAGAGAGATTATGGACATCTTGAATTATTCAAGTAATAGATTTCTAAATATCAATTTCTCTCCTTATTCATGAAATTGATTCTTTATGAGATGATGCCCTACATTTCATACTATAATACATAATTAAATGATTCAAGAAGAAAACTGGAAACCAAAATTGGAACTTATAATTGAATAAGAGGAAGTAAACACACTTATATTATAAAGACTAAAATGTATTAAATGAGAGAAAGCAAACACACTTATCTAAATAGAATGTATTAAATAAAGATTATCTAATAACTTTCATTATTTCCATGTTTAGGAAGAGAAGCAAAATGAGATTAGGTTGTGCATATGCTTTTTTTACAAATTTTCTTAACATTAAACTTGTCCTCAAATATATTATTGTGTTAATAAAGATTAATCTCCACTCAAGTCATCAATCATATCAATATGATATATTTAAAATTTTATTTTAGTTTGCACCTTATAAGATTTGGAATTATATTAAATGGGAGAAAGCAAACATATATAACTAAAAAAGATTATACACTTATGCCATGTTTGGAAATTAGGAGAGGAAGAGAAAACAAGAAGAAGAAAAAATAGAGGTCAGGAGAAAGGTGAATGCATAATTAAATGATGACTTTATTTTTATTTTCTTAAGTATTTAGAAAATCCTTTAAAAAAAACCCTATTGAAGGAGCACTAAAAAAGTTTATGTTAAAGGATGTTATAGAGTTTTAGAAGATTAATCATAATCTCTTTTCCACTAAAACCTCTAAACAAGGAAAAGATTATTCAATAACAATTTCCTTTCCTTTCCCTCCATTTTCCACAATCCAAAAACATAATTAACTATTATGACAAGTATCTCAAGGGTTGTTTATAGGATTTTTGTTAATACATGAGTTTATGACTTAAACTTTTTGATTTCCATTATTGTGTTAAACTGCAACGAATTGGACATTACTTGTGATTTTTTATTATTAGTAGATATAATGCATCAATCTCATAGTAATTATGACAAATATTTGAAAATATTAAGATTGAAGGCTTTAAGTATAGTGTTCCATAGCTGCCATGGTAAGAATAATAGCCATTAGTCACCTCAAGTTTGTTATCATTCCTATAAAACAAAATATGTTAAAAATGTTATTATTATGTGATAGTTTCAATTCACATGCCACTAGTTTAGCTTTTCCAACAATCTCTTGACAATCTTCACATTTAAATGTGGCATCTACATGCACATTCATATATATATATATTATTTTCTCCTATATTTAGTTTCTTGAGGTGTTCATGTTCATAATTGAATTAATTACATATTGTTTTATGATTAGTCATGTTTTTGGAATGTAAATGATTTATTCAACTATTGCATAAATTTTGATGTTATTTCATATTTTTTACTCTATTTAGAATTCTAGATCTTCTATCAAATTGATATTTATATTGCTGGGAATCTACAAGGAAGATCTACAAATGTTTTGAAGATAACTATGCCTAATTTAGAAGTTTTGTGGTTCAAAATTGATTCAAAAGCTAGAGCAAAATCAAGCCTTATTATTGTTTACATTAAACTTATCACAGTTTTTAGAGCATATGCAAAGTCCTAGACCTTACAATGGTAGTATAACTTTCATGAAGAAGAATTAGTAAAATTATGTTCTTTTTATAGCAAAGCAAGCTATATATTTGGATTAGGAGATTGTATCTAGTAAAAGTTGTTTCAATTTTGAACCATAAGTTGAGCTTTAGGCTTTAAAATTGTGCGAAATGAAATCCATTGGAACCTTAAAGGACTTAATTACAACTTTGTAAAAGAAAGGAAATCTTAATTCACTTAACTTTTAAGTCATATTCAAGCCTAAGGTTAGAACACATATTCAATCTTCTTTTCTTTCTTTCTTTTTTTCCTTTTTTGAAAAAATCACAAGTGAATAATTGCTATATTCATTTTAAGGGATTTCTAGCTAAGTTTAGTTTAATTTTGAGATTTTATTCTTTTTTACTTTTGATTTGAATATCTTTTGTTTCTTTGTTATTTATTATTTATGATTGGTTCAATGATTTGTTGGAAAAAGCTTGTTAGGTAATTATTTGATACATTCTATAGTTAGATAATTGATTGTGATTAATTTTTTACTTGTAAAATTATTATAAATGATTGTCTATAGTAATTAGGTGTATATAAATTTCACTTGTAAAATTATCAAATATATAATAGAAATATGGAATGGATTAAGCAATTTTAATTTGTAAAATTGTTAATTCAATCATAATTATGTTTTGAATGTTTAATGCCATTATTAACTAAATTTAGGAGCTTAATTTAGATTGAGATTAATAATAGGAGATTAATTTAATATAATCATAATAATAAAAATAAGAATATAATTACCTAAAATTTAATTAATAATATATTTTATGGCATCACATTTTATTTATTCATTTACTTACTGATTATTTATTTATATTTAATTAATGAATATATGCCAAATATTTATTTACATAATAAAGATACATGTTATCTTTAGTTAAAAGAAAATTGATAAATTTGAAAATTTATAAGTTATTATGTAAAACTTATTTAATAAGAACTTATTTAAAAAAATAAGTGAGTGCTCCAAATAATTTTAAAGGCTAACTTATAGTTTATTCATGTTAATAAGTTATAAGTTAATTTATTTATTATTACAAATACACCAATGAGCCAACCCCTAGAGGAATTTGATATATTAGTATATTTAGAAAAAAGAAAAAAGGTTTGACTTAATAAGCTGAACAAAGTAGTAACATATAACTTATTGTTAGATAATATTTCATTTTTTTCTAAATTCATCTGTCTTCTTTTAATTAAATAAATAATAATCTATATCCTAATTATATATATATATATATATATATATATATGTTTAGCCTTTGTTCCTTAATTCAATATAAGTAAATAAAAAATTAATAGCTAAATAAATATGTGATACTATAAAATATAATTAATTAAATTTTATATAATTATATTATTATAATAATAAATAAATATATAATACATAAATGAATATATAATTAATTAAATTTTATATAATTATATTTTTCTTTTGAAAATATTAATTACACTAATATAATTCTCAGAATAAGGATTTATTTAATACATAATTTATATTATTTTACACTTTTCTACTAATTCAATAACTAATTTTTATATACATACTTCTAATACAATTAATTATTAATTGCAATCTTTTTGTAATTAATTATTAATTAATTTATTAACTATTAACTAACAACTAATTTATCAGCCATTAACTAATTTATTAACTATTTGCACTAAACAAAATCTTTATTGAATGTTTTATATGATTTTTTTAAAGTTAATTTCATATATCTTACTCTACATGATTAATATTAGTATTATATTACACATTAGTATCACAAAATGAATAGATAAATTTTTATGTTAAAATATGTATACCTTATTTGATAATCAACTAATGATATTAACAATTAACTAATTTAATTAACTAATAGTTGATTACATTAACTGATTTGATAAGTTAATAATATTAGTTATTTGAATAAAAATATTTAACCAAATTAGATGTTTATTATTAATTATTTATATATAAAATGATACATAAAGATACGAACTTATTTTATGATTTATTTGAATATAGATACGTATATGGGTATATATGTATTATTTATTATTTATGTATATAAATTAATCTTATTAATTTTTATTTTTAGTGTAAAAAATTAAAATTCATTAAATAATTATATAACAATATGTTTAATATATTATAAAAATTATTTTATTAAAATATTAATTTTATTATATAATTTAATTATTGAAATGTTAAATAATTTTTTATTTATAAAGAATTATTTTATTGTAATATATATTAAATTAGTACATATTATATAAAAAATATATAATAACATAATGATTGAGTTTTAAGTATTATATGTTATAAGTATAGGGTTTGACTTCTTTCACATACATTTTTAACAAAATATTGAATGGAATAAATATGTAATTTGAGATTTAATAAATTAGTTGTTTGAAAAATGTTTGGTTCCTAACAAATTATATATTTTTAAGGTTATTAAGTTGATGAAATAAATTATTTATTAAATATAAAAAATAGTTGATCGATCAAGTTAATTAATAAAAATAGTTTGAGTTAATTTAAAATTAGTGAAAAAAATTTATTTGTCAAAGATCTTTGTATAATTACAACTCAATTTTTTTGGGTAATAGTAAGAGTAATTAAATCACTAGATGCGCACACGCAATAACCAGAAATCAAATCTTGAATGTAGCGGAAGGTAAAGCCTTCAAGACATCAATTACAACTTAATTTTATATATTAAAAATTTGAATTCATAGTGATTATTGAATTTTACTACCATACGTATCTAGGGTTTTTTAATTTTTTTTGGATAAAATTTTATAACGTTCATAAAAAAATAATTTGTACGGACTTTTCTAATATGGAAAATGCTACAAGTCCCCTTTTTTTTTTCTCTGGTACTAAATCAACATCATTTTTAGACCGAAGCGTAGCCCATTCAAAAGGTCCAATTTGGCCCAACTCCACAAACGACGTCGACGCTTCGTGCCCCCAACGGCGCGTGGGATAAACACCCCGCGTTCCAGGGTCCCGGAAAGTCTTGCAAACCAAAGTTGTTGAACCGAGAGAGTCAAATTAAAACTCTTCGTAGCTCTGTTTTCCAATTCTCAACGAATAGGCTAAAACCTGACCGGTTGAAATCTTGGTATACCCATTTGAATCTTTAATTTACTAATCTATCTTTTTGTGTGAATTTTAAAGTGCGAGGTTGTTTCTGAGATCCCAATTTATTCTCCCTTTCTTTCTAAAGCTTCGATCGCTGAACGACCTTTTCTCTGATTTTTCACCGTTCCACCATGGATGTTGCATTCGATGAAGCCACTAGTATATGCAGTCACTGGTAAACACTTGGCTTGAAACTTTTGAATGTCGCGATCATTATAAATATTCTTCTTAACTTTTCTTGATGATTTTAAGTTGGATTTTGTTATTACCTTCGTCATATTATTCCGTGGGCTGAAATTGTTCAATTTGATGGCCATTTGGGGCTCTTTTTTTTTTTTTTTAGCAAGAGTGGCACTTAATTGGTTTTTGAACTTGTTGTTTCTTTTGGAATTTTTTCCCATATCTTATTGGACGATTATAGGACGTGCATTTGAATTTTACGGCCACTTCTTGATGATAATTCTCTGATTACCTTATTTAATTTGTATATTTTTGGTAGATCAGAGTGTGAATTTTGAAGAAATCCCCGACATAATTTATTCACATTATTATTTGTTGGATTGAATCTAGAAGTAGTTGTCGTCTTCTTATAGCCTGTGATTTATCTGCTAGAAATTTTCTAATGGTTCTAATGGCTTCAGTGATCGGGCTATCCCTGCTGCAAATATTGATTTGCATTATGCTCATTGCTCTCGGAACCTTGAAAAGTGCAAAGTTTGTGGTGATATGGTTCCAAGAAAATATATTGAAGAACACTATTTAAGCACCCATGCTCCGGTATGTGAAGTTCTTTATTGCTTCTGTTTCTTAAGGAAAGTAGTAGGGAATCTGTAAAGTATGTGTTAGGGGTAAATAAGGACAAATAAAATTAAGGAAGAAAGTAATCTGTGAATTTATGTTGAAGAAGCATTTTTTCTTTTAAAAAAAAATATATTGATGGCTTTTGTGTAATTTTAGGATTTTTGGGGAAATGGAGAGTCTCATGGTTTTGGCACCTAGTATCTTGGTGGCAGTAATTAGCTGATTTGGTGCTCCATTGAACCAAGTTTGTAAAATAGGTTCAAACTTCTGATATTGGATTCATAGGGCCATTAAGGGTATTGTGCTGTGGATTTAATAGTGATTAAGCTTCAATTTTGAAAGGGTTATATGTGGCATTTTCTATATATCTTATTTGTTAAGATAAGGCTTTGTTCAGTTGGATATTTTTTAGCATGACCTCTGAGCCCTGTATCTTCAATGCAAACCAGCTTGGTTCTAGTTGAATGCTTGTTTATATCATGGAGACTAGTTGGAGCCGTGGGAGCTTGCTTTCCTAAAATTAATTATGGCATGCCTTCTTGATGATCTACCATTGTCAAATCATGTGAAATGTTGGATGACTGCTGTGAATTTTGTTGTTTCTGGAAGCTTGGCTATTAGATTAGTGCTTTAATTCATTAGTTTGGATCAAATATATATGTTGTTAATAATTGTGCTTGATGGACAAATAGACGCATGTAGGTTGGCAGAATTTAGTTGCTTGAAAGAATTTTATTCTACTTTGATGTCATTGTATGCAATTGGACGGTGGTAGAGGTTTGGTGAGTAGAAATATGAAGTTCAATTATCCAATTACAGCTTTGTTTTGTTGTTCAGCAATTGCGGCCTAGTTTGAGATTATAGTGCCCTGATTTTCAAAATTTAATATTCTATAGAATAAAAGTTCTATGGAATAGTTCTAGTAACATGCAAAAATGGTTGTGTATGGTTTCTGGGCCAGGATTGTTTGTGATTTTGTTATGGATGTAATATGGCATTTGGCTGTCAATGCCTAAGACAAAGCTTTCTTTTACGCTGTTTTGATTTGTACTGATATATTGGCTTTTATAAGAAGAGCTTGGATGAAGGCATGCAATGGAATGTTGTTGAATGTTGTAGAAAATGGAAAGGTGAACTTGGAAAGACTCACTAGATATTAGCACTTACATTAGTTATTGCTTTTGTTTAAGAGATGTGTGCATTGGTGCAGGTTGCCTGTTCACTGTGCAATGAGACAATGGAACGTGATATTTTAGATATTCATAAAGGAGAAAATTGCCCTCAAAGAATTGTTACCTGTGAGTTCTGTGAGTTTCCATTGCCTGCAGTTGATCTGGCTGAGCATCAGGTTGTGCATATATTAAGAATTTTTGAATTAGAGAGACGTAATATAGCTCCACACTTAGCTCTAATTTTGATCATTATATGTTGCAGGAGGTATGTGGAAACCGAACAGAGCTTTGTCAAATGTGCAACAGGTATGTTAGACTACGTGAAAGATTCAACCATGAAGCAAGGTGCAATGGCACCCCAGAAAATGCTGTGGGATCTTCAAGGTATGAAACATTATCATTTATATAGTGCATCATAGTTCCTGTTTAAAAAATATGTTTGAAATTATTGTGAGCAGAGTCTCTGACAGTATATTTTGATTTTGGAGTGATCAACTTATTATTATTGTTGTTGTTGTTGTTGCTGCTGCTGCTCATTATTGATTTTGATCAACTGCTGCTGTCTTTTGGTGTGATGCTATTAAATCAAGCATCTCTTGGGTTTCTAGCTTCTTGGGGAGTTACTGTTTCAGTAAAATTTCCACTAAATTGAATTTGGATTCTCTCCTTTTAGTTAGATCATTTTAGTATCATTCTGGGAGACAGAAAAACACAGAACTTTAGGTGTAGTTGGACCTAGAATTTTGGGCTTGGACCTGTAAACTAAATTGTGTCTATATCTTCCCTAAAATGATATTGAAATAACCGAACTAAAAGGTGAGAATCCAATTCGCCACTAAACCTTACATGATGTTCTGATTCTCTCAAGTATGTGTCCAACACACCCGCTCATACATCTCTATGCTTCACACTTCCGATAAGAGTGCATTTGTATAGATGATAAAAGTTCTGTGTTTTAGATGCTTTGCAATCTGTGAAATTAGAATGTTTTGCTGAGTACATCTATACTACTATGTTACGAGAGCATCCCTTATGGTATCCCAAAATGAAATGAATATGAACAATAAAATATAAAAGTCAACATACTTATCATTTTCTTCAAACAATCATGAGATTTTTAAATTATTATGCTTTGCAACTGCTCCTATGATCAATCCCCTTTCATCTGCATTCCCACAGGTCCACTATCCTCTGTAAATACACAAATACAAAATTGTTAAAATTTTAATTAAAATAATCTTACCGGGTGCCATCATTTGATTTCTAAATTTAGTTTGAACTTAAAAGTTCGAACTATGCAAATTACTCATGAGCTGTATTTAGAGCTATTGCTATGATTATATATTTGCTGCTCCACTGGTTTTACTGTTCTAGATTAGGGCTGAGATGTATATTTACAACAGAGAAGGAACTGAATCATTTAGGAATAGTGGTGTATGTGATATTATTCCAAACAGGCATAATCCATCGTCAGGTTGAAAACAAATCGAAGAAAACAAGAAAATTAATCCTGCTCATAGTGGGGCAATAGGGAATAGATGGTATTGTTGGTGACTCATGTTGAACTGCTTATCGAAGTTGATGTTGCAATCTAAATAAACGAGTAAAAAATACTAGCTATGATGCTACACCTACTCTCTTATTTCCACTTTCCACCTATACCTTCTGACTTAAAGAAAACCAGACGCCATTCTGGCCCCACACTCTTTGTTAGAGGGTGTGGCAAACCCACATCTGGGTTTAGCCTTTTTGAATAACGTATACTTGCAATTTGAGTTTCTTATGAGAGAAATATGACTACGGGAGCAGGTTACCTGTAATTGGCATATTGCTGAGATCATATTTTGTGTACCCATCTTTCTTCATAGTGAAGTTGATGTTGCAATCTAAATAAACGAGTAAAAAATAACTAGCTATGATGCTACACCGACTCTCTTATTTCCACTCTCTCACCTATGCCTTCTGACTTAAAGAGAACTAGACGCCATTCTGGCCCCACACTCTTTGTTAGAGGGTGGGGCAAACACATTTAGCTTTTTTTGAATAAAATATACCTGTAATTTGAGTTTCTTATGAGAGAAATATGACTACGGGAGCAGGTTACCTGTACTTGGCATATTGCAGATATCATATTTTGTGTTTCCATCTTTCTTCATAATGATTTTTCAGCAATTATCTCTTCCTTGTAACTGAAATTATTTGCTTCCGAGTTTTTGTCTGAAGGGATGTGAGGGCAGCTGAAAGAGAGGAAGGGGCCGCCCGCGCTCGAAGAAGGCAGCAGCATCACTTTTCAAGAAGAAAACTTCTTTTCACAATAGCAATCGCAGGCATTGCTGTTATATTGGGATCTCTTTTTTTCCCGAGGAAGAGAGAAGAAAACGATGTACATTGGCAGCAGAATTGATGCGTGTTAGGATCGTGTAAATCTCATCTGCTGCTTTTTGCACGTATAATCTGTTTGTTTGTAACAGTAACCGAAGTTGTATGATGAGACATGCTTAGCTACTGTACTGAAGCACATCGGCATTGTCATCTTAATAGCAACTAAATTATTTTGCTTTAATCTTGTGATGCATTTTTATATATGATTATATAAAAAGAATTATAGAGATGCAATTTTTTTTCTAGACTTCATGCGGTTATTTAACTAAACAATCTGAGATAATAGTTATTTTTTAGGTCCACGATTAACATAAAATGCATTCTAGACATATAAAAATGAAGGATGTACAATAAAATGTTGAAGATGTATAAAATATTAAAATTACGATCTTAATATATATGATATTATGCCAGTTTTTTACTTGTTTAATGTTAAAATGCCAGTTTTTAAAATATATGATATATTCTATAGTTATGTAAAGTTTGAATTCCAAAACATTCAATATTCCATATATAGAGCTGGTCATGGATATATGTCCATGCATATATTGGCCTCTTACGCGTACTTCATCTGATTCATTAGAAAAATAGTCTGCCTAGCTTTTTAAATTTTTAAACTCTTTTGTCACTTCTAGGCCTGAATTGAGTGAGGCTGGACAGATATATTGAATATTATCTGTAAAAATTCGTTGACCAGACAAACTGGCAGCCGTTACGCTCTTCAGGCTCCATGCGGCAAGCGTGGAGAGGCGCTAAAGCCGCTGCCTTCAGCGTAGAAACATCCTTAATTGAAATATTTTAATAGTATGGTACTATCAAATCGAATATTCTTATACAAATCCTTTCAAAATTGGTAAGATAGTAAAAGCCATTTACCTCGCATCGTTGCAGTCTTTTCATCACAGTTTATAGGGTATGCGGTCTTCTCTTTCGAATCAAATCAAAACTTTAAACTTGGAATATATCATAGAACCAGATTTTACAATTCATGATACAAAGATGGAGAAATATTAGTATAACTTATAAATGCTACTCATTTTGATGTGAAGGTATCAAATTTGAGTCACTATCAAAGACAGCTGCAGTCAGATTTATTGGAAAGGAGGAGAGATTTGCAGGCTATTAATGATTGATAACACAGAATCATCCAGTTTACATTTTATCATTTTTACCCTATTTCTTTCAAGTAACAGTTTCAACGAGTGATTTAATTTTTATTTGCTTGAAAGATTCTATGTTATATTGTGATTTAATTTAAGGTAGTTTCTGTTAACTTTTAACAATATATATCTATGATATGATATATTACGAAAATTTCATAATAAATACCTCAAAATAAGAAAAATTTGCTTTGCTGATAGAGACTCATACACGTTCGAAATGTCAGTGTGTGTTATTATGGTGGAATGCGTAGTCCAGTCCAGTTGAATTTTGGCATAACTGGATATGGTCCGGCAAAAACTTGCCAAAGTTCGAATTTTGATATAATTGGATATAACTCAATAAAGAATTACGAAAGTTCGAATTCGGCTCACGTTGAAATCATAATAGAAAATTAAGCTCATGTTTGGCTCGATTTACAATAATAAAGATCAATGGTCAATTCATTTAGTTTGATAATAATAAATTATTATATCAAATTTTAAACAAATTTTATATTCGATTTAAGCTTGATTGATTGATGAATTAATTATTTTAATATAAAATTTATTTTTTTTAAAAATGCATAAATTAAAAATATAAAAAATTAGATAAAAGTATATTAAAATCCTATCCACACTTATAAATTACTTGAAAATATAGTTGTAATCCTCTTACTATTAATACTTAATAAAAATAAGAAAAGTATATTGTTAGCATTTTTTTAATAAATATTTAAAGGACCATATATATATATATATATATATATATATATATATATATATATATATAATAAATAGGTTATTTACGAATTAAATGAATCGAACAAGAATAAATTGTGTACCTTTTGAATTGCTAAACGGGTTAAATTTTCTATTCAAACAGTTACAAATCCAACTAGATTGAATCATTCTTGAATCAAGTTCAGAGGGCAGGATCGTCTCAAGTATTACCCTGTGTGTCATGTACAAATTGCTTCTTCAGTTACATAATCTTAAAAGTCCCCCCTAGTGGTTTACAATGTGATAAAAATGTCAATTAAAACTTAACAATCCTTTTTTTGGGAGCTCTTAATGATTTACAATTAAACTAAGTCAATAACTTAAAATTATATTAAATTAATCTATAATTTTTTATTGAATTGTTCTAATTTAAAAGTTTGAAATTAAAATAATTTAACTTTAATTTTATTTATAAATTATGTATAACTATTTTTATGATTTTAGAAAAATGATAACTAATAATATTTCTCCCTAGTTTAGCAATAAGATTCCTTGAAATTTTTCCTCTACGTAGCATGTTTCATATGATGGAATGAAAAAACATAGAATAAAAAGGAATGAAAAAAGTTTGATCAATAGGCATTATAGAAAGAAAATGTTCATTTCTTAAGAAATAACTATATCAAATAATGGAATCTTCATTCAAAGTAAAAGTGATAGAATAATCATTCCATCATTTTTTAAATAGATTTTTTATACTTTTATATATTTTAATATTATTCCTTTTCAATAAATATTATAATAATATTTATTTTTAATATTATATTATTAAAATATTTTAATAATTAAATTTTTAAATAATAAAATTTAAAATAAAATATTGTTATATTCTTTATAAATTATTTAACATAAAAATTTATAAATTAAAATTTTTATTCTTTTACTATATAAAATGTTGTGTTAATTATAATTTTGATAATTAAATTTAAAATATAATATTTTTTAAATATTTTTTAATTATTGATCATATCATATATTCTTTTATTTAGCATATATTATTTAATATACATGTTTGATTGCAAATTATACATATGTTCAGTTATAAATAAATAAAACATAATAATATGATCGATTGTATAAATATGGATTTAATTTTATGTTTCTTTTTTATTTTTAAGGGTATTATTTTTATTTACTCATTTTTCCATTCTATTTCATTCCTAACCGTTCAAACATAGTTATGAAATGGTGAATTCTACCATGTATTGAGTAAAATTCAACACATGGATAAATTAACTTTATTGGTGAACTATAAATCAATATATTGAATGTCTTTTGTTTCAAAAAAAATATAAAACTCAATATGAGTCATTAGATAATCAATACATGGATGAATCTAATATATGGAAGAATTCACTTTATGAAATAATCATTTCATTCGATTTGATTTTATTCTATAATACCAAATGCCATATTATATGGTGTTTGGTTTATATAATCTTTTTTCACATTTCTAAAAGTATTTTAAGGGAATGTAAGATTCTCATATTTAATTTTAATTATATAATAATAATTTTGTGAATGTAAACATTTTTAAGAATACCTTTAACTCAATATTTCCTAATAATATTCCCACATAAAGGTGAGAATCCTATATTTCTATAACATAATAAATGTCTTAGTGATAAAAAATTATTTTATCTACTTTTTCATTAAAACTTTATCACTATTAATACTTTATTTTACTATTTCTTATTGTAGTTAACCATCACTGGCCACCATTTACCATTGGTCACCACACCATTGGTCACTAGCACCATTATCACCTATTGCCAGTGATCATTATTGCTAATTATCGTTGACCACTAACCATCACCTAGCATTATTGATCACTTTTTTCATTATTCATTATTGTTGACTACTTAATTTTTAATAATGAGATTTTTAGTAATTTAATAATATTTTAAGAAATATACAAATTAATTAAAATGTAATATTGTGATATTCCTATAACTATTTAATTGAACCAAACATGATAATATCATATTTTTAAAAATTGATTCTTAAAAATCATATTTCAAATAATATTAAAATTTTTGAGAAAGTATGAATTTGTGAATCAAACAACTTAGTTTTCACACATTTTTTTATACAAACAAAACAATACGACAAATTTAATTAGCAAGCTTGTCATTTTCAATTGTTCCTTTCATTGATTTAATTAAAAAAATTGGTTAAGAACTAATGGTTATTTCAATTTCTTAGCCTTTTCCATCGAGTTCACCTCTAAGCAAAAACAAAGATCCTAAGCTTTGTCTAGATGGCTACATCATAAATTTACTAATCAAAAGTTCTCAAATTTTAAAAAGCAAACCTAATTACTTAATTTCCATGCATTTTTGGGGATTAAATCTATGTTATAAGGGTGGAAGTATAAGTATGATTATGAAATCTTTAAGAGTGACTTAAGAAAAGAAAGAATAAGCACATTGTGTGAAGTACTTTTAGCAAGGTAAAAAGAACTTGATATGGGATGATTTCATTCCTTTTAAATGGGTGAAAGTAATTTTTATAGGTATTGATGGAGAGAGACTTGCATAGGAAGTATATGCTAATCCAAATGTTGATTTAACAATTTATTAGCTTAGATTAGCATTAATAATAACTAGGATATGCTAGATTAGCATTAATAATAACTAAGATATGCAATAATTGATATGGATGATATCAAATAATCATTATAGGATGATAATTAATATGGACGATATAAAAAATGTAATAAAATTTATAATAATGTATATGAATGATATAAATGATTTTATAGGGACTATAACCGGTTAAGGTTATTTGGATGAAGAGACAGGATTCATTGTGATCTCTTTTGCTTACTTTAGCTTAAAGGACCTATGGTAAAGAGGTTAAAGTGTAACATGCCTGGCACTTTTATATACTAAAAGTGGGCCTTTCATTTTAATCTAATTAAGCCACTTTTAAAGGAATTCCTAATAGGGTGTAGAGGGAGATCTTTACTCTTTATAATCAGAATGACTCTTTTTTTTTAAGTCAAATGATTACTAAATGATTCTAGTCCTTTGTGGAACCTTGTTTGTTCAAACTTCCATAACAACTTGTGCCTATGGTACTTTGGTTATTTTTTAATTTACTTTTTTGTGCTAATATGAATTAGACATTTTTAGTTTTTGGTTTAATTTTAATCCTCTTTTGAGTGAATTTTAGTGTTAAGTCTTGCTAAATTTTAGAAGCTAACCCTTATTTATGGCCTTTTAGAGCCAAACTATCTAGATGAGGCTTCTTGCACAGGAACCACTATAGTCTTTTTTGAGAATGATGGGTGTTGTGTAATTTTGCCTACACTGGTAAGTTATATTTTAAGAATCTTTACTCTTATTTGTGGCTCTTTCTTTGAAAGTGGATATAATTTTTTGATAAAGGCTATTTTATCTTTTTTAAATTTCAATGAGTTTTTGCTCTTCTTTCATTTCAAATGCCATTATTGGATGCAGTTTATGCCTTTACTTTTTGTCTTGATAAAGATTGCTTTTTTCTTATTCCTTGCTTTTGCTTTTATCTTTTTTTCAATAATCTCTATTATTATGGCTCCCAAAAAACATAGGAAGTTTGCATCCAAAATCATTTCCATTGATAGTGAAGAGAAAGTGTTAATTTTCGTATTTATTGATTTTAAGATTATGCCCTTAGCTTTGAAGGTGAATCTAGTTATGAAAGTTCAATTTATAGAATCAAAGAAAGTAGGAAATGATTATGATGAACTCCTTTTGAATTTTATGAGTATTGAGCTAGGCTTAATGATTGATTTTGCAAAACTTAAACTTTATCATGACGAAGAAATTTTGAAATAGTCTTTTTCTTTAGTGGTTCTTTGATATTAACATATTTAATTTGCAAAAATTATTAGTATGGTAAGGTTTACAGTGAAATTAAAACTAATAGATAACTTTGATTCCTAAACAAATGAGGTATTAAAAAACCTTAATCACCGTAATTAATTAGAGTGTGCATGGGTTACTAATGCTATTTACATTTCTTACCTCACTATGAAGAAGGGCCTTAAGGATTTGAATTGTTTGTTAAAGTGCTAGGTGAGTAATATAAATACTTTTATTACTAGTTAGGGTGAGTTTGGTCTTACCCTCAATGATATGTATGCTTTGTATAAATTATTTCTATTTGGTGAAATTGATATATCTATTTTATGCTTTTTTAAAAAGCATGTAAAGTTAGCTGTTAAGCTAGTGTTCAAAGAATAACAAAGTAGTAATAAGAAAGGTTATTCCTTCTAAACACAACATTAAATTTTTTCAATGGTTGAAATTCATTTATGGTACACAAGAGAAGATGCCCATTGAAGATGGTAAAAGGCATTTTGTTGCAATAGCTAATAGTCATGAAAATGGAGAAGATGACTTATATCTTCCTACTTTCATGGCTCACTGGCTTAGTCATTTTATTTTTATTGGACTTCCTTTTGAAAATTTAAACTCAAGCATATTTTTGTTGGTTACTTATATTAGTTTTAGCATATGATTGGCATGAAGCCCTATTTTCTTAAAAGAACTTCACCTTCATTTGGACTAGCTTTAGAGTTAAATTGGTTATTAAGTGAGCAATGTATTATGAATAGTTATATTAATGCCAACTTTATTCAGCTCTTCTTGTATGAGCATTTCCAAAGTATGCTTTTGCTTCACGGTCAATGCTTGGCCAACACATATTTCCTAAAGTCTAGCATTTAGGCAAATGAAATAAGAAGATTCATTTGGAAATATTAATTAATGATCTAAGCAAGTTCTACTTTCATCCTTATGGTACTTGTAAGAATTTTACCAAGGTCGACTTTTATTCTTCCTAAGGTGGAGAAGATTATAAATCTTATTTTGGTGCTAACTAAGTGGGTAGATATGTTAAACAAGCATAATCATAGGGAAATTATGATAGGTGGTTATTAATTTTAACCTTAACTATTTTACTAGGCCATCTTCCAATAAATGGCTTTTTTTTCTCATTGAGGGAATTCTTTTTGGCGCATTATTATCTTAATATGACAACATGACAATTCAGTTATGATTAACGTTATCAAGGTTTAATGGCTATAAATCCTTTCAAACGAGATCATTGTTGAACTTTATTTAAAGATTTCTAAAAAAGAGTGATGACTAAATTTCTTGAAATCATGGAATTCCTATTGATAATTATCACGATCTACTCAACCATGACTGATATGGTTCCTATTACTAATAGCCACTAACTCGACTAATCCTACTTTGGTATCTTTACACAATAATTACTAATTAACTCTAATATAATTAACTTGATGTACTAGAATTGTTATATATCAATTAATAAAATAATATTTACATTTAAGTTCCCTTAAATTTGCATTCAAGGTTTATAAGATTTAGTTTCCAAAACCTATCTAGTTTCTATATTATCTTTTTATCTCTTGATTATAGTTGCTCATGACATATGTTAATTTTAATTTATTAGTTTGGTCAAAGAGCTTTACCCTATTCACTTGAATGCATTTTAGAAGAAAACTATAAGACTTAAGGTTCCAGTAAATAGGCAATTTACTTAACAAGTCATATATACATGTATATTTATTAGTTTTCATTAATCATGCAAATAGAGCATAACTATTAATAATAAAAATTAACCATATCACACAATGTATGATCAATAATAGTGAATTAACCTTATGTTTCCTAACATCAATTATAAGCCTAACCTTATCCCTCCAAACATCAGTCACAACCTAACCTTATCCCTTATAGTATTATACCAATTAAGCATATTTAATGATCTAGATAATCATTTAAACTATTAAATCATTTTTATATTTAAATCACAATACTAGTTACAATCACTTCATTATACAACTAACACAATAACATATATTTGTCCCTATCAATCAATATCAATTATTTATAGTTATGTCATTCATAAATCATACAATATAGTTCCAATCATTTTGTTGTAAATCTAATGTTTCACATTGCATTTTGAGTTTATACACTAAAGGTACTCAAATACAAGATTCGAATATGATATAGAGATAGCATAAGGTGCATTGGTACTCGAGTATAAGACTTAAATACAGGGCCTTGATTTCACAGGTTAGTATTTAAATACTATGCTCAGGTATTAGGAGGCAAAGAGTAAGACCATTTTCAGTACTCAAATAGGGTACTCAAATATTACCTTTCTAAGTTTATACTTTAGGTAGTACTCAAGTATTATACTTGAGCACATGATTTGGGTTTTCCAGAAACTAATCGAAACGTAGAAATTCTTAGCTCAATCTTTCTTTTATCCAACATGCAACATTACATGGCTTTCATAACATATTTTACTTAACCTTTTGAATAAAAATCTAGCTCAATATAGCACAAATCAAAGTAATAATCATATCATATTATTGAATCATCAATTATATTAATAAGCTTTATATTTTGTTTAATCAAACTTCATCAAATGCAAGAATCTATGCCAAGGTAAGTAATTTATTGACTTAGTTTAAGCTTAAGAGAATTAAGGGCGATTGGAATAGAATAGAGTTGCCTTTAGTTACTATAATTGAAGATGATCTTGATGAATTTGGACCTATCTTTGCTAATTAATGAAATTATAAAGAAAGTGATGAGAGAGAGGAGAAGAAATTGATGACAAGTTTGGTAAAGGGAAAAAGAAGTCAAATAAAAAATGAGAGTGGTGCAAATAATGTAATTCAAATAGAAAATTTGTAAATCTAAGGAGTTTTAAGGGTAGTTTTAGAATTATTCAACCTAAGCTTCTTTCACACATCCTAATTTAATATTAATCTCACACAATACTCTAATTAAACAAGTTACATTTATTTTTATATTCAAAATGCATTTTCTATAATTGATTACCTATCTTAAACATTTTCATCATTTTCCTCATTATCTGTATATTTATTAAATTATAATTTTAAGAATTAAATTAAGATTTTATAAATTTATGGGTATAATAATAACTTATGATAAGCTTTCTACAATGATGTAGGTTGTAGTGTATAGGCATCAGTATCATGATGTGACTGCTTTTATTCTTTCTATCTTAGCTTTTATTATTTCTAGGAGCATTTTAAGGATGAACCCATTATATTCAGTCTTTCCTAGGTCTTCTACCAAGAAGTTTACATTAACTAGAAAGTCTTTCCTTACTTGTAAGGTCATTGTTCCATATAAAAATAAGGGTAAGCAAGCCATAGTGTCTTTCCTAGAAGCTTTTGAAGCTAAATGTCTTAAACCATTAGATGACGAAGATCACTTATCTTTGAAAGCATTTCTTCAAGCACAATTATTGAGACTTCATTTTTCTTTTAATATTTCTTATATTTCTTTTCAAAATTCATATTTTATTATTACCTTTATTAGCAAAAATCTTCTATTTCTATGGAAAGGGATGACATTTCCTTGGACACTATGTCTAATACTACCTTTTCAAACCTTAATATTGATAAAATAAGAAAGGTAATAGAAAGAGTTATTTTTCTCATCCTTTAAGATATTAAGGTTAACCTTTTTTTTAACTCCTCTTATTTTAATTTTTGTTATTCACTTTATAATTTAGTTTTGTGTAGAAGATAGATGTTGTTTGTGATGCCTTAACTCTTGTTTTATCTAATGATTTGTGCTTTCCTATATTTTTTTTCACTTTTTTCCTTGTGCATTCTTTGTTTAAACCTTATGTTTGATTTACACCAGACTCAAAAGATGATAATGGTGGCATAACAAACCCAAAGACTATTGCTTACCTTTATCTCCTATAATGCAAGAAAAGTCCTTAAGCATACATATACAACCCACAATTGCTTAAGAAAAATATCTAGGTGGAGATATATTGCCTTCTAATTCTCTCTCTGGTAAGAAAAACATGACTTCTAAAGAAGCACTTGAAACTTTAGGTATTTATACTCTTATGTTTACTTACAGTATTTTTGTTGCTTGCTTTTTGAAAACTTAAGCAGTTATGAATTATTTTCTTAGTAATAAAATCTCAAGCTATTGATCTTTCCATTACTCTAGTGACCTTAAATTTTCAACTAACTGAGGTAAATATTATTAGGTTCGCTACCATTATTGATCTAGATAGAGAACCCATTATGGATGTGGTTATAACTGTTGCTAATCAAGATCTAGAGGAGCCTGCCTCTTAAGTAAATGCTATTGTAATAGAGGTGTTTGTTGCTACTTTAGTGATTGCTTAGACTTTTGACTTTATTATGAATTTATGTGCTTCTATGGCCTTATGTCCTAGGGTGACAAGTGTTAAAGTTTCAACTTTAGAGAAAAGCCTTATGGCTCACCCAAGCCCACTTCTTGATGTTCAAATTAGGGATGTTTCTTACTTCCCCTTGTCTCTACTGGTTATGACTAGCTTATCTCCTAGAATAAAGTCATTTAAAGTAAACTCTTGTGCCTTTAATATTTTTTTAAAGAAGGGACTTAAAAAATAGAACATTACAAAAAAAATGATCACAAAATTGCAATTTCAAAAGGAATTGTGTCCAAATTTCACTAATTTTACTGTGTGATTGTAATTCACATATTTTATGGTCCATAATGATGATAAAGAACAGCGTTGTAGCTTGATATGATAATAACAAACCATATCGAAGGCATTTAATTATAACTTGTTCTATTATGTTTGAGTTCATATTTCAATACAAAAAATGTAAAAAGAAAAAAAAGGAATCTAATTAGAAATGCTATAGCAATAGTATAGATATAGAAAAGATTCTTCAACCTTTATAGATGATTAATAAACATAAAAAAATAAGAACTTTGAGATTAAAAGCAAACTCAAACCTAAAAGTGAAAAACTGAAAATAAAAGGAAGTAAATCCATGTTTTGAAATGCAAATTCTTGCTTTGAATGGAAAATCCACATTTTGAAAGGCAAATCGATGCTTTAAAAGGTAGATTGATGCTTTTGAATCTATAACCCAATGATTGGAAACTGACTTTGAATGATTTTGCTTTGGAAAGGTAGATGATCTATCCTTTTGATCCTATGATCTAACGCTTGAAAATTAAACTTTAACAATCTTGCCTTTGATCATCTCCTCTTTTGAATAAATAAATAACTTAATCTTTCTTTCTTCTTTCTAAAAAGATAAAAACAAAGATATATGAGATTATGAGAAAGATAAAGCTGATGGATTAACATAATCAAATGTTAAGGAAGGTGTAGAATAAAAAAAGTAAAAAGAATGAGATGGAAATAAGAATGTGAGATTACGAGAGAGACAAAGTAGATGGAGGCAGATGGAGATTTGATCATCTAAGTAAAATGGTAAAGTGAGGGTTTTCTTTTTTAGAAAAATACAGAGTCAAAGACTTAGAGACATTAGGACAAAAGTGGTGATAAAAGTGTGAAATTGGAATGAGAAAGAGATAGAAAGATATTAGGATTAGCCCCAAATATAATATAATTATCTTAATAAATAATAATTATTAATTGATAAGGTTAATAAATTATTATTATTAATTAATTAAGTTAATTTAGAAATAATGTGATTTAAAATTTTTCTTATACTAAAAAATTGAAAAGGATAATTCTAGATATCCTAAAAGATTATGCCTGTCGAATGTATATGGCCATCTAATAGCCATTGGATTAATAAAATTAAATCTAAATCTAATGCATAGAATTAATTTGAAACTAATTTTCAGAAAATTTATTTTAGGAGAAATAACAAGGTTCCTTTGAAAATGCTTTGTTAATTTGTGACACTATACAGTGATATTTAATGCTTTGTTATTAAAATGTATGATTTTCATGGCATTAAATTAATTTTCTTTTCAGAGTTGCTAATAAATAGGATTAAAGTTGCATAGGTATTAATAACCACTCCTTTAGGAATTGGTAAAGATTTTTTAAAATATTATATGTGAGTAATGATTTAGAGGATTTCAAAAATTAATTAAAAAAAATATTGAATACCTCATTTTTATGAGTTTTTTAAACTAATACATTATAATTTTTTAAAAAAGCTATATATGTTATTATTTACTTTTCCTACAAGAATTTAATTTTTTTATTTAATTTTTTTACCAGTCAACAAAAACATTTCTATTATTCCTTATATAAATAATTATAATTTATTTTATAATTTTTATATAAGTAAATGGATGGTTATCATAGAAAAAATAAAATCATTCAAAAATTGAAATGATTGAATGAATTTTTATATTTATTTAACTGATATGATTATGAAAGATTGTTACTCAATTTGACTTTTTTTAGTAATATTCACACAAAAATAAATTATTTTCTTTTTAATATTAAAATTTCATTACATTATGCAATAAGGTAATTCTTGTATATAAAAAAATTAATAATAATAACTATAAAAAAATTTTCTTAAAAAATAAATAAAAGAAATGCTCATACAGTTAAGAAATTTTTTTATAAATTAATTTTTAAATAAGGATTATATGTGAATAATTATACTGTGTAGTTAGATAATCCGAAGGTTTAAGAGGTGGAATACTTTCATGGATTCTTCTTTTTTTTAATCTAAAAATAAATTAATAAATAAAATAAAAAGTAAAAATTAGAATATGTAAAAATTAATTTAATAATGAAAATGTTATTATTATTAATTTCTTTTATATATAAGTATTTCGTAAATTGTATCTATTGTTATTATTATTATTACTATTGCCACCATCATTACAAAATGCTTCCATTAACTAATTGTTAATATGTTTGCTAAATGGATATAATGCCTAGAGAAACTTTTTCATTAGGAAAATTAGAAGGTGTGCTAAGTGATGATATAAGCTGGCATTTTAGCACTCTTATAATTGGAACTCGAAATAACATAGTCTGTAAACTTTGTGGAAGAGTCATGAAAGGTGGAATTGCAAGTCTAAAGTAACATATATCACATAAAACAAAAGATGTGGCAAGTTATCTAAGAGTTACTTTTTTCATTAGAGCGACTATGATAAAGATCTTACAAGATAATAGTGTAAAAAAAAGATTCTAAAAAAAGGAAAGAAAATTTTGAAGCATATTTAAAAAAAGGGATGACAAGTATAATGATGATGTAATTATTGATGAACAATGTTCATAAGACAAGCCATGCAAGAAAGTAGGATCACATATCAAGAATAGGAAGACTAACAAAGATTTAGGCAAATTACTAGGAGGTATGATAATGTACATGAGGAAGGTAGGAGTTCTCATTAGAAATGGAGCTAGTGTCCAATAATTTAATAATCCAACTTTTAGATTGAGATCCTTAAAATCTTAAAATCGAGCAAAATTAAAGGTGGTATGATGAAGTCATTGAAAAAAAAATAAAAAAACCCTTTTTATGTTTATTTGTCTAATTACTTGCCTATGCAATTGATTAATTCTCTGTGATTACATAATTTACTTACTATGGTAGTTGGCATTGGGCTAGGAATTACATACCTTACTCTTTATGAAACTTCAAAAGTGTATTTGGAATTAGAATTTCAATTTATAAAAAACATAGATAGAAGAATTAAAAGGCAAAAGGAAAGAGACATGTGTTACAATAATGTATGATGGTTAAATTGATAGTATAAATCACATGCATATAATGAACTTTCTTATTTACAATAGCAAGGGAACTATTTTCTTAAAATCCATTAATATTTTTCCATGCCTAGCAAGAACACCGATTATTACTTTAAGTTGCTTGATCAAGTTATTGAAAAAGTTAGAAAGTAATATCCAATGCAAGTGGTCATTAATAATGAAAAAACATTAAAAACTGCTAGATAGAAGTTAATGGAAAAACAACCACATCTCTTTTGGTCATCTTACCAAACTCATTGTTTAAACTAATGCTTGAAGGATATTAGTAAGAAATTAAATGTCCAAAAAGTATTGGAAGATGCAAAATTAGTAACTACATTTATTTACAATCACATTTAGATAGTAAACCATATGAAAAAGTTTACTAAAGATAAAGACATTATACATCTTGCTATCACTCATTTTGCAACATAGTTTATTCAACTTGAGTCAATTTTTAAGTCACAAGAAGCTTTGAAAGAACACGTTTGATTCAGAAGAATATCAAAAGTCCAAATCTAGAAAAGAAAAATTAGAACCTTGTATGCATCAAAGAAAATTATTTTAGAAAAAGGTTTTGCAATAAGGTAAATGACATAATAATGGCATTTGAACCTATTATGAAAGTTTTAAGATTAGTTGATAGTAATGAAAAGCTAATAATGAGCTTTTTATACGAAGCTATAGATAGAGCAAAGCAATCCATTCAACAAAAATGTCATTGTTACATAAAATATAATGACATCGTTGATTATAGATGGAGATTTATGCATTCATATTTGCATTTTGCAAGTTAGTGAACATATAACATAATTTCATATATGAATTTACTGTGTATGCTTTATTAAATCTTAGTTATGATTATTAATAAAAGTTACTTTTTGTAAGTTTATTTTCTTAATCCATAGTTTCAATTTAGTTTGGAGCATAAAGAAGATATGGCAAAAGAAATGCTTGATAGAATTATAAGGGTGATTTTTAGATTAGAACTTAATGTTGATATTCATAAAAACAATCAATCAATTTAGTTATATATCTTACAATTCATAGCTTAATTATGTATTTTATAATCATTATTATTACCAAAAATTTATAAAGATATATTATATAGTGTAGTTATTATTTCTTCGAGATAAGCATGGGACATCTAGAACATCATAAGCTCAAAGGGCTTGTTGTCAAATAAATCTTGGTAAAATAATAATAACAATATTTTACATTTGTGTTCCCTTTTTTTTTAACAACTCAATATTGGCTAACATATAGGAAGTGTGCTCTTGAACTTTAAGGTATAGCTACTAAGGTGCTTAGTCAAACAACTTTTGCATCATATTATTAGTGAGATTAGAGCACATTTAGCTATATACATATAAAGAGAAAAAATAGATTGAAGTTTATAAAGCTATAAAAACTTATCCTTACCTTTTATAACATGAAGTTAAAGATGAGGTAAATGATGAGAAGGAGTAAAGAGGACATAGAAAGTAGTTTCAATCCTATAAATCTTGATCACATATTTTAGGATAATTATCCATTAAATCTATGGCCTGAGGAGAGAGAATCACCATTGTTATATGGTCCTTAAAATTCTGAATGGCTACCTAGGATTGACTTAAATGATAAAGATGTTACGATGAAGGAAAATGATTCAAATTCTAGTGAAATACACTCACAAAGTGCAGATTGTGGCTTAAGTCCACCAAGTGATGATGGTGATCGAAGAGCAAACAAATTAGCCCATAAAGATAGGGATGAACAAAAGCCATATAACTCTTCCGTTAAAACACCACACTTCAAAGGTAATAACTTTTATGTTAATATGCTAGATTTTTGAGTAGATTATATTAGTAATAATAGTAAAAATATACCTTAACAAAGGAAGAATGGGAGACAACAACAAGAAATATTAGAAAATTCATCCTTTACTGGTATGTGATAAATGCACATTTGCACTTAAATGTTATGTATTTCATCACTTATTTACTTAGTATCTTGTACAAATTAATTAAAAAAGGGTACTTAAATGCTCGATATTTTATTCTCAGGTTTTGAAGTGACTCATTTGAGCATTAGAAAAGGATCCGGAGCCAAAATCATGCAAGTTGTGGAGAATCGAAGAAAACTCACTCATCTGACAAGGAACACGGGGTTCTACGGGGTATTGGAACCTCGTGTGGAAGGCAGTGTATCTTTCTGTGTGTTTTGAAGCCTCACTGAGCTGTTCGTAGAAGAACAAGGGGTACAACATGGGCCATGTCATACCCCATGTACATTACCCATATAAGTTTTATGCGAAGAATTACTAAAGGGAGAGGAGGAGAACGAAAAATTAAAAGAGGAGCTGTCAGTAGAAACCCTAGGAGAGACCTAAAGACACTAAGGGTGACTGCTAGCCTTGGATTCAAGCAAGGAATTTGTAGAGTTTCATGACTAGTTTGATTCCCCTATCTATTTTCTGGTTTTCTACTGGTTGTGTAATGAACTCACACTAAACCCTAGTGCTCAGCTGGGGTAGACTTGTTCATAGATTTATGGATTTGATTTTAATATAATCTAGCTAGATTTACTGTTGATTTATGATTTGATTATGCTATTTTGTACTTCAACAATCCAATACTTCTGGAATATTGGATTTGTGTAAAGGATTAGTTGATTCTAGGTTGGAATGACCAATTAATTAATCAGACCTTGCATAATCATTGGGAATCTCTATTAGACTTAGGAATTAAGCTAATTGGATTCTTTTGCACAGGATGAAATGTCTAAGATTGAATTCTCAAGCAATGTTAATGCAACCTAGATGAGTGATTACTAGAGAAATTCTAGGCACTTTATCTATTGGTTAGTAACTAGTAGCCTTACAATGAGGTATAACTTATTTTTAGTAATCCAGTAATTTAAATTAACAGTAAACCAGGTTAGAGGATTATCTTTATTCCATAATGAAATGCACAAGGGAACCCTAAAAATGAGTACATTTCCATCTCATTTGAATTAAATCTTTACCTAATCCATACCAGTTCCATTTGCTTCCTTTTTTATAACTAAACTTCGTTTTGCATTTTACTCTTAATTCACAATACCAATTGGTACACCTAAATAATTTACCTTAAAATTCAATTAGTATTCAATACTCAATCCTTGTGGAGACGATATCTTTTATACTATAACTCGACTAAACCTGTGTTCTTGCGGGTTCACGTTAAGTTTTTGGCGCCATTGCCGGGGATTGAAACTAGTTGATATTAACAGAAACTCTTGAGTGAATTAGACTAGGCGATTCATTTTCTTTTTAGTTCTTAATTCATCTTGTTCTGATTTTCTTATTTTTATATATAGTATTTCTTTCTTATTTTGTTCTGTTCGAGTATTACCTACTCTTTTTGCAAAAAAATTTTGTATATGCGAAGGAGAAATCTTGAAGGAATTCTTGACTTAGACTCGAAGATTGAAAGAACTCTGCTTAGAAGGAGAAAGCAAAAACCAGTACATATCCAAGAGGCAATTAACCTTGAAACAATAATTGAAGGCATGGATAACAGATCTCTTAGAGAATTTACAGCACCTGACGCAACTGGGCTTCAATCTAGTATAAGGAGGCCTACTGTTGAGGCTAATAACTTCGAATTGAAGCCTGCTTTTTTGTCTATGGTGCAGCAAAACTAGTTTAGTGGAGGACCAATAGAGGATCCCAACCTCCACATTTAAATTTTCTTAGAGTATTATGACATAATCAAGATAAATGGTGTAGCAGCGGATGCCATCAAGCTTAGACTCTTCCCATTCTCCTTAAGGGATAGAGCAAAGGCTTGGTTACACTCTTTACCAACAGGACTTATCACTATATGGGAAGAGCTACTGAGGGCTTTTCTATCATGATATTTCCCTTCAAGCAAGACTGCTCAATTAAGGAATGAAATCACCACATTCTCTCAGAGAGAAGGGGAATCTCTATTTGATGCTTAGGATAGATATAAAGAACTTCTAAGGTTGTGCCCACATCATGGGCTAGAGAAATGGCTAGTTCTTCATACTTTCTACAATGGTTTGAGCTACAATACCAAGCTTACTGTGGATGCTACTGCTGGAGGTGCTTTGATGAATAAAAGGTTAGATGAAGCATATGAATTGATTGAGGATATGGCTTTGAACCACTACCAATGGTCAAATGAGAAGGGGATCTTCAAGGAAAGCTCCAGATAAATATGAATTGGATGCTTTTAATCATTTGTTAGCTAAGGTAGATACACTAGGAAGTCTAGGTAGCAAAGTAGATGCACTTATGGCTAAGTTTGATAAATTTCAAGTTAATAGTGTAAATGCAACAGGTACTATTGACCTTTCTTATGAGATTTGTGGTATGATAGGTCACATAGCAACTGAGTGTAAATTGGGGCAGGATTTCACTGAGCAAGTGAATTATGTGCACAACAGTGGGTATGGACAGAAGAATCCGAATGAACCCTTTGGAAACACCTACAACCCATTATGGAGGAACTACCAAAATCTATCTTACAAGCCCAACTAGCCATACAACACTCAAAACACTCACAATAGGTGACCATCACCACCTGGTTTTCAAAACCAAAGACCCTACAACCCACCAGCTGAACCCTCTTCTACTTCTAAATTAGAAGGACTCCTAGAGAAATTTCTCATTTTTCAAGAGAAAACTAATGAAGAGTTTAGGCAGCATGGTAGAGCCATGGAGGACTCCATTAGGTAATTGTTCTCCTAAGTTGACTCATTGGCCACACATGGAAAAATGTTAGAGACCCAAATAGCTCAACAAGCTTCTGCTTCTTCTTTTAGAGCTTTTGGTCAACTCCCTGCTCAACCTGAATCAAATCCCAGGGAGTATTGTAAGGCAATCACTCTTAGGAGTGGGAAGCTATTGAAGGTTCCAAATGCCACTCATGAAGGTGACGAAGAGCTGGTTGAGGGGGAAGTGCAGAAAGAAGGCAAAAAGGCTTCAAATCCTGATAATGCTAAAATGAAAGAAGGGGAACTACCTAAAAAGCCAAAGTATATCCCTCTAGAACCATACAAACCGTCAATCCCTTATCCTCAAAGACTAGCAAAGGCTAAACTTGATAAGCAGTTTGGGAAGTTGTTGGAAGTATTGAAGAAGTTGTATATCAATATCCCCTTCACTGATGCTCTTTCACAAATGCTATCATATGCAAAGTTCTTGAAAGGCATCCTCTTAAACAAAAGGAAGCTAGAGGAGCATGAGTCTGTAACCCTAACGGAGGAGTGTAGTGCCATCATCCAGAATAAACTACGTCCTAAGCTTAAGGACCTAGGCGGCTTCTCCATTCCTTATGTGATTGGAAATGTTCCTATTGACCGGGCATTGTGTGATTTAGGAGCAAGTGTGAGCCTCATGCCACTGTTGGTTGCAAAAAGACTGAACATAGAAGAAATGAAGCCCACTACAGTTTCACTTTAATTAGCAGACCGTTCTATGAAATACCCAGTTAGTATACTTGAGGATATACCTATCAAGGTTGGTAAGTTTTTCATTCCTGTTGATTTTGTTGTACTTGAAATGGAAGAGGATACATAAATCCTTATCATTTTGGGTAGACCTTTTTTGGCCACTACGGGTGCTTTGATTGATGTAAAAAATGGAAGGCTTTTATTATCTGTTGGGGATGAAAAAGTTAAGTTTAATTTGAATGAATTAATTAAATTACCTATTTGTGAAGATTCAATATGCAGGATTGATGTATAGAAAATTGAACAAAGCAACCCAAAAAGACCATTTCCCTCTCCCCTTTATAGATTAAACTTTAGAAAGGTTAGCTAAGCATTCACATTTATGTTATTTGGATGGTTATTTTGGTTTTTTCCAAATTCCTATACATCCAAATGATCAAGAAAAAATCACATTTACATGTCCTTATGGCACTTTTGCATATAGAAGAATGCCTTTTGGTTTGTGTAATGCTCCTGCTACATTTCAACGTTGTATGATGGTTATTTTCTCTGATTTTATTGAAAACATCATGGAGGTCTTTATGGATGATTTTTCTATATACGGTACTTCCTTTGATAATTGTTTGACTAATTTATCTCAAGTGTTACAGAAATGTGAGGAGGTAAATTTGGTACTCAACTGGGAGAAATACCATTTTATGGTAAGAGAAGGGATTGTCCTTGGTCATCAAGTATCAGAGCATGGTATTGAGGTAAACAAGGGTAAAGTGAAAATCATAGAGAAATTACCTCCCCCAACTTTTGTAAAGGGAGTGAGGAGTTTTCTGGGACACGCTGATTTCTACCGACGCTTCATCAAGGATTTCTCTAAAATTGCCAAACCTTTAACAAACCTACTTGTAAAAGATGTTACCGTTGATTTTAATCAAGATTGTTTAGATGCATTTTACAGGTTAAAGAAAGCCTTAATTTCTGCCCTAATCATGCAAGCATCGGATTGCAATCTACCATTTGAGGTGATGTGCGATGCTAGCGACTATGCAATAGGAGCAGTACTCAGAAAAAGGAAGGATAGGAAAGTTCATGCCATATACTATGCTAGCAAGACTTTGGATGAGGCTCAGCTGAATTATGCTACAACTGAGAAGGAACTTTTTGCAATAGTTTATGTAGTTGACAAGTTTCGATCCTATTTGGTGGATTCTAAGGTGATAGTCTTTACGGATCATATAGCAATCAGATACCTTTTGAGCAAGAAAGAAGTTAAGCCTCGCCTAATTAGATGGATTCTTTTGTTATAAGAATTCGATCTAGAAATTCGAAATAAAAAGGGTACTGAGAATGTTGTGGCTTATCACCTTTCAAGGTTGAAGCAGGAGTTAGAAGATGAGGTAGATAAAGATATGCTAATAAATGATTCCCTTCCAGATAATTATCTGTTGGCTGTCTCTTCTTCAGCTATCCCATGGTTTGCTGACTATGTTAATTACATCGTGAGTGGTGTTTTGCCCCCGGATGCAGGATATCAGCAGAGAAAGAAGTTTTTAGCAGAGGTGAAACATTATTTTTAGGATGAACCCCTTCTCTATAAAAGATGTGCCGATGACTTGTTTAGAAAGTGTGTGCCTCAGGAAGAAATTGCTAGCATTCTGTTCCATTGTCACTCCTTCCTATATAGACGATACTTCGACATTTCAAGAACAGCTGCAAAGATTGCCCAGGCAGGTTTCTATAGGCTAACTCTATTCAAGGATGTTCATCACTATGTGACTTCATGTGACCAGTGCCAAAGAGTTGGTAGTATATTAAAAAGGCACGAGATGCCTTTGAACAACATTTTGGAAGTCGAAATATTCGATGTTTGGGGAATTGATTTCATGGGACCATTCCCACCTTCTTGCAGTAACAAATATATACCTGTGGTGGTTGATTATGTTTCCAAATGGGTGGAAGCAATTGCCACTCGAACTTATGATGCAAAAGTTGTAGTTCAATTCTTCAAGAAGGTGTTGTTTCCTAGATTTGGGATACCTAAGGCCGTCATCAGTGATGGAGGGTCTTACTTTATTGCTAATCAATTTCAATTCCTCTTGAAAGGTATGGTGTAATCCATAAGATCTCTACTCCGTGTCACCCATAAACTAGTGGGCAAGTGGAGCTTTCAAATAGAGAAATCAAGAGCATATTGGAGAAGACTGTGTCTAGATCAAGGAGAAATTGGGCCCTCAAGTTGGATGATGCCTTATGCGCCTACAGGATTGCTTTCAAGACTCCCATTGGAATGGCACCATTTAGGCTTATTTATGGGAAGCATTGTTATTTGCCGGTAGAGATTGAACACAAGGCATATTGGGCAATAAAGTTGCTAAATTTTAATTTGCAATCTGCTGGGGAGAAAAGAAAGTTTCAACTTTTTGAACTTGAAGAACTGAGAAATGATGCTTATGACAATGTCAAGATATATAAAGAAAGAACAAAGGCTTGGCATGACAAGTGCATTCTCAGAAGGGAATTCCATGAAGGAGACTTGGTGTTATTATTCAGTTCCAGATTTAAGCTCTTTCCAGGGAAGCTCAAAACAAGGTGGACTGGACCATTTCTTGTGAGAAAAGTGTATCCATTTAGAGTTGTAGAAATTTGGAGTAAGAGCACTGACATTTTCAAGGTTAATGGCCAGAGATTGAAACACTATGTTGTCGGGCTATCGATAATGGCAGCTCCAGATTGATTGAAACAGGGGTCGAGCTTATGACCTTAAACAAGCGCTTCTTGAGAGGCAACCCAAGCAAATTTTTCTATTTTTAATGCTTTTAATCTTCATTTTTCCCATTTTCATTTTGAGTTTTTGACTAGTTTGAGGCATATAAGTCATTAGTTATTGATTTAAGATGTTCATTTATTGCACTTAGTCTCTGTTTCTGGGTAAATTAGGCATATATGCATTTTTGTTGATCATTTTCTTGCACAGAAGGCTCAAAATGCATTTTAGTGAGATACACAGTGTAGAACACAGGCCGTGTCATACCCCGTGTACCTCACTGTCTGGTTAGTATAAAAAGATTTATACTTTTTATGGCATTCTAGTAAGATACACGATGTTGAACACGGGGAGTGTCTTACCCCGTGTACCTTACTGACTGAACCAATGATAAGAATTTTTGAACATGAGCCTTCCAGAGAGAAACACGGGGTACAACACGGGACGTGTTAAACCCTGTGTACTATTGCGAAGTCTGAAAGCATCTTTCAGAGAGAAACACGAGGAAGAACACGGGGTATGTCAGACCCTGTGTATTTTTGCGAAAGCCCAGAATACCCATTCGCAGAGAAACACAGGGTACAACACAGGCAGTATCGCACCTCGTATTCCTGGCGGATGAGCTTTTAATGGTTGAAACTCCTTCATTTTCCTTCATTTTCTTCAGTTCCCACCATGACCTAACTTCTCTATACTCATTTTCGGTCATTCTCTTCCTAAAATACATCGATTAAAGTAGTTTTACTTGGCTATTTGAAGCGATTTTACTACTTAATCTTCGATTTAATCAGTCTAATTGCAAGATTTAGATTCCTCTTGAGCTTTAACAAGAACTTAGGGTTTTTCTCTGAAATTCACGAGGTAAGAGCCTTTCCCTTGAATTCTTTGAAGATATTTGCAATTACTTGTGTTTATTGAACTTCAATGAATGGTAGGACTTATAGGAATGTTCATATCCTCCGAATTTTTTTCCTTGGCTAGATTTGATTGATTAAAGTTAAATCCTTTAAGGTTTAATGTTTATTTGGGGGACCTGATTATATGATTTACCTCATTGATTTGCTCACTTACTTGTATTGATGACATCAAGCTTTGAATTGCACTTCATTTGACATTGGATAAATATTAGAATTGCTTACTGAACTTTCACTCTTGAAATCTGCTGATTGACACTATTTAAAACTAGAACTGTCCAATTCATAGTGAAACTCTCAAAACTCTCTCTCACATTGTAATTTTCCCTTGCAGATCATGTCAAAAAGATAAAAGATGGCTGCTAAGAAGACTTCTAAGGGCAGTACTTCTAGAGGACCAGTTACCTCCTAACTCATAGAATTCACAGATGATGCCCATATTCAGGCATTTAATGGACATAAAGATCGGTCATTTATGGAAGGTCGATACATAGATTGGGCAGTCTTGAGGGAGTTTGGCCTTGAGAACGAGATCCGAGAGCTCATAAGTGTAAGTGCTTGGGAGACATTCTTTAAGATTATAAAGCCTACTTACAAAGAACTTACCTTGGAGTTTCTCAGCACCTTCTATTTGGAGAGATACTTTGGCACTGTTGATTTTGCTGATACAGTGTAGTTCTGCCTCGGGGGAGTCACATATTCTATGAGTGTGACCTAACTATCAGTACACATGGGAATTTACTTTGAAGAATTTATAGCCACCCCTGAGTATCATGATATTCTGATAGGACTGCCACATGGGACCTAAGAGTGGCAAGTATGGTCTGACATTGCTACTGGGAGCACCTATGATCCGATAAAGAGTAAGGCATCTAGCCTCAGGAGAGTTACATGGTGAGTCATCCACTCTATTTTTAGTCATACTTTGAGTGATCGGGGGTATAGTCACGAAGTAGTGAGCACAGCTGATATCCTCTTCCTGTATAGCATGATACAGAGAGTCCCCATCCACATTGGAGGTGCATTTGCACATTTCTTTTCGACTCAGGCATCAGATAGACAAGCTGGGAGTATTGTTGCTGGTCCATACATTACCAGACTAGCCAGATAGTTAGGACTCTTTAATCGACCTTATGGATCCCTCTCTATAGCATCCCATATGACCCCCATCCGTAGGGGCATTCTTCTAGCTATGGGGATCCAGCCTGTGCAGCAGCCACCCCCTGAGGAAGAGCATGATTTTCCAGGAGATGATGGCGATAGTGATGCAGCTCCTAATATGGGTCCATCATCTTCTGCGGGCGGAAGAGTTTCATTTGAGGCTTACTTTCGAGACATATTGTTTAGTTAGTAGCAGATTCTGGCTGAGCTTCAGCACATCTCTGAGCGTCAGTCAAGGATTGAGGGCCCCTATGATGACTTGGACAGGAGATCCAAACACATTGAGAGCATGGTCGAGCCCCTATTCAAGCTTTTCCACCCCTCTTCCTCAGCTGATCCAGATCCTCCTACTTAATAGCTTAGATTACTTTTTTCTTTTATTTATATATTCTTCCTTTTACTTGTTCCTCTTTTCTATTCTCATTTATATTAGTCTGTACTTATATTGGTGATGCACTTTCATTTAGTTTTTATTACTTTAACTGTTTCTCTTTTATTTTCTTGCACTCTTACTATTTATGTCTGTAATAACTAACTAACAACATATTTTATCCCAGTAATGTATCTCTTTTCTTTTGCATTAGCAGTCTTCTCTTTCTCTCCTAATCTTTCTCTGCTTGTGGATCCCTCTAAAGCTATGTTCTGTAATTGATAACAATGCTCCACTTATCAGGGAAGTTCCAGTCCCCCATCTCTTCTCTTTCTCTATTCCATTTACCTTTTTTTGTACATTGAGGACAATGTCCAATTTTAAGTGTGGGGGAGCAGCTTTTAGAATGTATTGCACTTGAATCTGCTTGATTAATTTAGAGTACTAGAATTTACTCCAAATTCAATGATATGTAAAAAATTTTAAAATTTTATGGCAATCTTTTAACTAAAGTGATTTATTCATGCCTTGCTCTTTTAATGATTAACTAGTAACTTAATAAGGAAAATCTAAAGCTTGAAACTAAGAGTAATGAGCATAATTGATCCTCGTGAGACTTGAGCCTATTGAGCAACTTTTCACATTAGAATTTGAAGCTCATTCTTATCTTCTTGAGGGATTATGTCTCACTCTTAACTTTTTGCTCTAGAACTTGCGTTTGCTCTTTTTGAGGCTACATTTTATGTATTTTGCATATAAAAAATGATGAGGCCATGTTTCTTCACCCTTTTTATTTGTTTTGCTTATTTGAATCCCTTCTTTGATATATCCTAGACTATTTTCAACTTTGCCCCTAGTTAGCCACTTTAAGCCTTGGACCCTCATTTCAAGCTTAGCCTAGCCCATCCTATGTGCATTTAAAGCCACTGCCCAAGTGAACTTGAACTTCAGAGTTTAAAGGAACTTAGACACATTAAATGAGTTTGACTATCAGTTAGAGGTTCTTACATAGAGCTACTCAGTTGGATAAGTTGATTTATAGCTTTACTATTAATATAAAAAAATGGTGTTAAATAAATAATTTGGGAAGAAGAAGAAGAAAAGCTTGTTAGGAAATAAGAAAGAAAGAAAGAAAGAAAGAAAGAAAACTTTTGTTTGCTGATTTACTGTTAAAAAAAGAGAGAAAAAAAGTGGGTTGAGGCAAGGAATAGAAGTAAGGTAATATGCTAAGCTGAGCAATGGAACTTGACAGTGGTCGAACTTAAGGCCAATGTGTCTTTTCCCTTCTCTGACTCTATCACTTTTCATCTCTTAATCTTCCTTTTCTCTATCCTCATCATTTTCCCTAATAAAGTCCTCTGATTTGCATGCATTTTACAATATAGTAGTGGAGACTAGAGTTTTTACGAGCATATGATAACATTAAGTCCTGAGTTGATTGATTTGAGAGTATACACAAGCCTGATCTTGAGAGTTTGAGTGAACACTTTACCTGTGAGGCTATTTTCTTTTGCTTTTATGCTAAGGATTGACTTATTTTGCTACTTTATTTTCATTTAGCTACCTTGCATGACTTGATCCTAATTTCTGATTCACTGAATGATTACCCGATGATATTAACAGAAAAGTGGAGTAAATTTTTATTTTCTTACTTCTTTACTCGAGGACGAGCAAGATTCAAGTGTGGGGGAATTGATAAATGCACATTTGCACTTAAATTTTATGTGTTTCATCACTTATTTACTTAGTATCTTGTGTAAATTAATTGAAAAAGAGTACTTAAATGCTCGGTATTTTTCTCAGATTTTGAAGTGACTCATTTGAGCATTAGAAAAGGATTCGGAGCCAAAACCATGCAAGTTGTGGAGAATTGAAGAAAACTCGCTCATCTGACAAGGAACACGGGGTATGGGAACCCCGTGTGGAAGGCCGTGTATCTTTCTGTGTGTTTCGAAGCCTCACTGAGCTGCTCGCAGAAGAACACGGGGTACAACACAGGCCGTGTCATATCCCATGTACGTTACCCATATAAGTTTTATGCGAAGAATCATTAAAGGGAGAGGAGAAAAATGAAAAATTAAAAGAGGAGCCATCAGTAGAAACCCTAGGAGAGATCCAAAGACACTAAGGGCGATTGCTAGCCTTGGATTCAAGCAAAGGATTGAAGATTCAAGCAAGGAATTTGTAGAGCTTCATGACTAGTTTGATTCCCCTCTCTATTTTCTGCTGGTTGTGTAATGAACTCACACTAAACCCTAGTGCTTAGCTGAGGTAGACTTATTCATAGATTTATGGATTTGATTTTAATATAATCTAGCTAGATTTATTGTTGATTTATGATTTGATTATGTTGTTTTGTACTTCAACAATCCAATACTTCCGGAATATTGAATTTGTGTAAAGGATTAGTTGATTCTAGGTTGGAATGATCAATTAATTAATCAGACCTTACATAATCATTGGGAATCTCTATTAGACTTAGGAATTAAGCTAATTGGATTCTTTTGCACAAGATGAAATGTCTAAGATTGGATTCTCAAGCAATATTAATGCAATCTAGATGAGTGATTACTAGAGAAATTCTAGGCACTTTATCTATTGGTTAGTAGCTAGTAGCCTTACAATGAGGTATAACTTATTTTTGGTAATCCAGCAATCTAAATTAACAGTAAACCGAGTTAGAGGATTATCTTTATTCCATAATGAAATGCACAAGGGAACCCTAAAGTTGAGTACACTTCCATCTCATTTGAATTAAATCTTTACCTAATCCATACCAGTTCCATTTGCTTCCTTTTTTATAACTAAACTTCGTTTTGCATTTTACTTTTAATTCACAATACCAATCGGTACACCTAGATAATTTACTTTGAAATTCAGTTAGTATTCAACACTCAATCCCTGTGGAGATGATATCTTTTATACTATAACTCGACTAAACCTGTGCACTTGCGGGTTCACGTCAATATGTCCTAAAATTTTAGTGATTTTAGTATTAACAATTCATTTTAAAATAGTTATTGTTATTATCCACTATCTTATCAATATCCTAATTAGTTATCTTATGATCATCATTTCCCTATAGTGGCTACATCTTATTATCATTGCTAATCATATTCTTAATTATATCCTTAATTTAAACCTTCTCTATATCATTCCACTATATGGATATCAAAACAATATCAAGTTTTAGTTTATTTATCTTCTTATTTTTCATGTGAAAATATAGTAGGATTGTTATATTTGTATATATATATATATATATATATATATATATATATATATATATATATATATATATATATGTTTGTATGTATGTATATATGTATGCATGTATATATGTATATATGTATGTATGTATTATGTAAAATTTATTAATTACTAATATCAACTAATTTTATTAAATTTTAAAGTCTTTCTTAATAAAATAAATATTAATTTATTTTATCCATTTAAAAGTATAATATTAAAAAAATTACAACTTGTCAAGTATAATATCATAATTTGAGCATTTTTAAAAAAATGTGCGAATTCTAAAAGAATTCAACTACAGAAAATATAATGTGACTGTAACTATAATTTAAATCCTTGCTTTGAAGGATAAAAATGTTTAAACCATATACTTAGATAAGTTGGTAAGGCAAGTAAAAACTCATAATCTTTGTTTTGTCTCAAATGATGGTTTAAATATGCCAAAAGAGACATTGATACATTATCCCTGACTTTTCCTTCTTGATAATAATATATAGGCATGGTTTTATACCATTAGGTATGCTAAATTAGAGCAATTTTTTAGAGCTTGGTGAGAAAAGCTAATAGTGTCATTCTCTGCTAAAGAATTTGATAGTTTTAAAAATGAACATTTGAACTTATTTGACTTCTTCTAAGGAGATATCATTGCTAAAGCAGTGGAGCGTGCTCTTATCATTGTGAACTTAGAATACAATAAAATGATAAAGCAATTGTGTGTTTTAAAGGCTTACCATAAGCAACATGTATAGTACAAGGAAGTTATTTCTCACCATATTGTGGGTTTAAAAGTTAAATTCAAGATCTGTCATAATCTAACTAAACCACTCTTATGATATTTGTAATAATGAATGTACTTTTTTTTTACATATATTTGCTTTTGCACTTATATTCCTCTAGAATATTTGTTGTATTAATGACATCTAGCTTTTAAACCACTCCCATTAATCTTACATTAATAAGATGCCATTTGAATCCCAAGGAAAGGACTATTAATTCTACAACTTTCCTTATAAATTCTTACTTTTTTCACAGTGGCTCTTTCACTTGTCTTTTACTAATTAACTTATTACCTTCTTTTGCATTTTCTTTCTCCATCATGGCTTATTCTATAACTCAAGTAATGATTTAGACCTCAGTGCATTTTTTGAAGTGACATTTGATAAAGTTGTTGAATATTCTATTACACTTTAAAGTTTCTATAAGGACCTCCACTTTAAGAAAGTTAGCCTTGAGTCTATGCAAGTCATGGCATAGAATCTTGCAATTGAAATGGAATGGGTTGTATATAATCCTAGTGCAACTTAGAGAAGACTTAGGCCTTACCATCACTACTGCACTCATAATATTTACGTTCTTTTTACTAAAGCTAAGCTACTATTGGTCATTCCTTTTTTCATTTGCTATATTCTAGACATTCCTTCATGCCTCTTCCTAGGTGTCCCTATTTATCTTTCTTCTCTTAAACACGCAATTACTTACTAAGACCCTAATAACTAAGCCTATGTTATATCTAGAGATATATGGTAAGTGCGCATACAACTCTATACTTGCCAAATCATGGTTGAGCTTATAACCTTGGAGTATCTCAGGGGTAAGCTTTACCTTTTAGAATATTAGTAGCCTTATTCTTTTGGTGCCACAACAAGGTTATTTTTAGGTGAACCAGTGTTAGGTTGAAGTTTAATTATTTGCTAAGGGCTTTTAAGCACCCATTTTTTCATTCTTAATATTGACATCTTCAATTTTAGAAAGGTGTTACATTCGATGTTTTGGTATTTAACAGATACATGTTTTAATCTTGATTGAGACACACTTAGGTGAAGAGTGAGCTAAGGCCATCATAGCTTCTCTTAAGTTTACTAATGTGAAGATGATTAATGCCTAGCTCTATATTAGAAGGGTTTAGGTCTCTGGAATCACTAAGAAGTTTCTTTGGTAATCTAAAGTAAAGATGTGCTAGGCTTAGGATGGTGTTGAACGAGAATATTATATAACTCATAAGTGGATATTTCCTATATATAAAATTACAAAGATAAATTACATTTATTTTTGTACTTTTGTTATGCATTGGATTTATCTAAGTACTTTTGTTATACATTGAGGCAAGGTCCCTTTCCCTTTTTTTTATATGTATGAAGGCTTATGACACCTTGCTTTTTGTGTGCTTTTTTATGTCAACATACTTAATGCTTATGGTTTTCAATCTTCTTACCCCTATTATTTTTTTTCCAAATGTTAAGTTGTTTAGACTTTCCTTTTACCGTTATACAAGCCTATATTAGTGCTTTATTTTCCATATACTTTGCTTATAGACTTTTTTTGAATTTTCTCAATTTTAGTGTTTCCTCCTATTTATTCACTATGGTTTTTTACTCCTTAAGTAATTCTAATAATGCTCCTTATGAAATTTTTTAGCCAAAAAACTTTTCATTAGATGTACATAAAAGCTTTGTACAATGATAAGTTCATTTATATATCTAAAGGTGCTAGTTCCAAGCATTTTTATATAGAAGTTGCTGAATTTGCTCTTGACTTTAAGAAGGCCAAGAATGTTATTATTTTTTATATGGTTCCTTAATTTCCTTAGAGCAAGCTATTGTTAGAAAAGGAAAAGACCTTTAATGTTTTTTTTTTTTTATGAAAATGATGCTACTACTGCCACTTTAATGGTCATTCAAAACTTTAGGGTTGGAAATTCATTAATAGCCTTTTTTTTGGGTGACTTGACAAATGATGAAAAATTTTTAGATGAGATATGAAAAAGGATGATAGTTTTTTTTTCACTTTATGATTAGGGAAAGCTAAAGGCCTTGTTTATTGACTAGAAAGTGTAAGCTAACGAAGTTTGCAAAATTGTGTCCTATTTAAGGCAAACTTTAAAAAGTTGTAGAAAAAAGCTAGAGAAGGAAATGCTTTCATTTAAAAAGGTCTTTAATGAATTAGTTATGTTAAAAATTGACTTTACATAAGTGTATGATGTGCTAGATAAATTGATGATGTTGCATTCTAACATGCTCAATGAGAAAAGCATTATTAGCAAAAGGAAGCTAAAAAAATTGACCACAAAAAGGATTTCATAAGTAATAAATTGCAAAAGGCTTCAGATCAGTATCACTCCCTTTATGAGCATACAAGTAGTGATGCTTTCAAGTTAAAGGGTGAGTTATCTAAAGTATAAAGGATTGCTAAGAACTAGAAGATATAGAATCAAGTGTTTTAAGAATAATCATTGAAGCTTTAGGTAAATTACATAGCCTAATTGAGTAGGGAATTGGATACTAGTGCTGATGTATAGCTATTTACAAAGGAGGCCACTTAAGCCTAGTTTAATGTTGAGGTAACTTTTGATGCTAGATTTGCAATTATGTTAAACTAGGTTTACCTATTAGATTGCAAACTTACTTTTAATTTGTTTGATGCTTACTATAATGTTGAGATCATAGCTTAGAAATTGAATGTAGCTTATGTAGCAAAGCATCCAAAGACTGTAATTAAGGAAGCTTTACTACAAAAAGATTCTTAGAAGGATGTTGAAAAGGGACCTTTTCTAGCTGAAGATTAAAATTTACACTTTCTTTTTCTTTTTTTACTAATATATATATGGACTTACAGTATGAAGGTATTTTTCTTTAAATCAAATATTTGTAAGTGTAATTTTATACTGAATTTTGTATTCGTACTCTAGCTCTAATGAGCTTTGTTACAAAAGAATTCTAGGGGTAGTATTGCTTTATATATTTGAAATTAATAGGAGCGGTTTCTAATCCACTTTTAAGAATATCCATTAGAATTTTTTTAGCCCATTATATAGGGATTTTCTATTTTGAGGTGAACTTCAAGGCATGCATATCTTTCATAATTTAGTATGCAGTTTTTAGAACTTAATCTCCTATTCAAAAGCTTCGAGGCCTTAATATCTTTTAATAGGTTTTGGCAACTCTTTTAACATATGCAATATGTGCTTTTTGTTCTTTCCTCTTTTATAGTCTTAACCAAAAGCTATTGAAAGTTTTATGTTTTTGCTTCTAAAGCTAGCCACAGGCTTTGTATTGCTAACTTGATTGGTACCATGACTTTTATTTTATAAACCAAAGAGAACGATGTTGCTTATGTTGGGCCATTTTTGGTCATTTTGTTAGCCTATAATGCTTGTTGTACATGATTTGCCCATACCTAATGATTATTTTTAACCATTTTAGTTAGAATTTTCATCAATGTTTTGTTATTTATCTTAGTTTATCCATTCCTTTGTGGATATAGGACTTTATGTATGATAGATAATTTTATACTTTTCTATTAGAATTTTCATTGTGTTATTAATGAAAGGCATGTTACTATAAAAAATTATTCTCTTTAGAATCCCAAATCTGTATATGATGTTTTCTTTGATGAAATTTACCATTGCTTCACCATGCATTGTTTTTAGAGCTATGAATTCAACCTATTTGGTGAAAAGCCTTATTGTGACCATTATCTAGGTTTTCCCTCGTGATACTAGCCTTATAACACAATAAGGTCAAATGCCCATATATAAAAATGCCATAAAATACTTAATGTATGAAGTTGAATGGCAAAAGCATATATTGAATTCCCATAAATTTGGCAAGGTTTACAATGATAAACATAGGTCCAGGTATCTTGATCCATAGTAAGCTAGTAATAACTTACATGAAAAAGTTCATAGTGTAATTTTCTTGCACCTTAATGCTTTTTACAATCTCCTTAATGTACCTTTTTAAGCATGATCAGCTGTTATTCTTTATTCAAGCATCTTTTTTATTCATTATGTATCCCTCTTCTATATAAAATCCTTTTATTCACAAAGTATCTTGTTGCTTCTTTTTTAGTCTTGCTATTTTTTTTTAAGTTAGCAATAAAAATTCCCTTAAGAAGATATTGTATGTACCTTTTCCCCTAATCTTCTTTTATAGTAGCTTTTACTTCCAATTGTCAAGTAATGCATTTTGCACAAATAGCTTGAAGCACATCATAATTTATTTTCATAGTGGCTTGAAAGGCTTTTGTTCCTTAAACTTATTAGGGCCTAGGGAACGATTAGCACTATCCTTTTCAAACATATTTCCCTAAAGCTCTTGCCCTATTAGAAATGATAAACCATTACACATTTTGTATTTTCAAGACGCAAGATAGCTGGTAGCTAAACATTACCCATATCAATTTTATTCTTCTTGATAGGTAGTTGGAAATATGTCTTTTCATGTTTCTTAACCATTTTTTATGGTTCCTTTACTTTTACTTTATTTTTAATTGCTTTGTTATATGAACCCTAAATAGCTACTTTATGACATTTGTCCTATTTTGGGCTAACTCATTAAAATAAATGGCTTCATTAAAGTGAACTTCATTTTTGTTGAATGGGTTCTTAGAGACAAATAACTTAATATCTAAATTGAAAGCTAGCTTTAGTACATTGGTGCAAAATGAAAAGAACATAATTATAAGCATCCAACCATGACCACCTCAGCAAAATGTGATAACTCAATGTTTTGACAGGACCATCCCCTAGATTGAATTGTACATGCCTTAATATGTGAATAGGGGACCCTTTAAATGAATTAAGTATTACTAGTGACTGCTAAATTCATTAGTCAAGAAAATTAATGGCTTTTAACAAAGCCATAGGAACAGTGCTTACCATGTAATCATTATCAACTAGGGCACTATCATGACCTAATTTTTGGATCACCATTACTAATGTAAAAACATCAACTAAATATTTTTACAAACTTTTTCACTAAATTACTTCTAAAAACTTTACTATATATTTTTGAAAACATGTAAGATACAAAAATCTCAAGTTTAGAAATTTCAATAAGATTTTATATATATATAATCATTTTTACAAGTTTCCAAACCTTCATTTAAAAAATAGACTCCATGAAATCCTTGATAAATAAGAATTTCAAAAATAATTTTTTTAGTAGAAAATAATATTATAGATAGAGCCTTTGTTAACAACTAGATATACCATTAGAAAACTACTTTAACAAAGTAATATAATTGTTTATTTCCACTAAACAAAACCTCAATCTATTGGAAATATAAAGGCCATTTTCTTTTAGTTTAGGCTTTATTAGGAAAAAAAAAAAGCTTTTTTCAAATAAGTGATATTTTACCATTTTTTTAAAATCATTAATAATTTCAATAGACAAAGCTTTATCTCCAAATAAGCAATATCATTAATTTAAAATAGATAAGGATTAAAGATAAACTTCTTTGAAGAAAATAATTAAAGTAATGTATACTAGGTAGAACCACCTTTAGAAAATGGAAATATCAAGAACCTTTTTTTTTCTTTCATTCTAAAGGATACTTTGAAACCAAACATATGATAATTTCTTTGTTTTTTTGAAAATTAGAAAATTAGAAATACTGAAGTTAAGTACTTTTTTTCTAATTCGGAAATAGTTAAAATATAATTTTAAATTTAAAAAATTGTTTGAATATCTTTTTCTTGAAATTCTTCAAAAAAAAAAAAACTAAAAGTCATTTTAGATAAAAAAACTATTAAAGAATTTTTTTTTATTCTTTAAAAAGAGTGAAGTTTTCTTTTGAAAATAAAAGTTTAAATTATGAAACAAACACAATAGAATAGGACCAGGTTAGAAAAAGTTAAAAAATTAGAAGATATTATTCATAAAATACTTTGGAAATAACATGCTCTTCTTAAAATTTAAAAATTTAATTTTTTTTCTTTTGAAATCAAGTCAAAAATATTTCTTGAAACCACTTAACAAATCTTTTTCATAAATAATTATATATTACTTAATAAATAGCTTCAAAAATAAATATTTTTGTAATTCAACATAGTTTACCTTTGAGAAAGATGAAAACTATTTGATTTTTTCCTATTTGAAAACTTATGGGCCATTTTTTAATGCATTATAAAATCTTTCTTTTGTTAAAACTATAAGGTAATCAGTATAATGAGCACTTATCTTAAAAGTCATCCACATGCATAAATATACATCAAATGATATACATAGGTTAATTATACAAAAAGTTACCTAGGCCATGTTGTAACTGGGTTATTAGAGTTTCAAAATATTTATACAAAACATATAAAGATTTAGAATATAATTATACAAATAATTTTGAAAATAAATAAGTATGATAACTATTTATTGGACTGGCTGTTAACTATGCTCAGGTCAAAGTTAAAGTCATGAAAGTTAAGGTTCATAAATGCTAAAGAACATAATGGATCATCTACTATTACTGGTGGTGTGGTTGGTAATGCTAGTGATTATGCTCCTACTAGTGTTGCAAGAATTGAAATAAGGTCTATGGTATACTCAATCATGGACTAGTGTGCATCATTATCCATAACAAAGTAAAGCTTAAGCTTATACCATCCAAATTCAATCTTATATAGGTGCTCCCAAATGATGTAGATTTTAATAGTTATCATGTGGATCCAGAGTATTTGAAAATATATATTCACAAATAGAGTAAGTAATTGATTACTCAGTGAGATAGCTATTACAAAAATTTTGTAATGGGCTTTAATCTAAAAAATCAAATATATACAAGACGTATAAAAACTATTTTCTTACCAAAAATCTTTCCATACATTTTACATATGGAAATTTTATATATTACACTATTAGATATTTCAATCATAAACATAATAAGAACATTTAATAAACAATTAAATGACAAGAAGGTCTAAAAAGTTCCATTCTTATTAGTTCAAACTAACTACAATGATGTGTATCCTAAGTTTATACCCCTTTACCTTGTGTTATTCCATGTGACTTGAAATAAGGGGCGTAAGGCCAATCTCCTATCCTTTCCACAATAGTCACATAAACACAATATTATCACATTATCACACTTGATACTCAAGCCAATAATCAGATATAGCATTAGATTTAAAAATCACATGATATTCAAGCTTTTTTCTCATAGTGCTTTCATTAGCCCGTATCATATAAAGCTTTCTCTAGCTCATTTTCACATAGGGCACTCTCTAACCCATTTTCAAATAATAAGGTATGGTTAAAATGTCAACCTTTACCTAAAACCATAATATAACATAAAGCATCATCTAGTGGAAAAAATTTACATTTATCTCTTCATATTTCTTGTAAACATAATAAGCATTTATGCTTCCGTTTCTATACACTAGACTGTCATATCACAACCTCATGCAAGAGTTAATCATTTTCATAAGCATTATTCATAAATACCCTTGTATATAAACTCACATATATGATTCATAAACGAAAGACCATGGATTAATTTATTATTTCAAGCTTCTAGTTTCATCATGAAAATTGATAGAGCACCATTCAATTTTTCATAACATTTCCACCAATGTTCTAACATACTTTTAAGCCATTAAATTCATACATTTGTATGTTATAAGCAAGCAAGATTTCATTTTGAAACAACACACTCTTAAAGATTTTTTTACAATAAAACCATGAAGGGTACAATTTAGATTTTTCTAGGCTTTACAACTTCCAAATCTAAGCATATAAGTATGTTGTCTATTAGTAACAAAATTGCACTTTTTCACCATATATTAACATTAAATAGTAAGGAAAACAATCATAAACCCTTACTAGGTTTTAAAATCATATTTCTACTTGAAAATTCTATTTTAAATAGCAAATTTTTTCCTTAAATTGCTTGCAAATTTCTAGAATTATTTTAAAAATACTAAATATCATTTTCCAATATTTTTTATGCTCAAAACAAGTTATATAACTTACCAAAGCAACTAACTAGCAAATAATATTGAAGGAGACATAACCTTTTATTGAAATACTAACTTTTTATGAATAATTTTCCAAAATTTTCAACCTTATATTAGTGACTTAAAAATCCTCTTTTTAACCATTTTCTTGCTCAAATTATACAAGTAACTAAAATGTTTTACTAAAAATCCATTACGAAGGAGATAATTTTTCAACTTTGAAAACCTTGTTTTAGGCATATATTCCCAGCATTAAATTAAGTGTTTCAAGGTTCATTTTTAACTTATTTTTGCTTAAAAATTTTGATATAAATATGCACTAATATTTTCAAAAGAGTTTAGAAATAAATGTAACAACTTTTCCTTTCAAAAATAAAATTTTTCTTAAGAAATAGGCATGAAACCCAAGAGCTTGTAACAAAATTTTAAGCATAATTTTTACTTAAAAACTTTGATGTAACCATCATATGATATCCTTAATAGGGTTTAAAACATTGTAGATTGATTTCATCATAAAAATCAAAACTTGGCCCTAGGTTTATTATAAAAATTAAGAGCTTTAAGTAGGTTTTTCAACAAAATTTTCATTTCTTTTTTTATACAAAACTATATTTTTAAAAGACGATCATGTAGGATCTAAAAATAAAATGATCCTTTTCCAGTCATTTTCAAAGAAAATATTTTTACTTTCTTTGTAAATCCTTTTCAAAGAAATTGTTTTGTCTTCTTTCCTTGTTAGGAAAATCCTTTCAAGACTCCATCTTTATCAAATCATGAAAATCACTTTTCAAAAGAAAGGATGTTTCAAACATCAAACTTTTTCTAAGATTCATCTTTTCAAATCAAAGAATATTTCTAAAAACCCTTGCTTTTTCAAAAGATTTTGTTTTCTAGAAAAAAGATGGAAATTAAAACATCAACTCAAACCATCACTTTTAAGATCAAATCTTAAAGTTTTAAGAAAAACACTTTTCAAGCAAATTCACTATGAATATCATGGCTTTAACACACTGTCAACCAAAACACACACACACACACACACACACACTATATATATATATATATATATATATATATATATATATATATATATCTTATACATAAAGATCTTCTTAAAAGAAAAAACAAAGGAAATTTTTTAGATCTCTACTTATATAATTAATCTTGCTTGCTTGATTTTCCTATACACTATGATTCAAGTTTTACCAATCAAAACAACATGAAGTTAGTAAGAGAATTCTTGAAAGAATTATGAAAAGAAAAAAATTCACTAAGATAAATGAACTTCTACCTTTACTTTGATGAACAAGAGAGCTTTATCTCTAATAACTCTCATAGAACTCTCAAGCATTCTCAAGAAACTATGTAGAACACACTATGAAATATAAGAGAAATTTAAGAATACAACTTTCACTCTCTTTTTCTTTCTCTAGCCATGGACTAAGTTTGGAATAGGGGAATTTTGAACTAAACTGTTCTATTTATAGTGAAGATGTAGTAACCTTCAAGCCTTTAATTACATCATTTTCCTTAGTAATTACATGATTTTGGTTAGGATTCAAGGAGAAATTCTAATAAAAATCTACTTAAATGCTATCATATCACATAATCCTAAGAATATTCTTTTCTCATTTAATGCATTCTCATCATAAAATATGACTAAGCCTCTTTCATTTAATACAAGCTTATCTTAAAAGGATGAATAAGCTTAATTCCTAGATTATTCCTTCTTATTTAATGTATGCTTATCCTAGATGATGATTGAGCTTTCTTTATAAATGCATTGGAAGCTTCTAAATTGATCATTGAATCTTCACATGTTATAATACATTAAAATATTATTTTCTTATCCAAATCATTATCTTTTATTTTTCTGATAAAATCATAATTAGAAAATCACATGGAAATTACACTAATGTTTAAAATCAACTCATTATTTCCTTTGATCTCCTTTCATAATGGTGCACCTCCCTATGTATTTCTAAAATTTTACCATTTTGTCATCCATAGGTTTTCATAGGATGCTTTTAAGTAAAAATCTTAAGTTATTTTAAAACTTTATCAACCTTGGATTTTGAATAAATTCTAAAATTACTTTAACTTTTCCTACATAATTTCTAACGGAGACTAGAACTAATGAGTATTTCTACTAATAACCCATTAATACAAACCTCTCTAATTTAATTCTATCAGTCTTAAATTGCTCGATTTTTACCTAGTATTATAGGCGCGATGCATTTTTTTGCTTTCAATAATTACTTCTAGATATAGCACATAGCTTACATAAGAGACTTGTTTACTTGATTATTTGAAAATGAGGGGTGAAGAATGAGCCTTAGTAACTTTTTACAAATTATTACTTACAACATAGTAGTTTCCATATTTTTTTTTGAAAGATTTCAACTATAACAAGAGACGCTTAATACTTTCTTTCTTAATCAAAGTCAATTAGGTTGAAGTTATGAAAATTTAATGATTTAACCAAAGATGATGGCCATATTTATCACTTCATTGATTAGCATATTTGTATGGGCTTTATCATTTAGGCCAGTGACTAAGTTATCATAGTAAAAAATGTTATTTATGTTATGGTTGGGGGAGGTTAAGTGTTTATGGTCTCGGTTATTGCTTAAAGCTATCCTAACTTGACTTTTTTAACAAATATTTTTTTAAGGAATGTAACTATTCATGGTGGTGTGGATGGGAGATTGGTGATAGTGGTAGAAGTATAGTACTTTTTTTAAGTTTCCTTTAGGTTACCTTTTGGTTGTAATAACTAAATGGCACCATTTTCTATGTAAGTAGAAAAGATAGCCAGGACTTTCTTTAGGGGGCAAGGAAAAGGTAGAGGAGGTTTACCTTTCCAAGCAATGGGCATTAGCTTTAAACATTAAGGCTCAATATCTCTTAGTAAAGGGATTTCACTATATCCTTTCTCTGGCACAAAATTGAGGTTAAACATAAGCTTATTTATAAGTGGTTCTATAATAGCCACTTCAACATTCTTATCTTCATGCATCTTAAAGTAGCATAATTGCTAGAATAATGAAATAAATATCCACTTAGTCTATATTATCAATTCTTGAATAGTATGAATACCTTCATAATGTAGATACAAAGTAATAAGATCCTTTATATCAGTGATACAACTTTGTACTAACGTGATCTTTAAAATATCTTTCTAGTAATCCTAGGCTTAATCATTATAGTGTCTCATAAAAGAAATAGCGTCCTCTCTTTTACGCTATTTGATCCTCCCTAAATCTATTATTTGGATATCACTTCATGTTATGCTCTTTTTAAAATTTTTAAAATTTAGAGATTATATTTCATGAAAGAAGAGATTAAAATAACTTTAATGATAATAATTAAAATAAAATATGCATAAGAAGTTGTAGTAAGAAATATAAATAACATATTAAGTAAAAAAAATTAATGATTTAGTGAGATTTAGAGATAAAAACTATGAGAAATAGATAAGGAAAAAGTAAATAGAATAAATAGATTGAAGGTTTTACATCATTAAAAGTGAGTATATAAGTATGGAGAAGATATATAGCATATTTTTGAAAAAGCCTTTACATTATTCCTCTTTTTTTGGCTTAAATCAATCACTCTGTCTTTACTTCTACCAAAACACTCATTTAACTCTCACTCTCTTAATTTTGTCTCAATCTCATCAACTTCCTCCTTTTCTTCCTTTCTAGTCAAGATAATGAAACATCAATCTTTAAAAACCTTCATTAAATGAAAGTAAGATCTTCTTTTTTATTAAATCTCCCTTTATTCCTCATTAGGATTTAGCAAGGATTTAGGTATTTTAGTTTAAATAGGGAAATTGAACCCTAACTTAAGAATTTCTTAATTTTTATGTGATTAGGGCTAAAAAAAATTGATCCATCTTTAGCCATTTTTCTTGGTTATGTGCAAAATGTAAGAATTTATGCTAATTTGTGATATTTAACCTGAGCTAATGATGAAATTGGTGTATATAAAGTGTCTTAATTGTACATTTATAGCGTGGTATGGTTAGGTGATGATATAAATGCATTTAGTGTGTATTTATAATGGATGAACATGAAATTGAGCCAGGAATTTTACAAAATCTTAGGCTAACGATCAACTATTAGTCTAGAACTTTAGGTATTCCACTTCTAATAACTAATGGTTAACTGCTAGACGTTTAATAGTTGACTATTGACCCACTAAGTAGATTTCTTACCCGTAACCAATAGTTAATCACTAAACCCCTAATAATTGACTGTTGGTCCTCTATGTTATATACTTAATGCCATGATATTAATTTGATTTATTAGGTATTGAATGAGATTGAATAAAATTGTAATATTATTAATGAAATAAACTAAGTTATATGGCCATGTAAAGAGCCATGGATGATATTTTATTATAAAATATGATATACAAATGAGATCAATGACATTAAAATTATGAGAAATATTATAAGGGTGATGTAATATATGAATATTAGATCTGATAACTGTTTATGAAGGGATAAAGCAAACCAAGGAAGCATAAGGATGGACTTATGAAGGATAAAGCAAACGTAAAAGTGACAACAAGATTTAAATAATTTCATTATTTTGTTGTATATGCATTGTGCAATAATGTTATGGCATGAATATATACATAGATGGATGTTGATATAGATGAGCATGTTTAATTATATATGAATGTGATAATATTAATTGTAATTATGTTATGAATTTTTTGAACTAAGTGTTAAGCATAAAATGGTAAACTGGTTGGTAAGTTTGTAATTATTATTCATGTTCTTTTGATCTAAAGTATTTGCTAATACTTTCTTTGCCACATAAAAGAAATTATCCCTAAGATAGGCTCGATGGCAAGAGTTTCTATTCGAATATGACTTTTAGTAGCAACATAAACCTAGCCGGCATAATGAAGTTATAGATGCATTAAGCAAAAAAAAGTGTAGGTAATGGTGATTGTACTTAGTGATATCCATTCTGATTTTATTAAGAAAATCAAAGAAATAGCCAAGAATGACCAAATGTATCAAACCCTAATTCAAGAGGTACACGATAAGGTTGTTTGTAGGTATTAGCTTAAAGATAGGTTATTTCATATAAAAGGAAACATATTATTCATCCTTAAATATGGCGGCCTCTGACAAGAACTTTTGAAAGAAAACCATAACCTATAATAGGCTAGACACCTAAGTAAGGAAAGAATGCTTGCTTTTCAATCTCGTTTCTACTTCTAGCAAAAAATGAAGGATAAGATAAAAGCTTATGTTAAAACTTGTGGCATTTGCCAATTGGATAAATCAAAGAGGAGGAAAGAAGTGGAATTGTTACAATCATTATAGATTTTAGAAAAATCATGGGTATCTATTTTAATGGATTTCATTTCTAGCTTTGCTAAAACTAATGGCTTGAGTTTTATCCTAATTATGGTGGATAAATTTTTGAAATATGCTATATTCATTGTAGCTCCACATCCTTGCACAGCAAAGCAAGCTGCTAACCTTTTTCTTAGAAATGTGGTTAAATACTTCAGGTTGCCTAAGGACATTATTAGTGATCGAGATACTAGATTGACTGGTAGATTTTGTATTACACTATTCGGTATGTTAGGATTTGAGTTAAAATTCTCCACAGTAAACCATCCACAAACAAATGGATAGGCAAAAGAGTAGATGTATTACTAAAGGAATATTTGAGATATTTTGTTTCTGTAACTCAAAAAAATTAGTAGATTTATTAAATGCTACTCAATTCTCTTATAATCTGCATAAGTCCTCTTCCATAGGATTCAGTCCTTTCGACTTAGCTAATAGACATCAACCATTAACACCTCAAGCAAAGAATTAGGGGTAAGTGTCCTATAGCTTACAAATTTGCTAGAAACAAGCAAAAGTTGCTTGAGTAGGCCTGTGATAGTCTGAATAAAGCTGTAAAAGGCATAAAGAAATATGCAAATAAGGGCAGGAGACCTTTGAAATTCAAAGTAGGAGATAAAATATTGCTAAAACTAACTCCACAAATCTAGAAGAAAATAAGTAGTAAAATGATACATAAATGCTTGGTTCCAAGGTATGATAGTCCCTTTGAAATCATAAAGAAAGTTGGGAAAGTTGCTTATAGGTTGGACTTGCCAAAAAAACTTAAAGTCCATACTACCTTCCATGTAAGTTTTCTAAAACCTTTCCATGAGGATCTTGGTGAACCTTTAAAGAGCAATATTATTAGAGCTTCTCCTACAATATCAAATCAATTTGAGAAAGATATTGATAAAATCCTAGATTACTAGGTTGAGGGACAAAGTAAGAAAAATAGAAGGACTTTTTACTTGGGGAAATGGAAAGGTAAGCTAGAGTCAGAAGCTAGTTAGGAAAAGAGCATGACATTATGGTTATTTCAAAAATAAATCGATGATTATCATGAGACCCTTCCAATAAAAATGTTAGCTTTTTTTAGTAAGGATGATTTGTTAAACCCTTAGTGATTGTCAACTTGAAGAAGCAGTATGACTAGCCTTGGGTTATATTTTTCTCTTAAGAAACTTGGCAAATTAGCTAAGCATTAGCAAGGTAAGGAAAAGATAGGCTTGGGTGGGCTTATCAGTATGGGCAAATCAAATGCATGATTTAGGTAAGAAGCATTCACCAAGGGGCTTATTTTTTGGCACAAGCATTTAGCTAAGGGTCATGATTGTTAGCATAGATATTCACCACAAGTCATGTCTAACAAAACAGTAGTTATATAGCATTCAGATAATAATGTAATTATTAGTTTGTTACCATTTGGCAGATAGGTGCCAATCATGCATGTAATCTTATAATCTATAAATTATGTATTGCAAGCCAAAAAAATCGGTAGATTATATTTGCAACAATTTTATAATATTCCTTATTGAGATCAATAAAAGGTTAAAGACTTACCACAATCTTAAAGTTAATTTTTTTTAGAGGATTCTCCAACATAGTTAAGCAACACCATATATTTTGATATAGATAATCTTTTAGGTCTTTCCTTGCATAGATTAAAGGTAGAGATTTAGAAATTTAACCTTTTTAGGATTAGTTAGGTTCGCTTATTCGCTAAAAAAGATAAGTTATAAATGGGCCTCACTCTTTTTATAAATGGATTATTAACAATGGATATAAATTTTAAAATCTTTTCACCTTACATATCTCTTCCTTTTAAATAACTACTTATGTTAGATTACTTTAATGAGAAAGATAAGTTAGGTTAGTGGAATCAAATATCAAGTTTCACATCAATTAAGACTAGAGTTAGGTCGTGACACCTTAAGGGTGGGACAGAGTCACACTACATTTTAATATATTGAATATATGCCTTACTAGAGATAGATTTAGAAAATTCACATAAACAAAGGTTAAGATTATTACCATAAATTCTTAAATTATCAATAAATTGGTGAACATACTCCTTGGCATTGCCTTTTCTATTGAAATTTTTGAAAAATGGTAGCTGGTATCTTTAAAGATAAGGTTAGACAAATAATTCTTGAAAGAATGGTCAAAAAAAGTTTATCTCAATAGTTGCTTTACATTTATCATTTTCTAAAAACCTATACAAATCTTCCTTTGTCATTAATGGATGAATAAAAATGTTAATGGTAGTTTGAAGGCCAATTAAAGTAACTTGAGCTCCTCCTAAAGGATTAGACTATATAGTTAATGTAAAAATTAAGATTTAGGGTTGCTACTAAGTAACTATTTATGAATTAATCTAAGAAATAGAGCTTAAAGTTATTGAGATGATGCCTACTAGAGAAGAGCATTGTAAAATTTGTGTTACATTAATGAAAACTACTCCCATTTGTTATTATCTTTATACTAGATCATTTAATATAAAAATAAAGACTACACCTATAGTAGTTGCAATTGATGCTATCATATGATCCTAATATTTTAGGTATGCTATCATTATTGCTGCACCAACCTTTTGTTTGGCAATAGTTATGGTCAAATTTGGTGATTAAAATAAATAAACAAGTGTTATAATGTCTGTTACCAATTGTAGGATTGGATAATAGTAGATGAATGAGTATACCCCTTAGAAATAAAGTTTATAGGCATTCTCAAGGAGGTATTCCTTATAGGGTGGCTAAAAGCAATATTGTTACCGTCTTTATTATCAGGAGCCACCTTCGTGCTTGGATCCATCTTTGTATATACTTTTCCAATGGAGTCGCCAAATGTTTTAAAGGGATTAAATCTGAGTTCTAAGGGTGGAAGTATAAGTACAATTATAGAATCCTTAAGAGTAGCTTAAAGAAAGAAACAATAAGCATTCTTTTTAAAGTATTTTTGGGGAGGGCAAGAAAAGCTTGCTATAGGATGATTTCAATTCCTTTAAATGGGTGAAAGTATGGTTTGATGAGTAATGATAGGGAGATACTTGCATAAGAAGCACATGCTAATCCAAATATTGAGTTAGCAACTTGTTAGCTTAAATTAGGGTTAATAAAATAACAGGATATGCAGGAATTGATATGGATGATATTAGATATTGTAACAGAATTTATGGTAATGGATATGGACAATATAGGTGACTTTGTGGGGACCACAATTAGTTAGAGTTATTTACATAAAGGAACATATGTCATCACGACTTTTCTTGCTCACTTCAACCTAGAAGACTTGTAGTAGGGAGGCTAAAATGTGACATGCCCGACACTCCTACATGTTAAGGATGGGATTCTCATTTTAATCTAACCATGCTACCCTTAAAAGAATTCTTAATGGGGTAGAGAGAGAGATCTTCGCTATCTATAACTAAAGTGACTTTTGCCCTAAGTCGCATAACTACTAAATAGCTTTAGACCTTTATGGAACCCTATTCATTGAGACCCCTACGGCAATTCATGCCTATAATGATTTAGTCACTTTTAAAATCACTTTTTAGGCTAATGTGAATTGGACCTCTTTTGACTTTGATTTACTTTTGATCTTTTTTTAAAGTGCACTTTAATGCTAAATCTTACTAAACATTATGGGTTAACCTATGTCCTTGGCTTTTTAAAATCAAAATGTTTGCACCATGATAGGTTTAAAGTTTCCTACAAAGGAAGAGAGCAAATTCATTATATTATTAAAGAAAAACATCACATGAAATATACCATCGAAACTTTCATAAATAGAAATTAACTTTTTTTAAATTGAACATGTGATAAATTTGTAAAACACATATAATTATTTTTCTTAAGTTTAAACCTAACTAATAAAATAAAAAAATGTTAAGATTTTTATTAGATTTCAATTTTATGATTGTTTTTTGAAATGAATTTTATCAATTTTACACTATTAAAAACTTTAGACTTCTAAAATTTACTAATAATTTCACCTTTCTATTCTACCACCCAAAAATGATTTTTATTTTCACTCATATAATCATTATCTCACACCCTAAGTCTAATTATTTCCTACCAATCCACTAGCCCATATGCAACATACTAATGCTTTTGTCCTCATTGAAGGCATTTACTAGTGTGTACACTAATCTTGGACAAAGAATCTTTAATAACATACAATAGCATTTAACACCTATACTATATATCACCTGTCATTTTGTAATTTGAAATATGTACGATTGGCAGTATGAAACACCTCCTTTTCTGAAGAATTCTATCTACTATCTATTTAATTATATAAGACTACCAAGTCTAAATCCTAAAGTTTAAATTAGGCTTATTAAATAGGTTAGCCTATGTAGATAAGGGCTAGTTCATTATGGGTTGGATCCGTGATGAGTCGATTCATATTACTTTTGTTTAAAATGGATTCAATTTTAAGGGGTCTAAACCTGTCAGAACCTGTAATCGAGAAGGTTGTTCAAGAATATTTGTGATGTCCCACATTATCACTATTTTGATGCTACATCACTGTCACATCATTAAGAGGTAGAGCCACATTAGCCATAAGTTATGTCACTACCACATCATCATAGAGATGGTGCCACATCATTACCACATCAGCCATAATCCTAATTGGCATTACCTTATCCTATTTTCTATTATTTAGTATTTTAGGCTTTTAACTTGTATTTATTTTGTACTGTATCACTTTAGAGTATTTTAGGCTTATTTAGGGTTATTTGAGCCCATTTTTTAATTAGAATTTTAGAGAGTTAAATAAGGAGACTTGTTCTTTATTCTAGGAGATTTAGACTTTTGACATGAATGTAAGTTGATTGCTTATGAGGGTTTCCTCTCTAAGTTCTTGTATGAACTTGAAGACTTATCAAAAGGCATTCAACCTTTGTGGTATTAAATATATTTCTTATTATTTCTAATTTCTTCCTCCTTTCTAAAGTATGGCGAAAATATCATTCCTTTTTTTCTTTGATTACATTTAATTTGGAATAGATCCAACACAATTTCACCTCATTTGGTATCAGAGCAAGTTTCCTAAATTTAGGTTTCACTTCTCTTTAATTTTCAATACTGTTCACTGTTTATCATATTATTTTTCTCACTATTCATGCCACTATTATATACTAGTTCTTCATTTTTACCTCTCTCTGATTTTGTTTTTATTATTTATTTCATTTCTGATTTGGTTTATGTTAAATTCATGTGTTTTAATTCAATTTTCTATCAAATCTGAATTACTTTTGATTTTTACCTTCTATGTATTTGATAAGTTATCTAAGTTAATTGTAAGTTTGAATTTGTTTTGATACTTACTCACCTTCTTTGTTTTGTGTTGTTTCCTATTGTTTAATGTAAAATTTGGTCCAAATATTTATGCTAGTATAGTAAATGAAAAGTGCATTGAACATATTTATTAAAAGTTTAAAGTGAAGAAGTTTAGCTTACAATAACCAATTTCTATATTCTAATAGCACAACATCAAAGTGCCATAATTGAATATAGTAATTGATTAAAGCAAAGCAAAGAACACTAAGTTTGAATTGTGTGATAGCCTTACAATCAGTAAAACTAGTCCTGAATGGTGAATTACTATTTGAAGTGAAAAAAAAGAAGGTGTAAGAATAATATGAAGATTGGTACTATCTGTATTGAGTTAAAAAGCAAAAACATGTGACAAGAAAAAAAAATAGCAAGAAACAAAGTTGAAAAACTAAGTGAATTAAAAGGCAACTTACAAAGAAGCGGCAAAAAAAATAAAATGCTAAATTGTTGAATACAAATTGAAACACATTCAAAAGAAAAGAAGTTATTTGCTTTTAACCATTATTAGTTGTTGGTATGCTTTAATCGCCCTTGTGTTGGTGTGTGTCCTAGGAACCAATCATATAGATGATTGAAATAATACACAATATATTATATTTTATTTCAGGCAATGCAATTATTATATTATTTTATTTTCATTTTATTAATTTTGTGTAATTTATAACTTAATATAATAATTATCCTTGGAATAGTTTTACTATTCCTAAAATGCCCCTAGTCAAGTATTATTACGAAAGGGATAGTAATAATACATCGAGACTGGCATGTATAGTGACTGATGATTATGAATCATAAATATGTGATATTAAGTCAATACATGAGTACATTGTTAATGAATAGATGTACTGGATTGACCCAATATGAGAATACTGCATGGATAAGACTTGTGTCATTAGTAGTTCTTATATGATCATAATTGCATATAGTCCTTTAACCTGAAGTCACTACGGTTCCCTACATGAGGGGTTACTCACCTTGATGTCGTCCTATGTCACCTCTAATTGGGATGACAAGTAGGGTGTTGATTGGGTATGTCACAAATCATGCAGAAGGAAGTGAGTGATGTAGATAGGATTTTGTTACTCTTATATAAAAGAGATATATCCTTAAGCCCCTTGATTGAGTAAGACTTAGAAATGTATGACTATACTCAAATGGATCAATATGTGATATTGATCATTTATTTTGAAGCCTATTCAGTATCAAGAAATATAAATTAAATTTTGACGAGGATGACACTTTCCATACCTCTAGTTTGATTTAGATATTATTACAAAAAGGATTATGATACAAAACGTTGATCATGTATTAGGTGAATATTGAATCATAGATATTCTTACTACTTGAGTAGCAGTGATGTATTGCTAGATACCGCTCACTGTCTATGGCTCAATAATGAGTCATTGTCAACGTAGTAAGAACCTATAGGGTTACACAAAAGGAGTAGGAATAAGACAATAATTAATTAAACTTTAATTATATTAATATCTAATTAATTGAACTTATTTTGTGCATATATATATTATTATTAAATAATAATATATTTTTTACGTAATAAATATAATTATTATTATGTGATATTATTTGATATTAAAGTAATATCAAATAATTATGTTATCAGATATTAGATAAATATATTATGAGATAATATTATTTTGATATTTGATAACTATATGTAATTATCTGATATTAAGATATTTATATTATGAATAATATTATTATTTAATATTAGATAATTAATAGATAAGTCCTCTCTCTCCTCATTATCTCTAGGATAAGGATAAGATGAGTTATTAAATGTGATTAGAATTTTTGGAGGCATTATCCTAGTAGGACTAAGATTGTGACTTGCCTAAATTCTATAAAAGGGGACTTAAGGGCAATACTTAAAACACACTCATAAGCTTCCATAAAATCCTAAATCACTCAGAAAACATTCAATCCTCAATCCTAGAGAGAAAAACGCATCCTAGCATATTCGTGGAGGGTGAGAGGTTATTGTTCACTCCGTGTAAATACTGTAGAGATGTTGTACCTTCTGACTGGCATTTGATTCATCCGCTCTCTCAAGTTTTGATAAGTAGAAATATGAGTGCCCAATAGATAAAATCCTAATCATTGATTTATATCTTTTGTATAGATCCTAAGTAGAATTCGGATCAAATTTTAAATTTTCGCTGCATATGATAATTCGAATTCCTAACACCTTGAACTTCTCTTTTTGAAATTAATTGTTCATTGTCTCTTTCAATTTCTTGAATTCTCAAATCAGCATCTCTTTTCTTTTTTATTTCTCATTTTCATTATTTCGTGTGATTAAGCCCTTGTTGTTTCCCTTCTTGAAGTCTAATTGTATTAATTTCATGCTGCCATGATGTTATTGTGTTGTCATCTTGTGTTAACATTCAATTTGAGATAGTGATAGCCACAGTTGTTAGATTTCTATTGATTGTGTCATTTTAGTTCCAAAAGAACCATAAGAGAGGAAAAGAAAGGAGTGGGAAAAGGTACGAGTGTATGAGTTCATTTGAGGGTAAAAGCCTAAATTAGAGTAAAAATACGAGTGTGAATGCCACTAAATCAAGTGAGAAGTGTGGTTTTGTGAGGTCTTTTCTTTTTTATCTAACCTTTCTTACAGGTTTAAACATTAAAGATGACGGGTGGAAGTGATAGCTTTACATACCAACATGAAAATCTAGATTTTGTCGAGTATTCGGATTATCATATGCAGTAAAAATTCAAAAACTTGATTCGAATTCTACCTAGGATCCATGCAAAAGATATAAATCAATGATTAGGATTTTACCTATTGGGCACTCGTATTTTTACTGATCAAAACTTAAGATAACGGATGAATCAAACGTCGACCGAAAGGTACAGCGTCTCTACGGTATCCACACGGAGTGAACAACGACCTCTCACCCTCTACAAATCTGCTAGGATGCGTTTCTCTCTCTAGGATTAGGATTGGGTGTTTTCTTAGTGATTTAGGATTTTATAGAAGCTTATGAGCGTGTGTAAAAGTGCTGCCCTCAAGTCCCTTTTTATAGAACTTAGGAAAGCCACAATCCTAGTCCTACTAGGATAATGTCTGCAAAATTCTAATCACACTTAACAACTCATCTTATCTTTATCCTAGAGAGAGTGAGGAGAGATAAGACTTATCTATTAATTATCTAATATTTAATAATAATATTATCTCATAATATAAATATCTTAATATTTAGATAATTGCATATAATTATCAAATATCAAAATAATATTATCTCATAATATATTTATCTAATATCTGATAATATAATTATTTGATTTTACTTTAATATCAAATAATATCATATAATATTATATATATATATTAGTGAACAACATATTATTATTCTTAATAATAATATATATACACAAAAATAAGTCCAATTAATTGGATATTAATATAATTAAAGTCCAATTAATTATTGTCTTATTTCTACTCCTTTTATGTGACTTTGTAGGTTCTTACTACGTTAACAATGACTCATTAGTGAGCCATAGATAGTGAGCGATATCTAGTAATATATCACTACCACTCAAATAGTAAGAATGCTTGTGATTCAACATCCACCTAATACATGATCAATGCTTTGCATCATAATCCCTTTTGTAATAATATCCAAATTAAACTAGAGGCATGGAATATATCATCCTCATCAATGTTCAATTTATATTTCTTAATACTGGGTAGACTTCAAAATAAATGATCAATATCACAAATTAATCCATTTGAACATAGCCATGCATTTCTAAATCTTACTCAATCAATGGGCTCAAGGATATATCTCTTTTTATAAGAGTAACAAAATTTCATCTACATCACCACTTCCCTCTGCATGATTCGTGACACACTCAATCAACGCCTTACTCGTCATCTCGATTAAAGGTGACATAAGATGACATTAAAGTGAGTAACCCCTCATATAAGGAACCGTAGTGACTTCAGGTCAAAGGATTATATGCAATTGTGACCATATGAGAACTACTAATGACACAAGTCTTATTCATGCAATATTCTCATAGTAGGTCAATCCAGTACATTTGTTCACTAACAATGTACTCATGTATTGACTTGATATCACATATCCATGATTCATAATCATCAGTCACTATACATGTCAGTTTCGATGTACTATTACTATCCCTGTCATAATAATACTTGACTAGGGGTATTTTAGGAATAGTAAAATTATTCTAGGAATAATTATTATATTAAGTTATAAATTACGTAAAAAAATTAAAAATAAAATATAATAATTGCATTGCCTGAAATAAAGCATAATACATTGTGTATTATTTCAATAATTTATATGATTAGTTCCTACGATACACACCAACAGATTTCACTATGAGAGTTATGTTTTAACACTTTGAAAGATTGAATGCGCAACTTACTGACATAAATGAAAGGATTAAAGGGATCAAAGGAGAAAGAAGATAAAATGATAGGCATGTGAAAAATGAAGGAGTTGAAAATTTTGAAAGTGGAAGTGAGAGATCAGATGGCTTAAATGAAGGGGAAAGAAGAAAAGGTGAAATGAGGCATATTGGAAGAGAAAGAGATAGGCCAAGTGGAAGAGTAAATACTAATCTTGATAACATTAAGATGAAAATCCCATCATTCCAAGGAAGAAATGTTCCAGAAGCTTACTTTGAGTGGGAAAAAAAAATGGAATTGATATTCAATTGCCACAATTATTCGAAGGAAAAGAAGGTGAAGCTTGTTGTTACAAAATTCTCTTATTATGCCATTGCTTGGTAGAATAAATTGATGATAGATGTAAGAAGAAAATGGGAAAGGCCCATTACAACTTGGGAAGACTTGAAGTTTATCATGAAAAGAAGATTTATCCCTAGTTATTACCAAAGGGATTTGCACCAAAAACTATAAAGTATGATTCAAGGGGCTAAGAGTGTTGAAGATTATCACAAGAAAATGAAAATTACTATGACTAGAGCCAATGTGGAGGAAAGTTAAGAAGCAACTATAGCGAGATTTATCTATGGATTAAATATAGACATTACTAATATGGTAAAGTTACAATATTATGCATCCTTGGAAGAGTTGGTACACTTAGCTATGAAAGTAGAAAGGTAACTCAAAAGAAGAAACTCATTTAAATATAATTCACAATCAAGCTTTCCATGAAAGTTTTGGGATAAGAAGAGTAACAAGAAGGAAGAAAGAGGAAACAAGTTCAAATCTAATTTCTTTTCAAAATGAAAAGATGAATTTTCTAAGGGCAAAAACAAAGTAGAGGATAATTAGAAACATTCGAACATAAAATGTTTTAAATGCCTGCGAAGAAGATATATTGCTAGTAATTATCTAAACAAAAGGCTTATGATGATTAGAGATAATAGGGAATATGATTCTACAAGTGAAAAAGAATAAGCTATTTCATCCAATGAAGAAGTGTGAATAGTGATAACCTTCTTGATAGAGGTGCATTGGTGAGTAGGAGAGCCTTAAATGTGCAAATAAAGGAAGAGAGTGAGAATTAAAGAGAAAATCTTTTTCCATATAAGGTGCATGCTGGAAATCGCGCATCATACATGCATAGCAGAATAAAAATTTTGCATGATTTCCACCAAGGATCCATGCGAATTTAGAACGCCATAGATTAGGGATTAGGGTTTATACCTTTCGGCCAACAATCTTCTGTCCACTACACAGCAAATTCGATCTGCTTTTGTCTGTTTTCCAATCCAATCTGCTCTCCAAATCACGAATCGGAATAGAAATTAGAAGATCAGATCACTAGTGCAGTGTTTAATGTGGCTGCACCTCTATGGTATCCATACGAACCCGTGAATCACCGATGAATGTCCACACAAACACCGGTTGGAATTGATCTCCCTTTACCTCGTAGTGCTAGCTACGCCTCTTCAGGGGTTTTGGTCAAGGAGAGGTGCTAGGATTTTTCTATGCCTTTTTGGGGTGCGTGAATAATGATAATAATCCTATGATTACCCAACAAGCCTATTTAAATAGGTGCATTGAAAAACCTAACCTATTTGGGCTTTATTCCATGTACAATTATAGGCTTACTATTGGGCCTTATAATTATAACATGAATTCCTAAATATTAAGCCCAAACAATTTAGTCCATTAATTCCAAATTCACTAGGCTCTAAATGTGCGACCCTACAGGCTCTCATTACGTTGGCAATGACCATTAATCATATTAATGATCATAAACAATGATTGGTGTTTAACAACACATCATTGTTACCCAAGCAATGAGAAAGTCGGTGATTTGACTAAACCTTTACAAGTGCTCATCACCGATGTCCTTTTGTCCTATACATCTAGATTGAGCACGAGACATGGACCGTGTCATTCCCGTATAGCCCAATCTTAAGATTTCTTGATTCCTAAGTAAGCTGATTGAAACAAATGTAATCGACATCCCATGTTAATTCATCTGAGCATGGCCATGCATTTTCTTAGTTTTACTTAATCAAGGGGCCCATAGATGTTACTCCTGTTATATAGGAGGGACAAATCCCATCTTGATCATACAAACCCCTTCACATGATATGTGACATATCCAATATCTACCCTTGCATTCATTCAACCATTAATGACATAGAATAGTATCAAAATATGAAACTCACATGTAGGGAACCTTGGTGATCTCAGGTCAAAGGACCATATTAATAATGATCACTAAGAACCACTCATGATACTCATATAACGATCCATATAGTATTCTTAATATGGGTCGGTCCAATATACAAGTTCTCTAACTTGTACTCATGTGTAAACTTAATATCCCATTTAAGTCTTCACACATGCTAGTCTTAACATATCAAAACAACCTAATCCACAATGATATATGACTAGGGACATTTAAGAATACAATTATTCTAAGGTTATTATCATAATTGAATATATTACGCAGACAATATATATAAATATAATAATTGGAATTGCCATTAAAATAACATGATTCAAAATTACAATCACCAATATGATTGGTTTTAGGGCATATACACTAACAGTGCAACATCCAAGGAAAGACTTGCCAAGTCATTATTGATTATAGGAGTTATGCTGACGTGATTATTACTACCTTAGTTAAAAAGCTGAGTTTACCCACTTTACAACATCTTACTCCGTGCAAGCTATAATAGTTGAATGAAAATAGGGAGTTGAAAGTGAATAAACAAGTGTTGGTTTCTTTTTCTATTGGGAGGTACCATGATGAGATTCTTTGTGATATGGTTCCTATGCATGCCTACCATTTTTTGCTTAAAAGGCCATGACAATTGTTGGTGTGTGTCCTAGGAACTAATCATATAGATGATTGAAATAATACACAATGTATTATATTTTATTTTAGGCAATGCAATTATTATATTATTTTATTTTCATTTTATTAATTTTCATAATTTATAACTTAATATAATAATTATCCCTGAAATAGTTTTACTATTCCTAAAATATCCTTAGTCAAGTATTATTACGAAAGGAATAGTAATAGTACATCGAGACTGGTATATATAGTAACTGATGATTATGAATCATGGATATGTGATATCAAGTCAATACATGAGTACATTGTTAGTGAACAGATGCACTAAACTGACCCAATATGAGAATACTACATGGATAAGACTTGTGTCATTAGTAGTTTTCATATGATCACAATTGCATATAATCCTTTGACTTGAAGTCACTATGGTTCCCTACATGAGGGGTTACTCATTTTGATGTCATCCTATGTCACCTTTAATTGGGATGACAAGTAGGGCATTGATTGGGTGTGTCACGAATCATGTAGAAGGAAATGAGTGATGTAAATGAGATTTTATTACTCTTATAAAAAGGAGATATATCCTTAGACCTCTTGATTGAGTAAGACTTAGAAATTCATGGCCATGCTCAAATAGATCAATATGTGATATTGATAATTTATTTTAAAGTCTACTCAGTATCAAGAAATATAAATTAAACTTTGACAAGGATGACACATTCCATGCCTCCAGTTCAATTTGGATATTATTATAAAAGAGATTATGATGCAAAACGTTGATCATGTATTAGGTGGATGTCGAATCACAGCTATTCTTACTACTTGAGTGGCAGTGATGTATTGCTAGATACCGCTCACTGTCTATGACTCAATAATGAGTCATTATCAACGTAGTAAGAACTTATATGATCACACAAAAGGAGAAGGAATAAGACAATAATTAATTAAACTTTAATTAGATTAATATCTAATTAATTGAACTTATTTTATGCATATATATATTATTAAATAATAATATATTTTTTACGTAATAAATATAATTATTATTATATGATATTATTTGATATTAAAGTAATATCAAATAATTACATTATCAGATATTAGATAAATATATTATGAGATAATATTATTTTAATATTTGATAACTATGTACAATTATCTAATATTAAGATATTTATATTATGAGATAATATTATTATCTAATATTATATCATTAATAGATAAATTTTATCTCTCCTCATTATCTCTAAGATAAGGATAAGATGAGTTGTTAAGTGTGATTAGAATTTTTTAGAGGCATTATCCTAGTAGGACTAGGATTGTGGCTTGCCTAAGTTCTATAAAAGGGGACTTAAGGGCAGCATTTTAAACACGCTTATAAGCTTCCATAAAATTCTAAATCACTCAGAAAACATCTAATCCTAAATCCTAGAGAGAAAAATGCATCCTAGCAGATTTGTGGAGGGTGAGAGGTCATTGTTCACTCCATGTAAATACCGTAGAGACGTTGTACCTTCCGGTCGGTGTTTGATTCATCCGTTCTCTCAAGTTTTGATTAGTAGAAATACAAGTGCCCAATGGGTAAAATCCTAATCATTGATTTATGTCTTTTGCATGGATCCTAGGTAGAATTCGGATTAAATTTTAAATTTCTGCTGCGTATGATAATCTGAATTCCAACAATAATTTGATAGATAAGTTACTTATGATGGTATTCTTAATAAATACAAGCTTGTCAAAAAAATAGAAAGAAGTTCTCCCTTAGGCTTTTAACTCCAAAACAAGTTTATGAAGATCAAATGATGATGCACAAGAAGAGAGAAGAGGAAGAAAAAGAGAAAAGGATTGTAGACCAGAATAAGAAAGATAAAAAGTATAAGACTGTGAGTGAAAAGAAAGAGAGAAAACATGAGAGAGGAGAGTCATCAAAATAAGAAAAGGAAAAGTTAAGTGTGCTTGCAATGGTAAGTGATGTGAGGAGTGCTTATTATGGTTCTAAGCCATTATTCCTTCTCATGTACAAGGAAGCCAATGTAAACACTAACCATAATAATCTTGTTTTACCTTGTTCTATTTCATCTATTTTATAGGAATTTGATGATGTATTCCCAAAGGAGGCTCCAAAAGAGTTATCACCTAAGAGGGATATTGAGCACCAAATTAATTTCATTCCAGGAGCTTCTATTCAAATCGTCTTGCATATAGGACTAAACCGAAAGAAGAAAAAGAAATTCAAAGACAAGTGGAGAACCTCATGTCAAAGGGATACATAAGGGAAAGTATGAGCTCATGTGCGGTACTAGTTTTGTTAGTGCCCAAGAAGGATAAAACTTAGAGAATTTGTATTGATTGCCGACCAATTAATAAAATCACTATCGAGTATAGATATCCTATCCCTAGACTTGATAATATGCTTGATGAATTGCATGAGTCTTGTGTGTTTTCAAAATTTGATTTAAAACAAAGGTATTATCAAATAAGTATAAAACAAGGTGATGAATGAAAAACTATTTTTAAACAAAATATGGTTTATATGAGTGGCTTGTAATACCCTTCGATTTGTCTAATGCATCGAACGATGAGCCCATGTGCGGTACTAATTTTGTTGGTGCCCAAGAAGGATGGAACTTGGAGAATGAATATTGATTGCCGACTAATTAATAAAATCACTATCAAGTATAGATATCCTATCCCTAGACTTGATGATATGCTTGATGAATTGCATGGGTCTTGTATATTTTCAAAAATTAATTTAAAACAAAGGTATTATCAAATGAGTATAAAACAAGGTGGTGAATGAAAAATTGCTTTTAAAACAAAACATGATTTATATGAGTGGCTTGTAATGCCCTTTGGTTTGTCTAATGCACCGAGCACTTTTATGAGGTTGATGAACCATATTTTACACCTTTTTATTGAGAAATTTATAGTTGTATATTTTGATGATATCTTTATATATAACAAGAGTGTGGATGGGCATGTGTTACATTTAAAATCTATTTCATAAGTTTTGAAAGATGAAAAATTGCATGCAAACATGGAAAAATGTTCATTTTATTTGGAAAAAAATTGTAGTCTTAGGTTATGTTATTAGTGGCGAGGGAATTGAGATGGATCAAGGAAAAGTGAGAGCAATTAGGGAATGGCCTACCCCTAAAAGTGCAAGTGAGGTGAGAAATTTTTATGGGTTGGCTAGCTTTTATAAAAGATTTGTGAAGGACTTTAGTACTATAACTACCTCCTTGAATGAATTAGTAAAAAAAGAATGTTAAGTTTTATTGGGGAGAAGAGCAAGAAAGTGCATTTAACATGTTGAAAGATAGATTAAGTTTAGCCCTTTTATTTGCTCTTCCAAATTTTACTAAAACATTTGAAATTGAATGTGATGCCTCTAATGTGGGTATTGAAGCTATTTTAATGCAGGAAAAAAATCCCATTGCTTACCTTAGTGAGAAGTTAAGTGGAGCAGCTCTTAATTATCCCACTTATGACAAGAAGTTTTATGCATTGGTTCGTGCTTTGGAGACTTGGCAACATTATTTGTGGATAAAGAAGTTTATGATTCACACAGATCATGAGTCCTTAAAATACTTAAGGAGCCAAGGAAAGCTAAACAAGAGACACGCAAGGTGGATTGAATTTATTGAAACATTCCCATATGTCATACAATACAAGTAAGGTAAAGATAATGTAGTTGCCAATGCATTATCATAAAAGTATCTTCTTATCTCTACTTTACAATCTAAATTGTTAGGTTTTAAACACATTAAATATTTGTATGGGAATGATCCTGATTTTGCCACTATTTTTAAAGTTGTGAAAGAAATCCCTTGAGAAATTTTATAGGTATTAAGGTTTCTTATTTAAAGAGAATAAATTGTGTGTGCCTAGAGGATCTCTTAAGGAATTACTTATGAGAGAGGCCCATGGTGGAGGTCTTATCGGGCATTTCGAGATTAAGAAAACTCTAGACATACTAAGTGAGCATTTCTTTTGGCCTAGCATGAAACATGATGTAGAAAAATGTTGTGCTAACTATATTACATGTAAAGAGGCTAAATCTAGAGTTTTACCTCATTGTCTTTATACCCCACTTCCTATTCCTAGTGAACCTTGGATTGATATTTCTATGAACTTTGTGCTAGGTTTACCAAGGATAAAGAATGACAGAGATTCTGTGTTTGTTATTGTTGACAGGTTTTCAAAAATAGCCCATTTTATACCTTGTCACAAGACGGATGATGCCATGAGTATAGCAAATCTTTTCTTCAAGGAAGTTATAAGATTGCATGGAGTGCCAAGAAGTATTATATTAGATAGAGATATCAAGTTCTTAAGTTGCTTTTAAAAAGTCTTGTGGGCTAAATTGGGGATAAAATTGCTCTTTTCAATAACTTATCATCCTCAAACCGATGGATAAACTGAGGTAGTGAATAAAACATTAGGTATCTTATTATGCTCCTTAATTCAAAAGAACTTTAAAGCTGGGAGGAATACTTCCCTTATGTTGAGTTTGCATGTAATAAAAGTGTTCACACTACCACTAACTTTTCTCCTTTTGAGATAGTATATGGCTTTAATCCTTTAACTCCTTTAGATTTAATGCCTTTACCTATTGACGAGAGGTCAAGTTTAGATAGGAAGAGGAAAAGAGATGTGATTCATAAGTTGCATTAGCAAGCCAAATTGAATATTGAGAAAAAAAATACAATAACATGCCAAATAAGCCAACAAAGGACGAAAAAAGGTAGTATTTAAACTAAGAGATTGGGTATGGATCCATATAAGGAAGAAAAGATTTCTAGCTTAAGAAAAAGCAAATTGCAACTAAAAGGAAATTGTCCTTTTCAAATGGTGGAGAAAATCAATAAAAATGTTTACAAATTGGATTTACCAAGTGAATACAATGTTAGTGCCTCTTTTAATATTGTTGATCTTTTTCCTTTTGATGCAAAATTTGAAGATTCGAGGACGAATCATTTCAAAAAAAGAGGAGATGATGTGAATTCTAAAAGTGAAGAGGCACTTCCCCATTTATTAGAGGATCCAGTGACAAGAGTTAAGGCTAAAAAGATTAAGATAGAATTTCAAGGGCTCATGGAAAGAGTTTGGATGCTTGAAGAAACCACATTAGAAGAACATAATAGGATTATAAGTTGCATTTCAGCTAATCAACCCTAAGTGATGTGAACTTTAAGGAATGGTCAATCATAAAGAAATAAGCTTAGAGAAGGTTGTTCAAGAATATTGGTAATGTCCCAAATTATCATTATTTTGATGCCACATCATCGTCATATCATCAAAAGGTGGAGCCACATCAACTATAAGCCATGTCACTACCACATTAGCCATAATCCTAATTGGCAGCACCTCATCCTATTTTCTATTATTTGGTATTTTAGGCTTTAATATAGCATTTGAACTTTTAATTTGTATTTATTTTGTGCTACATTACTTTGGAGTATTTTAGGCCTATTTAGGGTTATTTGAGCTCATTTTTCAATTAGGGTTTTAGAGAGTTAAATAAGAAGGCTTGTTCCTTATTCTAGAAGATTTGGACTTTTTGACATGAATGTAAGTTAATTGCTTATGAGGGTTTCCTCTTTAAGTTCTTGTATGAACTTAAAAACTTATCAAATAGCATTTAACTTTTGTGGCGTCAAATATATCTCTTATTGCTTCTAATTTTTTCCTCTTTTCTGAAGCATGGCGAGAATATCATTCTTTTTTTCTTTGATTGTATCTGATTTGAGATAGATCCAACATAATTTTATATAAGTAATAGTAGCTTTAAGTTGCACTTGATCAAATTAAGGAAAACATGCGCATGCTTACAAATTTAGTCCTAGAGGTGGAGACGAGTGGTTCACCACTTTTGTCGATGCTAACTAACTAGGGGCACTAACACTAAGGGACAACCACCAGTGAGAGTCCAAGAGTTAGATTTTATTGATTTTTGTATGAATATTGGAATTTATTATTTTTTATCTTTTTACATTATTAAATAAAATATAACATTAAGTTTTATTTTATAAATTTCGATGCCAAATTTTGATTGTTAAATGCATAATTGATTTAAAAAAATCTAATATAATACAACATGTTTGCTATTTGCCTTGCCAACAAAATAGCTAGAATTTCAACAAACATTTCTTAAATTAGTTATGGAATTATGAATAATAACACTATTAATTTTGTAAAAATTTCTCAATTTAGCAATGAATTAACAATTAGTGACAAGCTCATTTACCACTACATTTGAAATTAAAAACAAAAATTATATTAGTAAAATAAAGCTTAGTGATGAACAAAGATATTACTAATTCCTTCTGTTGTTTAGTTTTTATTTGTCATGGGGGCAAAAAATTAAACAAGGAATACAAAAATTTTGTCACTAATTGAATTACAAACATATTATTTACTAATGTTTCTTAATTCTTAATAAATTCATTGCTAAATATTTTAATGATGGCTTTTTCTTGATATCCATTACTAGTTAGTGTATTTTTTATAGTGATTATATAATTTTATACAATACTCATTTTATTTATTATATAATTAATAAAGTAATTATATTTTATATAGTTAATAATATACTTATTATAATCAATTTATTATAATTGTATTCATATTTTATAATTAATAAATTATATTTATAAATGACATTAAATGAAGATAATTTTGTAATTATATCTATAAATGATATAGAAAGTTTTTCTTACTAGGGGAAATGTAGGTAAATAACTTCTTATGATTTGTGAGAAGTAGAAATACAACTTTTTTTCCCCATTTTGACAACTAGTGGCCAAGCAAATAATTTAAGAATTTTTTTACTTCCTAAAAAATTATACTTCTTATACTAGTTTGCAAACCAAATGGTTTTTAATTTTTGTGTGCTTTTACAAGTAAGAAAATTTTCCAAATATCTAAATAAAGAGGGAAGTTATGACTTCATTGATCATTCATTCTCTTTTCTGCCCTTTTCTTCCATTTTGTCACATTGTATGAGAAGTTTAACCTCTTAAAAGGTTGAATATTTTAACCTTTTTTTACTATTTAATTGTCTTTTTTCAAATCTCAAAATAAGTGAATTACTCAATTCGTTTCTTATTATTTGTTATAATTAACTAACTTCATAAATATTAAGAAAGTAATTTAATTTATTTATTCTTAATAGACTTTTCAAAATTACCCCTTAATAACTTATTATTTACAAATTTCATAACTATTAGAAATGGAAAGAGAATTATAATAGAATAAATATGTTGAAATATTTCAAGAAGGATAATGAAGTATTTATTAGTAAAAAAGAAAAATAAAATTTAAAAAAATAATATTTAATGCTTTATTGAAATTCTAAAATAATAGATAACAGAAATAAAAATTTTCTTTAAAATGTGAGAGAAAATAAGAAATTGAGAGAGTAAAATTAAAAATATAAATCTTAATGCATTAAATATAATTTAATAATAAAAATACATAACCTCTTTAAAGATCGAGCTTTACACAACATTACCTTAATTTTTAAGTTCCAAACCTATTATTAATAAATAAGATAATATTATGAGAAGTTATACCTTTTAAAAGATTATATATTTCACTATTAAATTATTTTTTTAATTTTAAAATAAATAAACTAAAATTAAAAATATAAAACTTAATGTATTAAATATAATTTAATAATGAAAATACTCAATCCTTCCACCTTAACAAATAAAATGTAAGAATTATGGAGGACGGCTGATCGCGCGATTACGTAGGAGGCTGGGCATTCACTGAATAAAACTAGAAACTTTCTCCATGGAGTTGTTGCAAATCTCGTCTTTTTCATTGTTAGTTGGTCTTTGATGAGTTTTTGGCCCGATGCTCGTAATTAATTTATAAAAAAAATATTTAATAAATTATAAAAAATTGTATTTGAATGAATATTCCAAAAATATATTTATTGATGTGTTCTGTTATCATTTTTATAATTTTGTTCTGTCCGTTTTTTCATAAAGAGTTGTGATTCCTTTTTACTAAATGGTTGTAATTTATTAAAATAATTCTTCAGGCATTATCTATTTAATGTATTTTTTTCATATTTTTAGGAGTTTAAATTTGATATATTGTTAGTATATAATATTTTATATTATCAATGAAAAAAATGATAGATTATTAGAAAATTAAAGGTAATTAAAAAATTTACTAGTAATAAAACAGTTTTAATATTTTTTTATTAATATCACAACATATAAATATGTAATACTAAAATTATTTTATAATGATGGCAAATCAAATTCAAATTATATTTTTAACTCTAAAGCATGCGTACAAATTTTGTAAAAATTTTTAATAAAACTTACAAAATCTTCCAAAGTATGCATGGGACCCTAATATTAATTATAATAAGGATTTAAATTTAATTTATTATCGATATAAAATATTTTATATTATTAATACAAAAAGAAGATACATATATCATTAAAAGGTAATAACAATAAATTTTTTTTAATAATAATAAAGGAGTTTAAATAATTTTTTTAACATGATAACATATGAATAAATAATAATATAAAATTAATTTAAATAATAGTTTATCAAATTTAAATCCATATAATAATCTAATAACATTTAGCCATTTCATTTCATTTTCAATTCAATTTAAATTTGTTATCTGTTTGCACATAACATGCACAATTTTATTAAAGGATAACCGAATGTTGAGTAAAATGTTGGATAATTAAATAAAAAAGAATAATAAGTTTGTAAATTTTTAATTGACTAAAAAAATATTTTAATTTTATTTATTAGAAAAAAATTGCACTCATTTAAAAATAATTAAACATTAATTATAATTATATGATAATATTTTATTTACAAAATTCATCCAAATGATAAATATAAATCATATTTTAAATCACTTAAATACTTAATATATCATACACTCAAAATACACTTAAAAAAAAAAAAAGAAGAAGAAGAAAACCCACCCAACTATATGAAGCAGTGCTAATGCTGAAGTCCTTCGTTTTAGAATATTTCACTCCGCGGCTTGACCTCGGCGACGGATGAATAGCCTCTGTTTATAGGGCCAAACTCATGCTATGTATTGCATTAAATGTGTTTCGTCCTCTTGCCATTTTATTCAAAGTGATGAAAGCCATTTTTCTAATCTTACAGTTGCAAAGTGCTTCATTTTCAACAAGAATAGATATGCAAATATTTATCATGACGTTCGCGCGGGAGATTTTTACCATATTAAGACAAGGAGAGATAGTGATGATTTTTCAACACCGAATACAAAAGGGTGCTAGAAATATATTTTCTTTATACTTATCAATTATTTTTTGAACATGCACCCTTGAATAAATAAGAAATTTACCTCCTTGTGTGTTAAATACTCTAAAAAATAAAAAGATAATAATCATAATTATTAATAAAAAATTAAAAGATGATAATTTGATAAATAATAAGTCATCAAAGAACAAAAATTTTAATTTGTATTTATCCCATCTTTTGACTTTTTCATTAATAATATAATCATCCATTTTATGCTTTGAAGTATATTTTGAAGTATATTTTGCACTTTAAATGAGTCAGATCCACTTATTTACATATACTCTTTACCAAATAGAAAAATCTCTAACCAAAAAATTAAGAAAAATGTAATTAATAATCTTTAGTTAAATTTGAATTTTATCACCTGTGATGTATGAATATTACCGTAAACTTTAAAATGTTAATGACATACTATGTCCTTAGTAAGGACTCCTTACAATAAAATAACTTATTTTAGTTCTAAATTTTCATGTGCCAAAAAAATGGATAATATAATTGGAGATGACATAGGCTATATAGATGGCTGATTAATTTGGGTCTTTTCTTCGAATAGCCGCTTTTCTGGTTTGTAAAGCGCCGCTCAGTAGAAATCACATTGAGGGAAAGTAACGAAAGGGCAAAGTCTTCTTTATAGTTTACAATTTTTAATTACGAGTATAAAATATGCACAATTATTTTTTGAGGATCATAAATAGTCCTTCCACTAATCTGCTTATTTATTTTTTTATCTTCTCATCCAAGGTTCTCCTATGCCCCAGATGAATTCCGCGGTTGGATAGATAAATCATGATTTTTGTTTTTTATTTAAAATTATAAAATTATATAAAAATAATAAAATTGAATTAAAATATATTGTGCTTTGTCCATTTTCAGAAAGCAAATTTACTAACGAATTTTTTATAATTAAAAATAATTTTCAAAACAAAATCTTTTTCCAAATTTTTTCTCTAAAAACTTTTCTGTTTGTAAAAAACTTCCCTTCAAAACATGATTTGGTAATTTACATACGATGATATTATGGCTTAAATATAAATTTAATTCTTAAAATAATAATTGTGTGATATTAATTTTTCTAATTTGAAATAATTTATCTTGACCTCTTTGAATGCATAATCAGGGACTAAAATAACTTATTTGAATATTTTTAATAGCTTAATTTTTCCTTTCTTATAAAGTTAATTTATTAACAATTTTTTCATAATTAAAAATATCTTTCAGAAAAAAATATTTTTCTAAATGTTTTTCTCTAAAAACTTTTCTCTTTCTAAAAACTTCCCTTCAAAACATGACATGGTAATTTAACATACAATGGTATTATGGCTTAAATATAAATTTGATCTCCTAAAATATAAATTATATAATTTTAATTTACCTGACTTTAAATAATATATTTTTCCCCCTTAGATATATAATCAGGGACCGATATTATAATTTTTTTTATAAAAATTAGAAAAGATCTATAAGTAAAACCCCTTTTTTTCATCTCTATTGATTTCATTTTTTCTTGCTTTTATATTTGTGAAATATTCTGTTATCAATCTTATCCTTCAAAATATTAATTTATTTAATTTTATCTTTCAAAATATTAAAAGTTAAAATGTACAAGGAGATTAACTATAAACTTTCATATTTAACAAACTTCAACCTAAAAAATTTACTTCTTCCATTTTTTATTATTTGTCATAGTTAATTAATTTCATAAATATTAAAAAATTGATTTAATTTATTTATTTTTATTAAATTTTTTAAAACTAAAATTTAATTATTTATTATGCATATAATCCAAAATAGTTAAAAATGAAGATAGAAATATAATAAAATAAATATATTAAGACATTCCAAAAAAATAATGAAACAATTAGTAATAAAATAGAAGAATAAAATGCAAAAATATATTTAATAATTCATTAAAATTCTAAAATAATAGACAGTAAAATAAAAAAAATTAAAATATAACAAACAATAAGAATAGGAGTCCCCCTTCTCATCCCCTGCCGATTCCTTTTGCTTTGATCTATGCAATTGATTCCCACAAACCGTTAGGTAACACTCAGACTCTGAGGATACCCATTGACTGATTTTCCTGTACAAGCTGAATCTAATTGGTCGATTCAAATTCGTTCACATGGGTTCAGCCAATCAGTAGCACGGCACGAAAAGTAGTAAACAACAGTACCAAGTCAACCTTAAAAATAGAACAAGCTAATCAATCGTTGCTTACTTATATTTAATACTACGTACAAGGTTGTAGATAATTAAAAATAAAAGAGAAATATAATGAAATAAATATAAATAAATTAAAAGTATAGAATAATAAAATATTTATTAATAAAAAATAAGAATAAATTAAAAATATTTAATATTTTATTAAAATTCTAATGTAATAGGTGAAAAATAATTTTAAAAAATATGATAAATAAAAAGAAAAAAGGAAGTATTATCAAGGCTCCATTTATTTATTGAAAAGTATTTTTTGTAATTATTTATATATATTAATGAAGAAATAATATATTACTGATATTTATGGTTTTACAAAAAATAATATTTAGATTCATTATAATAAAAAAAGCAAATTTATCTTTAAAGAAAGCAAAATTTATTTTCTATAAATTATTATATTTAATATTAAACAAATAAATTTTTTTTCATCTTATCATTGTATAATTATATTTTACAAAAAAATTTCCTCTGCATAAGTTAAAAGCTTAAAACTATTAATAGTAGTCTTTCAATATTTGTACATGCAATTTAAAGGACAAGTAATTAAAAAAAATTGAATACGTATAAAAAAAAAGGGGTGATAATAACTGAGCTAAATATTAAATTATCAAAATTATTGCTCATCACATGCACGTTATGATGTCAAACCTTTCTGATGTTCATGCCTTCTAATAATGGAAGGTTTCTCTTTCTCGGCATTCAGGCTTTTCTGCCTAAAGTTGTTTGCCCCTTAATATTGGATTCATAACTAATCACAATTGTGGTTAAAGATTGGGCATATCTCGGTTGGCTAATGTTCACGTGGGCTTCACGTGGCAGCAATTAATCATAGTTTGGCATCAGCCATCTGGTTCCCAAGCCTTCGCAAGATCATACATAGGAACAATTAAAATCAACTTCAAGCGTTTATAAATGCAAACTTTAATCAAGTGATAAATGATTTAATTTAATCCTAATTGTTACAGAGAGAAAAATTCGAGAGTTGTGTTTTGTGCATATCATGCAGAACCACAGGCTCGCTTGTACGAGCAATAGGCATCCGATGCATATATTTAATACTAAAGTTTTATTTTAATCTTTAAAATATTTAATTTCTAAAATTTTAAGTTTAAATAAAATTTTAATCGTTTACAAAAATTAAATTAATACAAATTTTAATCCTCATAAAAATTAAAATAATACTTGAGCTTAAAATTTCAAAGATTGATACAAAGTTTATTTTAGCAGAAAAATTGATATAAATTAATTACTATAAAGTAGACCTGGCAATCTTGACCTATATCCATTTATCCATCTATATTCATCCTTATTTTAACCCATCCATATCCATCCATTTTAATTTTAAGATAAATATGTGTTAAGTCATTATTGACCCATTAAAATAAGGATCATATTGGATCAACCCATGGATAACAATTTATCCATTTATATTTATAGGAGATAAATTTGTACACTATATAAATAAATATTATAAAATAAAAAATTATTATAATAAAATATCTTTAAAATTTTAATATAAATTAAATATCTTTAAAATTAATTTTTTTAAATTAAATATTATATTATTATATATGTGACAATATCAATTTTTTTATAAAAAAGTAAAATCAAGTCCAATCTTTTGTACTAAAATCTATATAATTTATTATTTTTACTTTTAAAACTTAAAAATAATCACAAAATTATCTTTTTCAATTTTTAAATAAAAAATCTTATAATGTTACGTGTTATATGTAATATACCATATAACTATATGTGAAATTCTTGTCTATACTTTGTAAATATTAATACACCAATAAGGTCAATTTTATTTTTAAGTGATACTTTACAAATTAAAATCTGATTATTGATACATATGCAATTTTAAAAGCATAATTTATAATTGTAAAAGAATACATATAATTCAGTGTAAAGTATTTAATATCGGATTTCAACGAAACAAAATACATCTAAACCACATATTATTAGCTGAATTCTTTTTTTTTATAATTCATTCTAATTTATTATTTGTAATGATAAAATAAAAATATGTGTTATATAACAGTTATCTACTAAGATTTATTCTTTTTGATCGTTCATCCCTTGAATTTTACCGTTAATGATAAAAAAATTAAATAATTTGTAAATATTATTATGAAATTTTAAAAAGGTTGATGTGACATGTTTGAACATTAAAATTGGGCATTTTATCTATCAGAACAATTTGATGTATGTGTTACTAGGTAAAATAATTTGATGCATAACATGTAACTTATGTTTGATGAAAAATATTTTTAACAATATATAGTTATAAAATTTTATTATTTAAAAAATATCTTATTTATTTAATATAAAATATAAAGAGTTCAAAAAATTATTTTCTTCCAATACTATAAATATTATTTTTTAATTATAAATATAAGTACTATATTGTTTTTATTAATATATATTAAAATTTAAATTTAAATTAAAAGTAAATAAAAATAAAGAATCAAAAACTTGATAGATAAGTTTGTTTTGAAATAATACTAATAAATATAAAATAGTTGTGAAAAATAATATTAATAAAAATAATAAAATATAAAATAATAATAATTTGATATGGATGGGTCAGGTTAATCATATATCTAAGGGTTATGGGTTATCTATGACTCATTTAAAATTTTATATTGGGTCATAAATGAATAAGTGGATCAATAATGACCCATCCACTTTTGATCCAATCTATATCCATCCTAATTTATCTATTTGCCACCTCTATTATAAAGACTATACTTGAGCAAGGAAAAATGAAAAGAAAATTTTAAAATTTAATTAGAATAAAAAAAAATAAAATTTTAAAAAGTTAATATGTGAAAAAAATACTAACCATAAAATCTATCCTTCAATTTTCTTTTCTTTTCTTTTTCACCTCTATCTGAGCACAAGAAAAGTTTATATTTAAAATTTTCTTTCTTTTGTCTTCATTTTTTTTCATCCGGCCATAGGATTAGTGCTTCTAGCCGCCCCCTAGTTTCATATATATATATATATATAGAATAAACGGTTGCTACTTGCTACTTTATTTTAAAGTTTTAAATCGCAATTTAAAATTATAATATTATTATTGCAGAGTGTATTGTAATTGTAATTTTATATTACAATGAAGGTACTCTTTCTATATCATTTACATTTATTTCTAATTTCACAAATCATAATAAAATTACAATCATGACCTTAATTGTAATTTAGAACTATGCTTAACCTTAATTGTAGTCAGGTGAATGATGCTGGTGTCAAGTGAGTATGTGTATATAAAATTAGGCTTTTCTTATGATGTTCTCTTAGTACCTATAGTTGCCTTTGCTCGATGACTTTATGTTCCAATAATATAAATAAGATAATTACTAGTTATTGATAATATAGCGAATAATAGATTTATATACTGTTATGTAAATATAATTACAAAATAAAAAAATGCAAATTCTTAAATTTAAGTTTAGTATCAACAAAGCAACAATTATTGAATTTGCCTTTTTGGTTAGGTGCATCAATATGTTGAATACCTTGAGCTAATAGTGAAACTGTGATAATTTTCTCCTCCAAGCTGGTTTTAACCAAAAGTAGTACAACATTTCATCAAAAAATATTGCTCTTGTTAGCTACATGTTGGTCTTTCTTTGACCTTGTCACTGATCTTGATTTAATATTTTGGAATTAAAATTTTTTAAAAGATTAAATAATTTATCTAAAAATATTTTTAAAAATCTTTTTATATAAATATATAATTTAAAAATTTTAGAGGATCAACACCCCTGTACTCTTTAAAGGTTCCGCCTCAGGGCCCGGCCATATTATGCAGATACACAGGCATATGCAAAATCCTTTCCTTAAAAAAAGGGAATAAAGTGGAGCAATTGATAAGGAAAAATTTCTACCTAGTATTATTATATATTGTATTTAAATAAATTAGCAATTATAATATTAGTTGGATAGTTTCTTAAATTATGAGAATATTTTTTTGATTTGTCAAAAATAATAAAAAATGATATTGAAAATTTCACAACTACAGGGGGATTTAAAATTTTTCGAATGGGAAATCGTCAAGGTCATAAGAATAACTATGAGTTTTGGAATAGTTGTTGCCTATAACTTGTTTGGCTTTTGTGCTTAATGCTTTACTGTCAATGCTTTGTCCAACAAAAATACGCCTATAAACATGTAATTAAATAAATTGTAATAATAAAAAATATTATGTTTTAGGTAAGTTAGTTCATAAGATGAGACAGATCATCAACTTATTTATCATGACAGACAACTAGATGTGCGATAAAATAATTCAATATTTGAGTATATCTATTTTCAATTATTAATTAAATCATTAACTAAAATTCTATTTTGATTTTTGTAGGATTGAGTTTATATCAATTTTGTTCTTTATTAAAAATTTGTATTAATTTAATTTTTGTAGAATTAATTCTATATCAAAATTTAATCCTTTTATACAATAATTCAGTAATTTTATCTCATATGTGAATGAATTAAAATTTAAAATAAAATTAATATTATAAAAATTAAATTAATATAAATTTTTAATGAGAAATTAAATTGATATAAGCTTAATTTTATATCGACTTAAATAAGATCCTAGCCTTTATTAAATTACTTGGATGGTTAAAAAACATTAAACTAGCAACACAACCATATGCCATGTCTCGCGACATTGTTTTATGTTCCAATACTGACTCGTAAAAATAGGCCTTATTGTTTAATTTCCCAAGAAATTCAGTTCCCTTGGTACTCCGCCTTTCAAATGCTACTTTGCACATCCCAGAGCAATGCTGGGTAAATGTTTGTGTTACTGTTCATTGTACTTGCAATTTAGAGAAAGCGTTTCCTTTGCATAAAAATATGAATTTGGTGAGTATTATTTTTTTTTTTTAAAGGGAAATGTATATTAGGAATTAGAACCCAGGTGTCTGAGTACAGGGACACCCAAAACATCCGAGTCTAAATACAAAGTAGTTTCACTCGGAGGAGTATCCAAGAGACATAAATCATTACATATATTAACTGCTTTCTTTGTCATAAATTCAGCATGCCTATTAATTTCCCTATATACGTGTTTGATAGAATATTATCCCACAGCAGCCAACAGGGATTTGCAGTCTTTAATCAAGCTGAATAAAAGCAGAATGTAAGGAATTATCATTAGAAACAATATGAATTAACAGTTAAAGCATCAAACTTTATTATAATTGGAAATAAGTTAGTATTTTGAGCCAAAATTAATCCATTCCGTAACCTACAAATATATGAGTATATTTCTAGTCCTTTGTAGCAATCAGCAACCCAATCCCTATTAATGTTTCTGATAATAACAATAAACCTTGCAGGATTGGGATTGGTTCTCTGGCTGCCCCGATCTGTATTTAATTTAGACTAGTTAGGCGTAGGATGATAAAAATGCTCATATCTAATGGATTTTACCTAAATTAGACTCATTACTTAATGATTTGAGTCTAAATTTACTCATTAAATATCCTATGATTTTTGAATTTTTTTTATATCCGTTAATATTAATTTATATAATGCATGAATTTATTTCTTATAAATAGTTAATAGATCTTGAATCTCTTTTCAGTATTATATTAAATTTATTTAAATAATATATTTTATTATTAATTTATTATTATATAAAAATTAATATTATCACATATATAACAATATTGTGATAGTTTAGGTATTATAAGTAATATTAAAAATATTTAAATTTATATTACATTATAAAGATATTTTAAAATAATATTATTGTATTTCATAATATTAATTTATATGATATAGAAAATTCTAATTATAATATAAATGGATGGATGATTATTTATAATTTAACCTAATAAAACTTATATTGACTCTAAAGTTATTATGAATGTCTGAATAAGAAAATAGATATAATTCATAATTATTAAATATAATTATTATTAGTAAAAATGATACAGTCTATATTTATTCTAAAATTAATATAAATAATATGAATGGGTTAAAAATAAGAATAAATATAAATAAAAAATAGATATAATTTATAATTGTTAAGTATAATTATTATTAATAAAAAAATATTTTTTATTAAAAATTAAATTATATTTATATCAATGGATCCAAAATAAATTTATTTTAAATATTTTAATTAAATTTTATTAAATTTTTAATGAATTTAAATTTAATTAAATTTGAATTGAGTTTACTTAGAACCAACCCATTGGCGTCCGTAGTCAAGTGGAGGGGGCTCACAAAATGGTGATTATCTTCGTTCCATTATAATATAGAGTAGTCTGGTGAATCGGTGGGTTTAGGTCTTCCCAATTGCAAGAGTACTTTAGCCACTTTATCATAAAAAGGAATCTCATAAGCTTCAATTATAATAGATATTTTTACTTATTTTTTTAATATTTTCAAATGAAAAATTATAACTTGTGATGTATGTAAATTTTAAAAAAATTAATATATAAATAATAAAATTAAATATTTTTTATTAAATAGAGATAAATACACAGAATATAAAAAGTATTTCTCCATATGAGACAGAGTGTATCAAAACATCAGACACGTGAAATAGTCCGCGCCAAGAGGAGAGAGAACCAGCGGCGGGGTTGCCGAAGGCACGGTCTCCAATTTCCTGATTTGGAAACCTCAAAAAAACAGAAAGAGGAAATCTCTCTCTCATCCTCCATTATGTGACACGTGCCCACCCTCTCTTCATCGTACTTCGGATTGCGAGAACTCTGCGAGTTATTGCAGATTTAACGGGCTCATTTGACGCTAATACCCTCGTTCATCCGTACATGACCAAGATTAATTAATGTGTGAATAAAATACTTTGGGTAGTCCGCATTTGCGCAATGAAATGAAATAAAAATGAATAAAATTAAATAAAATAATAATTTCATAATTAAATTTGATATTATTAGACATGATATATGCATTCAATTTAATAATTATATTAGGTATAATAAATATTGTAAAAATAAAATAAAATAAAAAATTAATAATAATATTTTTAAAAATAAAAAATATAAACTTAAAATTATATTTATATAAAAGGTAGTATTATCATTTTTATTTATAATTGATTATATATTTAATTTGTACTTGAATATATATATTAAATAGTAAAATAATTATATATGTTAAATAAAAAATATATGATATGATCAATAATAAAAAATATTATATTTTATATTTTATTATCGACATTATAATTGCCATGAATTTTTATAGAATAAGAGTATAAAAAATTTAATATACCAAAAATTTTATATTAAATATTTTTATAAAAATAATTATTAAAATATTTAAATGAAAAAATATTAAAGATATTATTTTATTATTTATTAAAAATGATAAAGTTAGAATTTATTAAAAAATATTAAGATAGAAGTGTCAAAAAGCCATTTTATAAATAATAAAATAATTGTTCCATCATTTTTACTATAAAATTAAAATTTTATTATTCAATAAAATAGTCATGCTTATTTCATAATATATATCAAATAAACTTTTTTTTCGATAAAATAGTCATTCCATCATTTTCATTTCATTATACCAAATATGCTATTAGTAATGTAGTCAGGGGCGGATGTACACAATGGCTTATGGGGGCAATTCTCCCCACAACTTCATTTTTTTTTATATTGATATATATATTAGTTGTAAATTTTATCCTTAAGTGTGTATAAATTTGCCCCCATAATTTATACAAAATTATTTGTGTTAAATAAAAAATATTTATACATAAAGGAAAAATATTGTTATTAACAAAAGTCAAATACAATTAAACATTAAAACACAAGTTCCCATATAAAAAAAGATAAAGTAATAAAAAAAATTTTATATTATCTTTTCTTTTTCTGCCATGAATATTATAAAAAATCAGATGCACAATCACATAGGAGATGAATGGTTGAATAATTATTTAGTTACTTATATAAAGAGGGACTTTTTTGATAGGATTGAAAATGAGAAAATCTTACAATGCTATCAAAATATGAAACACGTCGATAACAATTATAAATGTAATATTATTTGCATATTATCTTTTTAGTAAAAATTTGAACATTTATTTAATACGTGAATATTGCCCCCACAATTGAAACTTTATGAATCCGCCATTGAATGTAGTGACACTTGATATTATCATAAAAATTTTACTCCCCATCATGTTAAAAATTTAAACTCACAATTATATATATATATATATATATATTAAATACATTACAATTCCTAATGATAAAAAAAAATTACTTTAGGTGCGCTTGTAAGGGTGAACGGCCAGATTAAGATTATCCGCCGCTCCAATAATGGTTGTTGATGACCTCTAATGAAATATAATTAACATAAAGTGCACTTTTTACACGTGATTTGATTCAAATTATGAAGCCAACCCACTTGCATTACTTTCATTTGAAAAATAGTATATGGATAGACGTGCATCCCCATACCTCACCTCCCCAAGATAGTAAGATCTAATATATATGAATTAATTAAAATTCAAAATGAGATCAGACCATTTGTATAACAATTTTTTATGTTAAGAAGATTTAAATATTATTGACATGACTCAAACTAATAATTCATCTCAATAATTGAGCGAGTCGCATTTCAGCTTGAAAGTTATGTATCCAAAATTGATTTGAGAGAATGCACATAGAAAGGAGATGTAGTTATTTGTAATAGTAGGCGTTGTAAGTCATTAAGCACAAACAGGTAACGTACTAAGTCTAGACTTAGAACAATGAAATGAGAAAGTTTGAAGGGTAGATTCAAATATTACAATACTGTAAAAAATTTTTAGTAATATATATATATATATATATTGAATAATAATTAAATATAATAGTTTCATCTTCTATTATTCGCAGCTTATAAATTATGTATATATCTTGAAGTTGGTACTTGGTGGATTAATGCATTTTGACGGTGAAAAATAGTATAGGTACAAAAAATTCTGAAATTAAATTTAAAATTTTTTTTATATCCATTAGATTAATTTTTACAGATATACCTCATCATCCTATATTTAATAATAACTATTAATTTTTATTTAAAACTCATTTTTGGTATATATAATAGTACTATTTGATGATATATTAATTGGTGAAATTTGAAATCAAAATATTTTTTTCTCAAATTACAAAGGAAAATGACATTTCTTATGTTTATTTTACATCGCGTGATGCACTTAAGCTGGGAAAAAAGAAAATATTTAATTTTACATATTATAGGTGAGTATTTTTCTGATATTGTTAGTTACTTTCACTAATATAATGCTGATCTAGGCATTGGAAGATCAATAACTACTATTCATTGCATTGGTTTTTCATCATATACTAGTTGTCAAGCTCGTGCCGAGCACAGGGATTTTTATTGATTATTTGTTCAACCAAAATTTGATAAAATATACATATAGTTTTATCTTATAGAAAAATAAAATTAAAAGATTAAAAATTTATATGTATTTATTGTTGTTGTCCTATTTTCTTTTTTTACATGGAGGTTATGTAATTATAATAGTCAAGAGCAGCGATACAATGAAAAACTCTTCTTTAATGTAATGTAGTTCTTAACAATATTTTTATGCAAATTTTTATTTGAAAATATAATTTATACCGCTTATAAGTTTTTTAATCAGATATTATGTGATGCGTGTCAAAATAAAATTTAAATGAATGATTAAGTTTTTATCTCATATTTGTTTAATTTGTTTGACTCATTAATAAAAATAAAAAAAATAATTCATCATATATTGCATATAAATATAAAAAATTATAAAATACTTTCTTTAACTTTAGAAAGGTTAGAGTTGCCCCAAGTTTAAACTTAGAATCAAACTTTTAAATTACACCAATCTTTAGGATTAACTTCTATTATTCATTTATTTAACCTCTTTATTAAATTACAAAAAAATTTCATGAATTTTTTAAGTAAGAATCACAATAATATTGTGAAAAAATGGCAAGGTAAATCAAAGTAGAATAATATTGTGATTCATATTTTGTGTGTACTAATTTCATATTTTGTAATTTTAAGTTTTTAAAGTTAGAAGGGGTAAAGTCCAACTATCTTAAAGTTAAAGAGAGTATTTTACATTTTTTAAAATATAAATATAATGAAATTACCCACTGACGTTAAGTTTTTAAAAGAAAAGGGAACTTAAGCAAAATGAGAGGCATGTATTTTTAAAAGAAAAGAAACTTAAGCAAAGTATACTTTTTTCTTTTAGACAAATAAATAGAGTACTTGAATCATAAAAATATTTTCTAAAAGGTAAAGTTTTTTTTTTTTTTGGAAAAATGAGAGTCATGTATCAATAAAATTTTTAATCTAAACATAAAATAAGAATAAGCTTTAATACAATGCTAATGAAATTTGATTTCATTATATACATTCATTCTAAGTATTCTAAATTTAAAATCGTACATTTCAATGAATAATGACAATAATTATGGCCAAAAATAATATTTTTATTAAAAAAGTACACTATTAAATTGAGTTTGATTCCAACAAAAAATAATATGATTAAGTTTTAGTCCGATGGCAAGAAGTTTGATTTCATTATTCTCATCGTAGATGTTCTAAATTTAGAAAAATATAAATTTCAATGAATAATGACAATAATTATGAATAAAAATAATATTTTTTATTAGAGAAGTGCACTATTAAGCTAAGATTTTGCATCTTTCTGGCTACATCACTTACTCATTTTTTATTTTTTTAATTTATTAAATTTGTTGATCTATTAATCCTTAATGAACTTGATATAAAAATGTATAAATTGATTTTATAATCTAATAATTAGAATAGCAAATTCTTGTATTTCCATGCACCTAATTTCATTTTTATTTATTTACTAAAATAGGTTTGGGATTAATTTTTAATTTCATTCTGTAAGATTGAAATTGATCTTATATTTATTAATATTAACTATTAAATGTAACATTGTCTATTAAAAAACTATCCATTTAAATTTATCTAGGATTATGTATTGTAATAAAAAGTCAGAATATTGTATTTTAAACAGTAAGCATGCTACTTGTACAAATTTAGGGGAGCATATGGTTAATTATAATCTTAACCATGGATGAAGTGAGACTTTTAGAGAAAAAAGGTAGAAAAATTTTTTATTTCAAGATGATAATGATGATGAAGATAATGGTAGTAATGAATAAACAGTAATGCCTAAATATGTGACTTCTAGAAAGAGTGAGAAAGACCCAAAAAAAAAAAAAAAACTAAACAACAACTTGTCATGTGGAATTTAGTAATAATAATAATAATAATAATAATAATAATAATAATAATAATAATAATAATAATAATAATTGCTTGATTTACATAAAAAAATAAGTTAATGTAAAAAATTAAACTTTCTAAAAAGGAATAAATTATTTTCTTATTTTCTTCAAAAGTGTTCAATGTTATTTAGTTAATAGTAAAAAATAATACTTCTTAAGATTTAACTTTTTATATTTTATTTAGTTTAATTTTAAAATTTTCAGAAATTATTGTTAAAATAATTATTATACCCTTGAGAACTATAATATAAAAAATTCAAAATATTATTGAACTTTAATTAAGATAATTTTTTTAAGTTCTAATTCTTATTTTTAATTTTTAATTTTTAATTTACTATAAAAAGTTAAAATCGATTTATATAAAAGATTGAGATAGTATATATATACAAAGAAAGAGAGAGTAAAATGATAGAATGAACATTAGTTAAATTAAATGGGGATAACTCTACATTTTTAATCATAAAATAACATAAAAAAGCTTTCTTAATGAGATGAATGTGGCTAATAAAAAATTTAAAAATTTTATACATCTTAAAAAATTACAGTTCCTATATAATTTTCTACCAAATAAGCAAATGATTAAAGTGCATAAACATCAAGAAACTGGACCATGTTTATAATAAAAAATTGAAAAGATAAGAATAAAAGAAGAATAAAGAAAAAGAGATTGGAGAACCAACCACTCTTCATGTAGAATGATCGTAAATTGCGAGGATTAATATATGTAACTCGTTTAATTTACATAACAAAATAAATTTTTATAAAAAATTAAATTTTTGAAGAAGTAACTTCTCATATGAAATTTTTGAAAAATATTTAAAATTATTTAATTAATATTAAAAAAGAGACATTGCTCAAAAATAATTTTATATATTTTATTTAGTTTAATTTTAAGCTTATATCAAAAAGTAGTAATACCACTATATCTTTAATATTATTATAATATAAATTAATAAATTTTAGTTATTATTAATTAAATTTAATAAAAATAATTTTATTTTTGTACTCATAAAAAATATAAAAATAAAATTTATTTAAGAAGAAGTGGGTAAACAACTTAAATTCTATAAAAAATAATTTTTTTAAAAAAACTTGTAGCTTTTACATGGCGAAGCTACACGAGGCCTGGTGATGGGCATAGACAAAAACTGCCACCGGCGAAGTGTGCCCTAATGACGTGTCTATTAAATCCAAGTCCGGTAGCCAGCTATCCAACAAGTCGTTTGATGCATAGCAAAAAATTTATTTTTCGAAAAATAAAAAATTATGTTATTTGATCGTTATTATTTATTAAATAATAACGATCAAATAATATAATAAAAAAATTACTTTTTGAGAAATAAAAATTATGTTATTTGATTTATTTTTTCGAAAAATAAAGTTTTTTACCATGCATCAAACGACTTGTTATATAGCTGGCTACCGGACTTGGATTTAATAGACACGTCATTAGGGCACACTTTGCCGGTGGCCGTTTTTGTCCATGCCCATCACTAGGCCTCGCGTAGCTTCATCATTTAAGGCTAGAAGTCTTTGTCTAATTGTTTAGTTTTTCTAAAGTTAGCCAAATTTGGTCCGGTGATGATACGATGATACAGAAATCAGAATAAAATCCAAACTAAGTCCGATTAGACACAGTTCTATCCTCCATTTGTCAACCATATTTTGCTAATATACCTTCTTTTATTTGGATTTTTGCAACTCTTAGTAATATTTATTTTAATTTATGCTTTTTTTATTGTATGTTTTTCATAATTTAATTTTGTTATGATAATATAAATGACAAAATCATAATTTAAACTAACCAGGTAATAAATAAAATCAATTTAGATCAAATTATTATATATGATCTAGGGCGATAATTTATGTTCACATGGAGAATTTTATTATGTTAAATGATAGTAATAATTTGAATAAGCTCAATTCAAATTCAATCTAAATAATAATATTATTATATTGAGTTAACTCGTTCATTAAATATGTTAAGTTATATTAATTTATTTAATAATTTTAATTAATAAAATTTATTTATTAAATTTAATTTTTTATTATTTATCATAAAATGCTTTATTGAAATTTTATCATCAATTTTATTATAATATAAGTTTATCTTTTTATTATATATAATTATCTATAAATTGGTCATTAATTATTTTTTAATTAATATTTTTAAAATTTTAATAAAAAATTTTAAATGGATTGATTTATCAATCCATTTAATTTTGACCCAACCCTAATTTGACTAATTTATTACATGTATTATATAGACTAACTCATTTACAGTCCGATCTTATCTAAGGTGTCTCATGTTTACATTGAATTATCGTATCATATAAAAAACTTTCACCTAGTTCTAATATGATCTAATGATAAAAAAATTAGAATAATCTATGAAAACTTTAATGTCAATTCTCCTAGTTATTAATGTAAAAAAAAACCTAAGTCAAATTTTATTAAATATAACGAATAAAAGTAAGTTAATCAAAATGCCTGACATTAATTAATATTTACTCAATTTTCTTGGTGTGTGAAAGAATTAGTAACTCATTAGTCAATAAAAAAGTGTTACTCGCATCAAGTTAGGTTTAAAAAAATTTTAGTAATTCATGTTAATCAGTATGAAGTTATTACGTTGTATAAAAAACTGTCACTTGACTCTAGTATGATCTGATGATAAAAAAATTAGAATAATTTGTGAAAAGTTTAATTTCAGTTCTCTTAGTTGTTAATGTAAAAAAAAAGAAAAGAAACCTAAGTCAAATTTTATTAAAATAAGGAGAGATCTATCGATATTAGTATAAGTCAAAATAGCTTACACCAAATTACACGCTAAAATGACTTACATAAAATTTGAACCATCAATCTCATTAAAATTTAAAGAATAAGATTAACTCATTTTAAATTATTTTTTACACCACATGTATATATAATTAATACAATACATACTATTTATTATGGATTATTGTAAAGAAGGTAACCAATTCTTCTTGATTTTATCAGCATCTCCTTATGCATTTTTTTAATTTATTTTTGTAAAAAAAATATTAAATTAAAATTATAATATCTTTATGATTCAGAAATTTTTATTTAATATACTAATTGTATGAAAAGAACATATTATATGTGATATAAAAAATAATTTAAAATAAATTAATCTTATTTTTTAAATTTTAATAAGATTGGGGAACTAAATTTGATATAGGTTATTTCGAATTACACTACGTTGACAAATCCCTACTCTTACTAAATATAATGAATAAAAGTAAGTTAATCAAAATACTTGTCATTAACTAATCTTTACTCAATTTTCTTGGTGTGTGACAGAATTAGTAACTCATTAGTCAATAAAAATGCGTTACTCGTTTTTCCCTGCTGTTCTTCTCCACAGGGGACGACGGCGCAATGACTTTTTCGGGTGTGCCCTATAGTTGTTGGTGGTTAAACTTGCTAATCACCAAACTAGAATGGAAATGATAGTTTCTTTTTGACTTTCCTTTTTTTTTTTTTTTTAACCCCTTCCTTTTCGGTCTTCTTTTCTTACTCACTAGTTAGGCGGCCGGAAATGGTAATTGAAGTAGATTCCACGTTTAACCCGCCCAATTTTGTTTCTACCCATAATTCTAAGCACTGTCTCTATTTACCATAAAATTAGAGCAGTTAAAGTCGGTAATAATATTGATAAATCTTTATGAAAAATTATTTGTCTGCCAACAACTAGCTTGATTGACAAAACGTTGGATGGGAAATGCAATTTTTTTTTTAAAAATCGCTAATGGTTGTACTATTCGATTATCATAAATTGATAAAAAAAATAAAATAACATCTTTTAAAAAGTATGAAATGTATAAAGTTGCCTATCTACCTTTTATTCCTAAGCAATAAGAAGAACATTGTTCAGTAACTTTTAATTTTCATTATTAATCAAATAATTAGAACTCTTCTCAAAGATTTTTAAGAAATTTTAACTTTTAAGAAATTTAAGTTTGTCCAAAAACTTATTTTATAGGTAAATCAAACAGTGGTGGCTCGATCTAAAGAGAAAACATAAAAATTTACGAAATATTTCGATTCATTATTCAAGGTTTAGGCCTAGCACTTTATTTATTTTTCTTGTCCGTCACTTTTTCCATGAAAGAAGTACTTGTACTATTATTTTTCCTATTTTCTAAACACTTTTCATGATATATGCACTTTTACTATTATTTTTTCCTATTTTCTAAACACTATTAGTTTCTTCAAATTTATGTACACTATTTACTATCATATATTTTTATAAATAACTTTTAAGTGTTGTGTACATTTATGAAAAATATGAAATATTAATCATTTCTTTGCGTATGACACAACTTAAGTTAAATATGACAATTATTTGATTATATAATATTAATTTTTTGTGATAAATTATATAATAGAGTTTAAATTTGATTTATTATTAGTATAAAATTTTTTATTATCAATAAATAAAAAATGATACCTATTTAAAAATAATATTAATTAAAAATTTTTACTGATGTTAAATTTTTTTTAATAATTCATTAATAATATGACAATATAGAAGTAATCGATCATATGAAATTGATTTACATTAATTTTAAATCAAATTTAAATTTTATATAATATTAATTTAATACAAAACAAGCACGTCATGTGCAGGTATGTATAAATGAAAAAAGTACAGGGGCAATTTCGTCCTTGGATTTCCGATTAAATGAAAAAAAGCGCCATTTCCCAAAAAAGGAACTACGGTATTAAACTAGGGATAGCGTATTCCCAGTCGCACGCGTCAACGGCAGATGCGGTGGACGGCAAGGATTTCCCAGAACGAATAAAGCAACCCAAACGTCATTCAGGAGTTAGAACCTGATTGGTCCACGTGCCCATGTCCGGGAAACCAGATTGGTTATTGCGCGCAGAGTAGCGGTTTAATTAACTCCACCAACAATAGCGGTTTCATACCCTTTCCTTATATAGCTCTTGCAGCTGCTGATGTGAATTCAGCACGCCTGTGAAAAAAAACCTCAGTTTGTCTCTTATTATCAGTAAGCTCTTTCTCTCTCTCTCTCTCTTGCATTTTTCCTCCCTTCGCATTTCAATTTTTTCTTTTCCTGATTCTTCTTATTTTCCTTTCTTGGAAAATCAATCATCTGATTTTCATTTTCTTCGTTATTTACTTTTCCATCAAACCACTAGCTCGCGAGAAAACAAGCAATGATGTTTCTCTGTTTCTCTCCCTACTCATCTATTGACGGTTTTTTATTTTTTTAATTTTTTCCTTTCTTTCGTTCAAGTTTGTTGTGGTTTGAGTTTCCGATTGCGTATCTGACATAGAAAAAAAAAATTCCTTCGTAGGGATCAAATTAGGGTTTCGATATTGGCATGGGGAGAGGGAAGATCGTGATAAGGAGGATCGACAATTCCACGAGCAGGCAGGTGACGTTCTCGAAGCGAAGGAATGGTTTGCTGAAGAAAGCTAAGGAACTAGCAATCCTTTGCGACGCTGAGGTAGGAGTAATGATCTTCTCCAGCACCGGCAAGCTCTACGATTTTTCCAATACCAGGTTCTTGTTAATCTCTTAGATCTTTGTTTTCCTTCAATTTTATGTTCATTTTTCATCTCCTCTGTGAATCTACTGATTTCTCTTTCTGCATCATCTTCGTGTTTTTTTATTGATGTTGATTACGAGACTAATTTCGCTGAAGATGAGTTTATTAGTCGTGGAATTTTATTTTTTAGTTTCGATTAGATCAGATGACGATAGTGCTATAGTCAACTACAGTAAACTTCAATCTGTTACGGAGATTGAGGACTTCGTCCTAAATTGTTTATACGCTAAGTTAGATGAAGGGGAGTTTAAAATGTGACAACGAATTACATCTAGAAACTTTGCTCTAGGATAAAAAATTAGAAAGCTAAGTTCCATCTGTTAGCTTAGTTTGATCATTTTGCAAAGAAGAGGGCTAGATTTCGTGACATCTCTCCAAATATCTTGCATTTAACTAGAACATCGTTGTTGCTCCTTGCCTGGCTGTCTTCGGACGACCTGAAACAGCTTAGAAAGCAAAAATATTACCAATCAGGAATGCGCATACAGTACAGGTACATGTCGCCTTTACTGTTCGTATCTTGATCACAAGATGTTTGCTAATTGGTTTCACAGCATGGTATATAATTTTCTTTTACATATTTGGATAGAGATATTTACACACTTTATTAAAGTTTATTAGTAACTTTTTTGATGTTTAATGACAAATAACTCATAATAACAATGTTTTTGAAAAAAGCAAGTACATTTTTAAATTCAAGTGGTAAATACAAAAAGTGATGTGTATCAACGTCTATAGTAGTATGTGAGTACCATTACCTTGTTAGTTTCCTTGGGACGTTGAAGAGATGTCAGATGGCCTAATCTAACTTGATTAGCCCATTCTCGGAACTTTGGTTTTGTATTTTTTAGCTATGGGTAGTTTTGAGTACGGTATTGGTTATGAATATATGAGTGCTTTAGGCAATCAAAAGCATTCCTATTATAATCTAGCAATTGGCAGCCATTAACGTCTCTTTTGGCTTTCACCGGAAGCTAACATGTTAAATATATTGTATATAGGCGTTAATTGTAGATGAGTTTGAAGTAAGCAATCTGAAGGTTCTCCAATCCCGAGTAAACTGCTAAAAGCTAATGTTTGAAGGAGTAGCACCGTCTCCCAATTTAGTAAAGACTGAAATTAAGATATAACAGCCAAATCCTCGTATATCCTATTTTCCACTTCCGTGAGTGCCTATGGGTATAGATATCAATGTATTGCAACCAAATAAACCCTCTGAATAATGTCCGTACCACAAAACTCGGTATCCTCTCCATTTAAAAAAGGGAAGTACTACAAGGTGAAGCTATTCCTTAATTCAGGAAAGAGGAAACGAAACTCTTGCCATTCCTACGTTTATTCTATGTTTATTCTCTCTTCATAAATTTTAGGATTTATAATTTTGTGATCTTCACCATTTATCAGAGTGCGGTAATCATTCACCTCTTTTAAAGAATACAACAAGCATTTCCCCTAAGAAAATAGTGCAGGAAAAACGCACTAAATATGTAAGAATTTTAAATATACCTTTTGAGTTTCTATGACATTCTAAGAAAAGATTCGGACGAAACGTTTAGATCTTTATATCTTCGGTTGTTATGTTGTCATGTTCCTCTTTTATTCAAAATTAAACAACCAATTAACCGGCTAACTTGACCGAAAAAAATATCAATTTTAAAGTGGGTGAATTTTACCTTTTTGTCGTTCAAAACTTAGAATTGAAACATTAAATTATGGTTCTATTTGTTTCTTCAAAAAGCATTTTTCGTAAAAAATATTATTTACATATATATATTAATAAAAAAATAATATATTCTTTATATTGATGATTTAAAAAATAATATCTAGACTTATGATAGTAGAATAAAGCAATTTTTTTTTAAAACAAGAGTTACTTTCTTCAAATTCTTCACATTTAATATTAAATAAAATAATTTCTCTTATTTAATTAATATTTTATAATTATATTTTACAAAAACTAATTTTTGTCAAAATAAATAGAGCCCACATAAAAATATAAAATTAATACTTATTACTCATTTAACTAGTTGATTTATCAAATTAATATGATTTTTTCATGAATTTTTAACAGTGAATCATATTATCATTGTTTGTTGGTATAGTAAATCAATTTTTTGTTGGCATCACATTATGATTTGATATTAAACAAATAAAATACTATGCTTATCTTAATTTTATAACCATATTTTACAAAAAATAATTTCTGTCAAAACAAATAAAGCCTACATAAAAAATAATATTAACACTAATTATTCACTTAATTAGTTAATTTAATATTATTTTTTCATGAATTTTTAATAGCGAATCACATTATTATTGTTTGTTGGTATACTAAATCAATTTTTAGTACATAATTTTTACATCATATTAATAAAAATAAAAAATATATATAAAATTTTTAATTAAATACATAAAAATGAGTGCAAAATAATGTGTAAAAAAATAATGTGATAAGTCAAAATACAATAATATTATAATTCTTACATAAAAATTCTAAAAATCATGCATGTAATTTAAAAAAAAAAATAATTAGGTGAACGATGTATACTTATTCTAAATTTTTGTATAGTTTAGTATTTTGATTTCAAGTTTCTAAAGACGAACAGGGTAAAACTCATCCACTTCGAAGTTGGATTTTTTATTGTTTTTGTATTTTTCCAATAAAAGACCCTGAGAATTCTAGGCATCTTCAATTGATTTCTTATTTCCTCGTACTCGGGGGTTCTTTGATTTGTTCATTCACTGCCAAAAAAAAAAAAATGTAAGGACAACATGGCCTAATACATGTTAGTGGAGGGACACCGATGTGTATATATTAAAAGTATAGAATTTTTTGAAATACGAAAAATTTATGAGATCAATTTAAAAAAAATATTGATATATTTATTTATATGGATAAAGTTCTAGATGTTAATTCTTAAAATGATTATCGTCTAAATTCTTAAGATTAATAGTTATTTTTTTTATGTGAGAAAAATTTTAGACATTAATTTTTAAAATATATGAAATAATTTAACATACAACATTGTTTTAATAGACATTGATATCCAAGCCCCCCTGATTTTGGTGACATAACCAACTTGTTATGGTATTCCTATGAAAGTGATAGTGATTTCCCCCGATTTAAATCTCACGCAATCTTTATTTTTATCGAGCAGGGATAACAGTATTTTAATCTTTATAATATTAAATAAGATTTCTTGTAATTAAATTGTATAGTTTAGTTCTAATCAAAACCTCTGTTAACTCTATCAAAAAAATAAAGTATTTGACTAGCTATCTGTATGGTTTGATTTTTGGGGTAATTTTATTTTAATTCAGTATATTACTTTGTCTCATTACTGTATCATATCCCTAAGATATTCCAAGATCTCTAATTTGAATTTGAAGGAATTTTACATATGGTTTTACGAGAGCAAACATACAGATGACCTTTGATTTGGGAAATATTTCTTATATTTTTGAAAATATCAATAGAGGATGTAAGATTATTCAAATTGTTAGAAAACTATTTACATTTCCAAAATTATTTTAATTTAATATTATTTTAAAATATTTTCATAAGGAGATAAATATCTTACATTCTAATAATATTGAAATATTTTAGTGTTAAAAATAAAATATTATGCACACATTTTCGTTAAAATTTTATCATCATTAATATCTTGTATTATCTATTATATTTGATCATTATTAGTTATCACCTACTATCACACCACTCATTACCTACTGGTCACCACTCACTAGTAATAATTATTGTTAGCTATTATTTATTATTTGTGATCATTATCAATCTTCGCTTTCCATTATGGTTATGATTGTCATTGACCATCTCCTATCATCACATCATCATTAGCCATTATCCATTATCATATCACTCGTTATTAACCACCACTTATTGCGAACTATCAACTGTTATTGATAACCACTATTAGTTATTATTTACTTTTAGTAATCATTATTAATCATTACTTATCATTGTAACCATTACTATCACTAATTATCTCTTACCTTTGTTTATTGTTATTGACTACTCAATTTTGGATGAAGATATTTTTAATAAATTAATAATATTTTTAAATATATATAAATTAATTAAAATATAATATTATAATATTTTAAAATATTTTTACTTGAATTAAATATGATAATATCAATTGCTAAGAATTAAATTTTGAAAACCACATTTCCAAAAATATTAAAATTCCTAAAAATATTTGATTTTACAAATTATATATATATAAATAAATAATAGGAGCATTCTCTTTGCTTGTAATAGAAGTCCTTTGGTAGGAGAGCGAAAAGAATAAATCATAATTATCAATATAACATCTCACTATAATTTCTTTCTTTCTTGATGAGTATTTCTATGAATTAATTTTTTCATACATTGGATACTTAATATTTCATATTAAGTTTTATATTTTTGGAAAAAAAGTTATATAATTTAAGGATTCATAATTAATCAACAAAGTTAATTCATGCATACATTGAATTATATTGAATATATAAAAAATTGACCTTTTTTTAATCAGAACTTTTTCAAGTGAAATTACTTTTAGTTATATATATTTTTTAATAATCACTTTTAATTATATTTTAATCTTATCGTTAAACGTAAGATTTAACATTGACAATTTACTCTTACGTTAGAGTAGTTCTCTCTCCCTCTCTCTCTCTGTTGGATCAATTGGTATATATGATGGCTTCTTGCTTGCATTCGGAAGACAACATAACTTCCGATTATAATTGAATGCATGAAGTTCTTTCTGTTTATTAAGAGTTCACTAACATCCTTACGATGCGTAAATACTTAGCTTGTAGGCAGTAAGTGCCAAAATAATAAAATCACATCCAAATTAATTTGAACAATTTACACTTATACTAGAAGCTATTTTATTAGTTTTTCAATCCACTCCAATAAATATATTTAAAATTTTAAAACATATCATTTTTTTGTTCATTAAGATTACTTTAAACTCTAAACCACCGATATCGCAATCACTTTTGTATCCCCTTTTCTCTAGGCTGCAACTGCAAGTCGACTTTACGGAAAAATATAAATAAATTCTTTAAAATATGATTTAGTATTATATAATCCCTTTCAAGTTTCAAAATTTACAAATGATTTCTTTAAAGTTTTCAAAAATGTAAAAAATATTGCTAATCTAGTTAAAAAAAAGTATATAAATTAGTGATAATTATTTCTAACTATTTTTCATATGACTTCAACTAGATTTGAATAGAATTTTGTTAAAATAAATTGTTAAAATAGAATTGATTTTGTAATACGTTAATGATAAATATTTTGAGTAAATTTACTAAAAACTCTACCAAACTGTATTTTGGATGGTAAAATATATTTTTTATTTTTTTAATATTACTTCTGTTTTGTATACTAAAAATGTTTAAAAATAAAGTAATAAGTAGTTCATCTCTGTCTTTTTCTATTTTTTTAATTGAAATTATAATATTTTCACTAGCTTAAAATCTTTAAATAAGTTATTTATAAGTTTTAAAATTTTAAAGAAATGTATGACAATAAATCATATTTTAAGGGTTTATTTATATTTTCTCATCATGAAAATCAGATTATTTTAGTGATAAAATCATCTAAAGTAGCTAGAGTCTATAACATATATACAATATAAAATTTAACTCTTCACAAGTTTGACTGGGTCAATGTCCGTTGCATTAGTATGTATAAATTCAAACAATCATCGTCAAGAGTTACAAGTTTTAATGTAATTATTTAGTGTTCTACTTCTCATTTTCGTTAATGAATGCTGGGGTCGCCATTATTAATTCATTGTACATCCTTCTACAATTAAGATTTGCTGCTTTGGGGGGGGGGGGGGAGGGGTGGGAGGAGAGGATTGTCCATTAAAAAAAATAAAATTCTATTTTATTTCTAAAATATTAAATTTTTTATTAATTTTATCTTTATAATAAAATTTATATGAATTTGACCTATAAATATTTAAGCTTGAGTCAAATTTTAATCCTTATCTTAGATGGGTATTGTTAGAGGAATTAGTATTTTATTTGAACTTAAATTTTTAAGGAATAAATTGATATAAATCTTATCTCAAGAATCAAATTGATATAAATATAATATTTTAAAAATTAAAATAAAATTTTAATTAAAAATAAAATTATATATATATATATATATATTATTTGTAATTATTGCTCTCACAATGTATATATAATGGCCCCATAGTTTTTTTAAATAAGTTAGAAAACAAAACTTTTACTTTAAATAAAAGTAAAAATATTTAAAATTTAACTTGTTACACAACTAACATTTATAAATAAAATACTAAAAATGAAAATATTTTTCATTTTTATTTAAATATTTATTCCTTTTATAATAATTTTTTGTTTTGATATATATATATATATTGCTCTCCAAATAAAAATTTCGGGATTGCCATTGTGCATCCTATTTGGATTGTCAAGACAAAACATTGGAATTGAAATTCGACTGGGGCCATCTGGATCTCTGTTTAACACGAATCAATTATATAAATTTGAATGCATTCATACGGGAATTTTGAAAAGAACACCAGTAAAACATAGGAAAAATATAAAGAAGAGGAGAGATATAGCTGAGAAACATATTTTTCATTCAGAATTATTGAAGCTTTTATATAGGCAAATACACAATTGAAACCACCATCAAAATAGGACCTATAACAACTATGATTTGCATAAATTCATTACTCCATTAACTCTTAAAAACCAAAGCAACTACTCCTAAAGACTAGGATAACTGAGAAATAATAGAAACAACAAAATAAACATGCAACAAAACAGAAAAAATAATTGTCAATAACCCTTTCCTTAAATTGATGTATGCTAACATTCAGTTTAAAGTCTTGACTATGTTCAAAGTGTAGACGCCTAGTAACTTTCTAAACTTCACAAATGACTCCCTTTTGAGAGCCTTGGTGAATATATTAGCAACATAATCTTCACTCCTACAATAAATCAGATTAATTGCTCTGTTATTGCCAAGATCTCTCAAAAAATAAAGCTTCACATCAATATGTTTGCCTTTTCCGTGTAGCATTGGATTATTTTAGAGTTTGATTGTTGAATTGTTGTCACAAAAAATTTTATTAGCTCCAAATTGCTTGAATTGCAGCTTTTCAAGGACTCTCGTTAGCCAAATGGCTTGACAAGCACAAGTTATTGCTGCAATAAATTCAACTTCCATACTTGACAAAGTGACAATAAGTTGCTTTCTAGATTACCACAAAATAGCACCTGTCCTAAGCATAAAAACATAACCAAAAGTGTTTCTCCTATCATTTTGATCTCCTACATAAACATTATTAATAAACCGTGGCAAATTGGATTTTTCATCTTTCTTGTAAAATAGCCTAAAGTCTCTAATTCCTTGCAAGTAATGAAGGATTCTTTTGATAACAAATGCATTTCTGTAGAATTCTCCATATACCTATTGATCAAGCCTATAGCATACACTATGTTTGGTCTCGTTGCAATTAGATACATCAAATTGCCCACAATTTGTTTATAAAGTGTGCTATCAACTTTCTTCCTTTCATAATCTTTGTGTAACTTCAAGCCACACCTAATCAGGGTGTTTATAGGATTATAATCCTTCATCTAAAACCTACCAAAATTTCTCCCACATATTTCTTTTGAAAGAGAAAGATCCCATCATTCGATTGCACCACTTCTATGCCAAGAAAGTAATACATCATACTAAGATCAAACATTTCAAACTCATCCATCATAGACTTCTTCAATTCTTCAAACATGGCAACATAATTTCCGATAAATATAAGATCATCAATATACAAGCAAACTATGAGCATTTTCCCTTTATCTCCAATCTTAACGAATAATGTTTGCTCATAAGGACATTTCGAAAAACCAAAGTCTCAATGTGACTATACCAAGCTTAAAGGGCTTGTTTTATCCTATAAAAAGCTTTCTTCAATATATGCTTTATGCTTATTTCCAATCTTGACATAGCCAAGAGGTTGTTTAATAAATACTTGTTCCTCCAAGTATCTATGCAAAAATGCCAATTTGACATCTAGCTGGAAAATAGGCCAAGAATTTTCTGTTGCCAATGCAACCACTAACCTAATTGTGTCATGTCTTGCAACCAATGAAAAGACTACTATATAATCAACCTCATATTGCTACTTGTATCCCTTGGCTACCAAGTGTGCCTTATACTTGTCAACTTCACCATTTTCTTTTAGCTTTGTTTTGAAGGCCCACTTTACACCAATGGTTTTGTGTCTATCCGAAAGATCACACAGCGCCTAAGTATCATTCCTTTCAATGGCATCAATTTCATCATTCATCGCTTTTTGTCATTTTTATTTCTTTGATAGCACTCTTAAAAGTTATGAGGTCATAATTTATATATAAAGCAAAGTGAGTAATTGAATCTTCAATTCCAGTTACCTTATAATCTTTCATCCAAGTAGGCCTTCTTCTAACATGATGAAAAGATTAAGCTCATAACAACTGTTGGTGAAGTTTCAGTGGCTACTAAAGTTATATTTGATGAATTATCAAGCATATATGGTGCTGTCAGTTGCTATTATTCATCATCATTATCGCAAAGAACTTAGGTAAGCTATTACCTATTCTAATCTTAAGTTTTTTTTTTTTTTTCATCAAGAATAACATCTATGTTGGTCACAATCTTCTCTATTAATGAACTAAATAATTTATATGCTTTGGATGCTTAACTTATACTAAGAAAGATATATTTTTCAACCTTGTTATCAAGTTTCTTTCTTTTCATATCCAGGACATTAGCATAAGTGATGCATCCAAAGATCTTGAAGTGATCCAGGGTTAGTCTTTTTCCACTCTAATTCTCTTCTAGAGTCATGTTTTGAATAACAAATATTGGAATTTTGTTCAAGACATGAATACTCAAATATACTGGTTCCAGCCAGAAATTCTTACAAATTCTTCCTCTTATCAATAAGGTTTTCACCATATTGAGAATGATTCTATTTTTCTTCTCCAATACACCATTTTGTTGTCGTGTATACATAGCTATTAACTCTCTTTAAATCCTTTACTCTTTACAGAAAACTTCATCTAAATAATATTCGCCACCATAATCTATTCGAAGGGTCTTAATGGTCTTTCTTAATTCATTTTTCACACTTAAAGCTTTTAAATGCAAAAAAAAAAAAGCTTTTGATTTTTCCTATAGAAAATAAACCCAAGTTTTTCTAGAAAAATCATCAATGAAGGTAATTAAGTAGATAGTTTTATTGGATCACAAATGTCACACTAGCTCTAAAACATCCTTTGCTCTCCATTCCTTTAGGGAAATCGAGAACAATGTTGTTTACCAACAACACATTCTTTACAAACTCAGGAAGAGTATTAATTCATGGGAAGCCTGTCACCATGTTTTTTTATTAGAAGGTCTTCAATCCACCAAAACTCAAGTAGTTATAGTGATAATGCCACAACCATGAGGGATCTTTCTCCTTAGCTATCAAACTAGATTGAATATTATTAATCTTTAATGGAAATGACCTGTTTGAACTCATTTGCACAACTGCAATAGCACCTCTAATAGAATCATAAATTTTGCAAGCACCTTTTCTAATAATGATAACATAACCTTTTCTTATAACTAACTAGCACTTAACAAGTTATTCTTTAAGTTAGGAACACAAAGAACACTAAAGATCATTTCCACAAAATCATTCTTAGTTCTTATCTTAATATCACCTTTTCCCATCACTTTCATAATAAAACAATCACCAAAACTCACAGTAAAATGAAAATTTTCATTTAAGACTTCCACTCATATGGTTACTACAACTAGTATCTACATACCAAATATCAAGCTTGGTGTTCTTTTCATCTTGAATAGCCATTAACAAAGTTTCCATTTCCTTTTTCTCGAAAAAATTTGAACTTTTCCCTTTTTCTTTGTCATTAGGCAGCCTAGTTTAGCATTCAGAGGCATAATGACCAAATTTATAACATCTAAAGCACTTTACCTTGGATTAATCAATATCCCTTCCTCTACCTTTGCCTTGAGATTGGTCATTATTGCCTTTAAAATTCCTGTTGAAATCTCTATTTTCTCAATCTCCCCTTCTTCTACATCTACCTTTACCTCTTTCTCTAGAACTTTTAGAATGAGCATTGGTAGAAGCCTTTAACACTTGCTGCTCTACAGTTGAACTATTGTTTACTTTTTCTTCATAAACCAATAAAATGCTATATAGTTCATCAAAAGAGAGTGTATTTATGTCTTTCAACTCTTCAAATAAGCAAATGACATAGTTAAAATCCCACATTATACAATGTAGAATCTTTTCCACAATGGTGACATTAGTGATCTTCTCATTAAAGGATCGCATCTCATTGTAGATCTTCATTGTTCTTGCAAAATAACTAGTGACAGATTCTCCATCCTTCATTGCTAATGTCTCAAAATCCTTTCTTAATGCTTAAAGTTGTGCAAGCTCCACCCTGATAAACAATAGTTTCCAAGATGGGATGTTCAATAGCCTGAAAAAGGTAATTTTTCACTTTCAAGTCCTTCAATTTTCTAGCTTCCAATTTTACTTTTTAGGAATCTATCAAAGCCATCCCTATTGGTGGCTTTTGAATTCTAGATTTGACGACTAGCCAATACTCCTTTGAACATAAAAAATTCTCCATTAGCATGCTTTAATAATCATAATGACCATCAAAATATGGGATGTTACTTATACAAAATTAGAATCAGTGGCTATTGCATAAATAAAAAATAAAAAAGGGAAAATTTATGACTACCTTACATATAGTTCACTCTCAAGGTTTTAGACTTTGATACCACTATGAAAAGAACAATAGTAAAAACATAAAACAAAAATAAAGAAAAAGAGCAATATAGCTAAGAAACTTATTTTTCATTCAAAACTACTAAAGCCTTTATATAGGCAAGTACATAACTAAAATCACCACCAAAATAGTGTTGGAAAAGTGCAAAATAATAATTAAGCATTCTAATATAGAGAACAGAGAAGGAAATGTGAAAAGGAAGTGTAATACTTTCTTGTATGTTATTCATGAATGAAAAACATGTTAATTTATAAGCTTATAAGCAACATAAACAAAGAAAAATTTTCTCAACTAAATATAGATTTTTCTACAACAATTAACAACTTATTGACTAAATAAAACAAATAATTTTAGGAACAATATAACTAAACTAGACCAAGTCAAATAACATCCACATTTGTAGCTTTTTAATTAACCTTCAACACTCCCCCTTGATTCAAAGGTACATACTTCAAGCAATGATTTGAGATGAACATGTTTCTAAATAAGGAGTGCTTTAGTAAATATATCTACCACCCATTCTTTAACATAGCAATGCTTCAATGTCAAGCCATCAGCTACTAATTCTCTTATAAAATGAAATCGTAGGTCAATGTGTTTAGTCCTCTCATGTAAGGTTAGATTTTTAGCTATTGTAATGGCTAGACAGTTGTCACAAAAAATCTCTATTACATCAGGTTGTCCTTGACCCATGTCAGCAAGTAATCTCCTTAGCCAAATTGCTTAACATGCTAAGGATAAAGTTGCCACATACTCTGCTTTTATTGTAGATAATGTTGTGATGGTTTGCTTCTCTGAACTTCACATAATAGCTATCAACCTAGTGTTTGAAAACACATCTAGATGTGCCTCTTCTGTTATCCAACGACCCTCCCTAGTTACTATCAATAAAACTACACAATTTAGAGTTTATAACTTAAGTATACCAAATCTTATAGTCTAAGGTTCCAACAATGTAACGTAGAATTCTCTTTGTTGTTCCAAAATGGTGCTTAAAAGGTCTGGATATAAATTTAGAAATAACTCTAATCGAGAATGAGATATTTGGTCGAGTGTGAACTAAATAAATTAACCCATCAATGAAATTGTGAAACCTTTTTCCACTATCTTTGCAATTCCATCTTCCAACTGTAGTTTCTCATTTATATTCATGGGAGTCATTGCCTTTTTGCAATTTAACATGTTGAAACACTTGAGTAAATCTTTTGCATACTTCTTTAGTGACACAAACACTCCATCTTTTCCTTATTTAATTTCCAATCTAAGGAAATAATGCAATAAACCTAGATTAGTCATTTCAAATGTGCACATCATGCTATTTTTGAATTCTTTAATGCCATGTAAAATATCATCTACATAGAGACAAACTAATAACAAATATTGTTCCTTTTCCTCTTTATATACAAAGTAGGTTCACTTTCACTCCTTTCAAACCCATGCAGTAGAAAATATTAATCAATATAGAGACAAACTAATAACAAATCATTTTTACTTTTCCTCTTTGTATAGGTTCACTTTCACTCCTTTCAAACCCATACAATAGAAAATATTAATCAATCTTACTATACCATGCTTTAGGGGCCTGCCTTAACCCATACAATGCCTTCTTTAGTTTATATACTTTCTTCTCACTGCCATTAATTGAAAATCCTTCAGGTTGGTCAACATAAATCTTCTCTTCTAACTGTCCATTCAGGAATACCAATTTGACATCAAATTGATAAACTGGCCACTTCAATTATGCTGCCAAGGCAAGGAATGTTTTAGCTAGTTCAAACCTTACAACTAGCAAGAATGTCGCTTCAAAATCAACTCCTTGCAACTATAAATACTTTTTTGCAACAAAACAGGCTTTGTGCTTCTAAACACTTCCTTTTGCATGGTACTTTTTTCTTAAATATCCACTTTAAGCCAATTGTATTCTTCCTTTCAAGTAAGTCAACTAGTTCCCATGTTCCATTTCTATCAATTACTGAAATCTTTTCCTTCATGTCATTTTGCCATTCTTCAACTTTTGCAACATCCTTGTATGTTATGGGATTTATGACAACAAGAGTAAATGCATAAGATTTATAAATATCTCTCAAGAATCTAAACTTCCTTAGAGGTGAATCTTCTGATGACTTATCCAAGGAAGATGAGCTGCTCTTTCTTAACCCTAAGCTTGGTGAAGTTATTGAACTGTTACTTCCAGACATTGTAGAAGAAGTATTTGCCAGTGTTGTTACTGCTACATCATCCAATGGCACTTTAAATTATGGTTCTTCATTGAACACGATATTCCTATTTATGGTTACCTTTTCATTAAGAGGGTTATATAAACTATATGCTTTGGATTCGGAACAATAACCAATAAAAATGAATTTTTCTGATTTTTCATCCAATTTTTAATGGTTTTAAGAATTAATCAAAGCATAAGATATATAACCAAAAATCCTTAAATAGCTTACCAATGGTTTTGTACCTTTCCAAGCTTTATATGGTGTCTTGTTCAACACTACCTTGGTAGGAAAAAAATTCAGCAGGTACACAACTGTGGCTATTACTTCTACCCAAAACTGGTTTGGAAGGCCTCTCCCCTTCAATAGACTTCTTGCCATCTCAAATACTATCTTATTCTTTCTTTCATCCACACTATTTTGCTCAAATGTTTAATTTGCAGTGAGCCTCTATGAATGTCGGATTCTTTACAAAAACAAGTAAATTCATTAGACAAGAGTTCTCCACCTCTATCTATGTGCAAGGTCTTTCAACAGCAACCATTTTACCTCTAAACTAGATTTTTGAATTTTTTTTAAAATATTCAAAAGCATATGACTTGAATTTAAGAAAATATACCTAACTCATGAAGTTGAAATCATCTGTAAGAAGTAAAAAATAGTAACTTTCCCTAAATGATTCAATGTGCATAGGATTGCACAAGTCAGTATAGATCAACTCAAGATAGGTGGATGCTCTTTAAGCTTTACTAATCGGCAATGATTTTGTAGTTTGTTTCCTATATATACAGCCCTTACAAATGTCCAGCTTATTTATCTTTGGAAGTCCAGGAACCATCTCTTTCTAACCCAGCAGCTTCAGCCCCTTGATATTAAGATGTCCATACCACAAATGGCATAGTTTGGAGCTATTTTGTTCATTAATAACCAGGCTAAAATTTTCCACAATTGATATTTTAAGTGGAAACATTTCATTCTTAGTCATTTGAACATTAACCATTAATTGACCTATCTTTTTGTTTTTGATAATGCATGCTTCATTGTCAAATAGAATGGAATATCCATTAGCCATTAATCGTCCAACATTTAATAGGTTTCAAGCCAAGCTAGGGACAAATTGCACATTATGCAATAACTTCACCGTACCTTAACTAGTTTTGATTCTTATAATGCCTTTCCTTTAACTTAAATCTCTTTATCATTTTTAAGCTTTACCTTTATCTTTTATGTTTCATCCAACTCCTTGAACAACTCCTTCTTACCTGTCATATGGTTAGAACAATCATTGTCTACAAACCATACATTGCTTGCAATGTCTTGAGTGTCATGATGAGCCATGAACAAATTGCCTACTTCTATATTTTCTTTTGCAAAATTTGTTTGCTTGTCTTTGGACCAGTATTCTACCTTTACATGCTCATACTTCTTACAGTTATAGCATTAGATGTCACCTTTATAACTTCTTTGTTCATTAAAGGTATGTTTCTGGTCAGAACTCCTTCCTCTGCCTCTACCATAATTCCTTCCTCGAAATGCACATTTCACATGTCCTTTAACAGCTACTTTGTCAGCATCTCTTGAGTTAGATGTCTCCCATTTTGCCTGGAAGGCCTTTTCTTCATTTTTTCTGTTGACCCATTAATCCGTGCCTCATGTGCTTGCAAAGATCCCATCAATTCATCAAATGAAAATTTTGCCAAGTTTTTGGCTCCTTAATTGTAGCTACAACTGATCAAAATTATAAGCTAAACTCCTTAACACTTCTGCAACAATTGTTTAATCAATAATTTGATCTCCATATGCCTTTATTTGATTTACAATTACCACCACTCTTGATAGAAATCCTGCACAAATTCACTACCTTTCATGCGCAAGGTTTCAAATCCATGCCATAAAGTTTGAAGCTTCACTGCTATAACTTTAGTTGAACCTTGAAACTCGATTTGTAGGATTCTCCATGCCTATTTAAACATGATGGCTACTACAATTCTTAAGAACACAATCTTATGGACTGCTTGTTTTATGAAAAATAATGCCTTCGAATCTCTCCTTCTATTTTCTCTCAATCTGTTCTCTTCATTTGGATCAGCATAACCACTTTCTACCAAGTCCCACAAATTCTGAGACTTGAATAGGGTTTTCATTTTAATGCTCCAAAACTGATAACATTCTCCTTTAAAAACTGGTATGGAAGGTTGAGACACACTCATTGTATTGCCATTGGTCACCATAAGTCACATGCCCGTTTGAAATTGAACCTACCTCTAAGACTAGATTTGCTAGAGAAGTACAGAATAATAATTAATAAAGCATTGTAGTATAGAGAATAGAAAACGAAACATGAAAAGGAAATTCAGTACTCTTTCATATGTTATTCACAAATGAAAAACATGCCTATTTATAAGCTTACAAGAAACATAAACAAAGCAAAATTTTCTCAACTAAACACATATTTTTCTACAACAACTAATAACTTATTGACTAAATAAAACTAGTAACTTTAGGAACAATATAATTGAACTAAACCAAGTTAAATAACATCTACATATGCAACTTTTTAATCAACCTTTAACAAATAAGACCTATAACAACCATGATTTACATAAATTCATTGCTCCACTATCTCCTAAAAACTAGAACAACTGCTCTTAAAGATTAGGACAACTGAGAAACAATAGAAACAGCAAAATAAATGTGCAACAAAATAGAAAAAATAACTATTAACAATTTTATCATACAGTCCTTCTTCATTTCTAAGACAAGCCTTTTTGAAATAATAAAAGTACACTGACTTGAACAAGAACTATTTGCTTTTACTTTATGACTAACTATCCTAGTTTAGCAACTAACCAAATTGGTTCTCCCCATAATTTTATTCCTTAATGTGAATGTTTCCTTTGAAACATTAGACAAAACAAGTTCCAACTAACATTACTAGTACTAAGACAAAAAGAGAAAACAAATATGACATTATTCGTGGGAATCTAGATGAAGGGAAACCAAGGAAAAACTTGATAATAAAATAAAATGATGTCAGTCAATAAATAACCGTTGGCTATTATAAAAATCTTCATTGGATGAACACAAATAAATTTATCATACTTTAGGCTATTTCATTGGCCAAGTATTTTTTTCCTTATTTTTGAAGATATTTTTAGAAATCAAACATTTTTATATTTTTTATTCCTAAGTATTAAAAATAATTTATCCATCAATATATATTGTTTTAAAATAATCTTAGTTTAATATTCTCCTAAAATTTCTATGAATGAAACAAATATACTACATTCCAATAATATAAAAGTAATTTAATCACATAAGAAGAATTATTTTATTCATCATTTCACATATAGTTTATTATTATCACTATCTCTTTTTTGACATTAACTATCACCTATTGTTGTTACTCTTTTCATTCTCTTTTATTTATCGTATTTTGAAAAAAAATATTTTTTTTATCTGTCATTTTAAAATTATAAAAAAATATTAATTTTTTTAATTTTATCCTTTTTATTAATAAATATTTTATTATTTTATACTTTCAATCTACTCACATTTATTTTATCATATTTATCTTTTTATTTTTAACTATTTAAACTTTGTGCATAACAGATAACCTTAAAAATTTTATAAAAAATATATAAATTAAATTATTTTTTTAATATCATGATATCATTTAACTATGATAAATAAAAGAAAAAAAGAAAATAATTATCATTTATTATTATTTTAGTCGTTAGTCAACTTTTCAATATTGACTATGCCTGACTGATCAAAATTTCAACATTTGTCACTAATAATGGATTAACTTTTGGTAGCCACTCTTCTTTTTGGTAATTGATTAATTTTTTGATATGATAAATTTTGAAAATTTAAAATTTTTTTTAAAAGATATACAAACTACTTGAAACACATTATTATAATACTTTAAGAGATTATAATAATGTTACATTCTTAGAAATCACATATATGAAAAATGCTAATATTTCTAAAGATGCATGATTCTGCCAATTAAATGCTTCGAGTCTTAATTTTATTTAGTTGATATTAAAATACTAATTATTATAATGATTTTAATTTTTCCTTTTAACTTTTCTTTAACTTAATTTCATTCCTTACCATCCAATGCCACTCTTCTTTTTGGTAATTGATTAATTTTTTGATATGATAAATTTTGAAAATTTAAAAAAAAAATTAAAAGATATACAAATTACTTGAAACACATTATTATAATACTTTAAGAGATTATAATAATGTTGCATTCTTAGAAATCACATATATAAAAAATGCTAATATTTCTAAAGATGCATGATTCTGCCAAATAAATGCTTCGAGTCTTAATTTTATTTAGTTGATATTAAAATACTAATTATCATAATGATTTTAATTTTCCCTTTTAACTTTTCTTTAACTTAATTTCATTCCTTACCATCCAATTTTCATATAATATCAACCTTATGATGAAAAAATAGATTTAATTATAATCTTGATTCCTCTACTATACAAATGGTCCTTCCTAAAAATAATATTTGAATTTGGTTTCCATAACATAGAAATGGGACTATGTTTAGCCCATTTCAGTAACTTTAATTAAATTAAAAATTGAAATTTTTAATTAATATATAAAGTTTCAATGAGGTTTCAAGTTAATAACAGCGAAAAAAAATTAATGTTTAATAATGAAATTAGAGTTTTTTTTTTCATTTTAAATCATACATGTTCTTTAACATAACAAGGTGAATTTTTATTAATTTTCCTCTTAATAATTGTCAACTTAAATCCTTACCAAAGATTCATGCCAATAAGAATAAGAATTTTCTATCCTAAAATTTATAGTAACATTAAATTTGAACCTCATTTGATTGAATTTACATATCAAGAAAATAAAAAATAAAATATTTTACTTAATAGGACCAAATGTAATTAATTTGCATGTTAAGGAATAAAAATTGTAATTAAGGAAAAAAAAAGTTTCCCACATACCATACTTGTGAAATTATGTACTTGAATTTGTTAGGTTGGCTTAGGCAAATAGCTTTAACCAAGGAATCTATTTATATATAAAGAATACAATCAATCAGAGATACTAATTCTGATCTTAATTAAAAAAGGAAAATAAATAAGCAATCCATCAAATTATAATCAATCTAAAACAAACTAAAATCATCCTAGGATAATTTCTTAATATGTACATAATCTTAACACTCTTTTTCAAGATAAAACATATATATCATATATATCAAACTTGTTATATATATAATCAATTCTTAATCGTTGAAAAAACTTGATAAAAACATTAGTTAGCTGAATAGTGAATTCACAAATATAGTATTGGTCTCTTTCAAAGTTATCTTTTCTCGAGTGAAATAGCAATTAAGTTTAATGTATTTGGTCCCCTCATGAAAGATTATATGTGAGGTAATATACAATGCAACTTAATTATCACATATAAGTTCTATAGAACCTAATGCATATAATTTGAGTTCTTGTAACAATTGTGTTAACCATATAAGTTCACATGTAACTAATATCATAGCTTGATACTCTACCTCTACACTTGATCTTGCCGCCACGTTTTACTTTTTACTTTTCCATGAAATCAAATTTTCTTCAATGAGAGCACAACATCTAAAAATGGATCATCAATTACTTAGAAATCTACCCTAATCAATATCATAATATTCAATGATATCTAACTAAAGATTTGCCAGTAAGTAAAAGTATTGAATCTCATATACCACTAGTATGTAATGTTATCATCTCATCTAGCATTGCTTAACACCACTTTAGATGTGAAAGAATTTTCTGCACAGTTTTAGAAATGGAAACAAAAGACAAAGTAAAAATAAAAATATGGTAAGATGTAGACAAGCAATGGTAACTTAAAAAATTATAAATAAAATATAATTTCAAGTAGAATAGTTATCTTTTCGAAGTACAATGAGAAGGTTGCTAAGACTTTCTAATAGATTAGATTCCAAAGATAAGGTTAGGACAAAAGATAAATCTCTAGGATCTTCTTCAATTATTTAGGCTAGTATTAAATTTTCAACAACGCTAATAAGTAATTAAGAGCTTAACCTGAGGAGATAAGAAAGATATAAGTGTAGAATCATAATAAGAAATAAGTAAAACCTCAATTACCATGATGGATTTTATGGTGGAAAAATAAGAGAAAAAAAGAAAAAACTCAAAGAATGAGAAATTAACAGAAGTAAAAAAAAAATTATGTGAAGTTGGCAAATAACAATTATAGCCCTTTTGCAATCTTGAATACTTTAAAAAAATACATTTGATGAATTTAAAAATTAATTTGTTCCCACTTAAAAAGAGATCATGAACAAAACAAGAACATTTAAACACTTAAGGAGGAAGTCTATACATTGGGATTTTTTGAAAAAATTAAAAAATAAAGAACTTAATTATTCAAAATATAAGAAGACATACAATTGATTAAATAAGATATAGTATGAATAACATTTATCCAAGAATGAAAGGAAATATTTGCATACAACAAAAGAGTTCGTGTAATTTTTATTAAATATCAATTCTTTCTTTTAGCAATGTCATTTGATTAATGTATGTGTGGACTTGTTAATTAATGAAGAATACCTTCAAAATACATGAAAGAAAAAAATGATGTAGAAAAATACTTTTAGGCATTATTACTTCAAAATATACAAATTTTTAAACCAAATTGATTGTGTATTTCAAAATAAACAAACTTAAAAATTAAAAATAACCTAAACCAATCTTTAATTAAATATAATCATATGCATAAAAATAATCACTAATAATGTAACGAAATATCAAAAATCTAAAGTTAAAGTACTCCAATACAGAACCCAAATATCATAATAAACAAATGAAACAAAGACTGAAGTCTATTATGAGTTTTACTATGGGAGTGAGTTGCATATATGTTTACTAAGTTAATAAAACTCACTCTAAAATTTCTAAGATTGAAAAATTAGAAACGATTCTACAAAACTTTCAATACTAGGATGATTCAAACAATAGTGAAGTAATTTAGGATATTTAGCACCAACACAAATTACTAGATAAACTAATTGGATGTAATAAATCCCATGTGACTTATATTTGATACTAATTGCCATCTCCATACTGCAATCCTGTATAAAAAAGGAATTAGCATAAAAAAAAAGTTATGGAACAACTAAGAATATGTATAAGTTGAATAATAGATATTAAATTAAGTGAACAACTAAAAATTTAAAAAGTTGATTGTAATGATAAAGATGGAAAGGGATTTGCCTAACCAAGATCTTAGGCAATAGTTTTGAATTCATCAATTAAAGTAACAATAGGAAAAGATTTACTAGTGTTATTAAACTAAGTAAATGAAGATTTGTTATTAATTATATGATTAAAAGCTCCAAAATCAAATACCCAGAATTCCAAAGATACCAAATGAGATAAATTAGTTGAAGAATTACTAATGTGAATTATAGATGCCATATTCCTCCTCCCTTGTTTGTACTAAATAAATAACAACCATAGAAAGTCTATCAGAGGACAAAGACGATTGAGCACCAACATCAAGGAAAAAGGGAAATTTTTATGCTTTAGACATCATTTCAGAACCACCAATAATGAATTATTTTCGAAAACTCCTGAAAACCCAAAACACAGGACCAAACTTGATATGTATAAAGCAAAAAAGGAGAATTTATCACTACACTGGTTGAACCAAGGTGATAGAAGGACCCAACAAGACAGCACAAACCGGAGAGGTGGCGCGTGTGGATCATGTGCTGGTGTACCAGTAGCGTGTGGGCTTCACGCACGTATGGAGAAATGATGCATGGATGTCACACTAGTGAAGGCAACCAACAATTCACCAACGAAGCAAATTTTGGTGGTGGTTTTTTAAAATTTGTGAAAACGCTCCATGAATCGGAGCAAATAGGTGGGAAAAAAAAAAGAAAAAAGGTTGTTACGTTAATGGCTGTTTGCTGATGCAGAACTGTGAAGAGGGTGTTTGAGTTGAATAGTATTTGGGTTTGATTCAGACGGTGGGTTTTGAAGGTTTAGGAGGAAACAAGAAAAGAAAAGAATTATAGAGATCAAAAACAGAAAATTCTCGGAAAGATGAAGCAAACAAATAATTGTAGAAGAAGAAGAGGCCCTCAAGGATGAGTGCTCTAATACCACTTTGAATTTATAGGAATAGCTTGAGCAAATAGCTTCAATCAAGTTTATATACAAAGAATACAATCAATTATTGATATTACAATCAATCAAAAATATTAATTCTAATCTTAACAAAGAAACGGAAAAAAAATAATCAATCTATCGAACTAGAATTAATCTAAGCTAGAATCACCCTAGAATGATTCCCTAATATGTAAATAATCTGAACAGATGCATTTCTGCACCAGAATTGTAAAAGGCATAGCATGAATTTTCCATCATGATCTCTGATTGGGTACCTTCTTGCGGAATATGAGACTTTGTCCAAGGAACTATTTGTCTGGAGAACTAGGACATATAGCGCGGTGCATAGTGAGTTAACACATTGCACATATATATTAAATAGCTAATCATTCAAGGGAAAAAAATGAAAAGGAACAGCTGTCCATAGAATTATGGAGATCTAGATCTCTTATGAGCATAGCTATATAAGCATTAAGATACCAAGTAAAGCAACTAGCGCAAAAAGATGCATTAGTTTCAACACAACGATCAGAAAAATATAAACAAATCTTATGCCCTTTGAGATGTTTCACATTTTTTGACATATAGTATTGTACAGTGGCTGGTGTGTGGGATTCTGTTTCATGTATTTGCTGCTGGGGCTGGGTGTGGTTGTCTCTGTTTTTGCTTCAATTTGCTGTTGTCTGTTTCCTTGTGGATCTTTGGTCAAACGGATTCGGTACATTTCCTATATATGCATCAAGTGAATTTCCAAAAAAAATATATAAAAAATTTTTCATTTGAATTTATGGATCTTCAAAAAAAAAAAAAGCAGTGAAACCTGAGGTAAAAACTATATCTGTATTCTCCCGAAAATAACAAGAAAATAAGAAGATTCAGATCTATCTTTGGTTAGGATAGAAACTTGTCCTTGGTCAGTGTCTATCTGTGGGAGTGTTGTGAGCTTTCTGCCCCAATTATATATCCCTTTATGAGTAAAACCCAGAAAAAAAAAAGTGTAGTTCTGTGGTAAAGCAAACTCGCTATTCAGAGTTCTCCCTTTCTCTCTCCGTTGTTCTTCTTCTCTGGTTGATCTCTGAAATTCTGAGTTTTTGCATTGCAAGCGGCGTTTGTCACTTGCAAAGCAAGATTTATGTATTGTGCAGTTAGTATTTCGTATTCTTCCAGAGTGTAGTTTTCGCTCGCCATCGTGTGATCTTTTGAAGTTGTTTTTGTGTCTCTAATATATGATATGGAGTTTCATTTAATGAAAGATACTTTCTTTCTGGATTAGTTCCCGATCTTAACATCTGTTTGAAAACTGACAATGTGGGCTTGATTGCTCCTTGCAAGAACTAGAGGAACAATGAAGTTGTTCAATGCAGAAGTTTGACATAGAAGCCTTCTCTGTTAGTGAATGTGTAATCATCTACTTTTGCATTTCTTCCTCTTGGATAAAGGCAAAGTCTCTTTGTACCATGTTTCTCTTTGTAGACTTGTATTGTGTTTTTCTCTGGTTCGTTGCATGTTGCATTCACATGTATTATAGAAAAAAAAAACTGTAGTTAATCCTAGGTAGGAAGATTTGATTTTTGTACTGTGTTTTTCTCTGGTTCGTTGCATGTTGCATTCACATATATTATAGAAAAAAAAAAAAACTGCAGTTAATCCTAGGTAGGAAGATTTGATTTGTTCTTGTAGCCTGGACAGTTCGAGGTTGCCTGTGCTGTCTTTTAGACCTGGAATGTTCTAATCTTCTTCTGTTGCGCTTGGTGCCTTTTGTTTATTTGTAATGAGAAACCGGGAAAAAAAATATGTTGACTTCTCGGATAAGGTTGATCGCGAATATGTATGGCTGTCACTTATTTTAGGATTCCAAATTATTGAAACACTTACGAGTGAAACTCAACCTATAAACCTGTTTCTACCTAACCTAACATATTTACAGATAATCCTAAATTTTTTTATAAAACAAGTTATATTGTATTAATTAAAACCCAACTCATTAACCTACTAACTACTAAGCCAGCCCCACACATATATATGGAAAAAACAATATAAATTTTAAAAAATATCTGAAACAACCCTTTCATATGTCTACATATCCCCTCTATTTGTTCATAACTAATGTTGGAAATATGGGAACTAACAAACCTCAAGACAATGATTCTGCTTTAATACTAAGTTGTGAAATTATTAAAATTTGAAGGATGAGAAAAAATGGGGAGGCTTGAGTTGAAGAAAAAATTATTATTATTATAATACAATGACATAATAGACTAAATTACACAAGATTTAATCTGATACTCTAATTTTATAAAGTTTCTAAAACATATAGGCATCCTAAAACTCTTAACATTAGTTACACTACAAACAAGAATAATCTTACAATTGTGGTACGTCATCTTAACTCATCCATTTTTTGTATAAGTCTCCAATATGAAAATTATAATCCAATCTTTGTAGACCCAACTAGCTTGCAAGCCTTTTTTATTTAATTTTTATTAAAAAAATTTCAACTTTTAAATAATAAAAAAATTAAAATTATTTAAAAATATCACATATTTATTCATAAATTAATCATAATATATTTTAAATTTATATAAAATCTTGAAAAATTTTAAATATACAAAATATAAATAATAAAATACCTAAATCATCTATAAATTATTTTTAATACAAATTTATATAATTAAAAATAAAAAATAAATATAATTTTATATGAATTAAAAATATTCACTATATAAAATTTAAATATGTAAAAAATATAAATATATTTCATAAATTGATCCGACCCACCTACGGATTAGCCCTCGCAAAACATGAACTTTCACGGGTTGGATAACTTGTGGCTCGCATTTCCTAGGACCTCCATTTGAAGTTCGAATCCTTTGAAACCCATAAACCTTCAACCAGTTTTACTTAAACTAAAATCAATATATAATTTAAATATTACTTTGAAACAAAAATTAACCTATTTAAAGCAAATCGTAACTTATCCGAGCCTACTTCTAACCTTATACTCCCTATAGCCATAAAAAATAATTCCAAGATTAGCTTGCCCATTTTTAGAATTAAATAAGAAAGGGTAAAATGGCAGAATTTTGTTATTAATTGAATTTAAAAAAAAATTCAATAATTCATGTCTAACCATCCTATCGCAGTCCATTTGCTCCAAACCTGTTGGTTTAGATTAATAAAAATTTTTGATTAACTTATTATTAATTGCATTTCATTTTAATGAGATAACCAATTTTAATCAAATACTATAAACTATTTAATTGTTTCAATCATTATAAACTATTTATTTTACATTAGTGGTGCACAACCATTATAAACTATTTACATTACGAATTAGGAATGCACAAAACCCAAGCCAAGCTGAGTTCGATCCAAGCTTACATTAATATCAAAGCATCTTTACTGACAAATCCAACTTGACCTAGATTTTTCTCATCCTTCCTATAACTAAAATTGACCCTTTCTTTATAAAGGATGCCCAGGTCCGACCTGATTAAACTCAATTTTAATATTTTAATATATATAATAAAACCTGATAAAACCCAATTCTAATACTTTAAGATATATAACAAAATTTATATTCTGTTTATATATAAAAAGAAAAAATCTTAGCAAAAAAACATTATATATAAATTGTTTAGTTTTATATATAATATAAATAAAATGTTTTATACATAACATAAAATTAAGCCAACTTAATTTTAAACACAAAAGTTCAAGCCCAACTCATTCATGAACAGACAGATTTCCTTAAAATCAACCCTGGATCTAATTACTCATTCTAAAACCTCCTTTGGGGCTGAGTTGGAACAAAAAACTGGGTTGTACCACATTTGTCCAACCCTATTTTACATGCAATTTAAAGTAGTTTATTATGGATTAGGAAGCTTCCACATACTCTATACTTACTCATAGGAAACGCATTTTAAGTCAAGGATCTCAGATTTTATACTGAAATATAATCTTGTTTGATTATGATCTTCCAAATGCGATTATGAAGCTTACATCTCATTCCTAACTGTCAACGTAACTTCCATTAGAAGGGGGGAAAAACTCACCTAATTAATTAAAATTAAAAATTTAAACTGAGATAGATGACCAGTAATTGACCAGTTAATCTGGATTATGATTTTTGTCCACCCCACCACATACCACAAAAAATGATAAAAAATTGTGAATTAAAGGCTAATAAGGCATAAAGAAGGGACACAACTTATCTTGCAACTTCAAGCTAGGAACATTCTGTGAAATGTGAATCTCCCAAGATATCGGAATTTATAAAAAACAAAAAAAGAGGAGGAGGATAGAAGGATAATTTTCAAAAACCTTTTGCCTTGAACTCCCTCCAAGAACTTGCATTTACAAGCTCAGTATGTTGATCACATCACGTCTGATGCAATTTGAACGACCTTTTCCAGCATGAAATCGGTGATTGAACGATACAATAAGACAAAAGAGGAACATCAGCTTGGAAATTCGACCTCTGAAGTGAAGGTAATTTATCAATATCTTGATTTTTTATTTTTTAATTGTTAGCTAATTATCTCTCAGTATTGGCAAGTCACTTTGATGTCAAAGACATTCATAGACAAATACTTCATTGCTTTATATTAAAAAGTAATAACCCAAATAGGAATAAAACAATAGCTAAAATATTATGATTTATGAAACTCGCTTACGTTTGCCATTTTCTGGCTTCTCCCTCGCCTTTCCTTTCTGAAAAGATGTTTTCAACGCAGCACCCAAGAAAACACCCTTCCATTGCCTTGTTGGCAGATCAATTTGAAGGTCAGCTGTCCACGACACCCTTCCTATTATTTGAACAAGTACCGAACTCCCTAAAGTACAGGATTTAAGCAAATCATAACAAACTATGGGCATAAAAGACGTTTACTTGTTCCAACTGATGAACACACTCGACATATAGTTTGGCATGTAGAGTGGATTATTTGAAAAAAGGAAAGCTTACTTGGACCTTCAAAATCTTTATGTGGAATTGAGGATTGTAAAATGCCCAAATGGAGAAAATGCCTTCTTTAACACCTATAGAGTAAGCATAGGCACTAGTTTCTCTGCTAACACATCACATATATGCTCCACCAAATAGATAACAATACACAATATAGGTTGATTAATACGTAAAAGAAAAAATGAATCAAGGACGGAGAATAGGAGAAAATACATATAAATACATAGAATTATTCCCCCTTCATCTCCACATACTCTTGATGTCATGCAGATTAATGGAGTAGAACATGCAAAAACACTAAAGTGAATTTTATTCCACCGCTGGTTAGAGAAAACCAACATTTTGACATTTGACTTCCGACTTCATTCATTACTTCCGCAAAATCTGAATGTAAAAAAATTTTTCCTTAAAAAAAGCATCCAGCTTTTCTTAAGAAAGAGAAGTTCTCAAAGAATTAGTTCACAAGGATCAAGTTGCAACAAGGACCACATATTATCTGAATGCCCAATGCTATTGTTAAGTGTCCTGCTTAAGCTGAAAGGATACATCTGCAGAGCACTCATGAGATGAGCTGCTTTCAATCCAGAATAATTATTCGAGCGTTACTCATCCACCATAGGAAGACCAAAGAAAAATCAAATTGCCAAATGATGGAAGCTGAAATTCTACCCTAATCAGTATGTGCCATGAATAAGGAATCTTCCAATTGTATTTGCAGAAGGAAGTGGCATGCTTAGCCAAAATTATCTGAAATATAAGAGCTAGCACTAGGTCACGAGTCAAGAAAATTCCATTAAAAGATAGGTCTTGACCAGTCAGATTGTCAAATGAAGGAAGCTCCAATTCTATCCTCATCATCAGGTGTCATGACCGAGGAACCTTCCATTTGCATTTGCAGGAGGAAATGGCATGGTTAACTGCAGTCATCTGACATACAGAAGCTACAGATTCTAGAATAATTCCATTAAAAGATAGTTCGTTTATCTTGACCAATAGGTACCAAGAATCCTAGAGTCTCGGATAAATCAAGACAATGACTAGTGGGAGCAAGGCCGAGGGCTAGAGTGTAAATCTCCGAGTTCCATATCTCTCGTAGACAACATAACCACTGATATAAAGCAGTAAATTTCTTGACAAGTAACTTTCCTCTCCCTAAATTAGAAAGCTGCATGCTACTCACAGAGAATCCACGCTGGAAATAAAGTCCCTCGGCAACGATAGCCAAATTGGGATTTTAACGGAAGCACGGACTGCTGAACAAGGTTCAATCACTAATTATCGGTAAGAATCATTCATAGGCAGCCTCAAAATTCTTCATACATTACAATGTTTTTTCTTTCCTCTTTGTTCTAGTAATGCCTGTAGGTTTTGAAGAGGTTCGAATGACTGGTAGAAAATATGAGAAGAAACTCTTCGGTAACTGCTCGTGCCTACCAGGTTCTGCGACCATAGCAAAGTCCGCATATGGGTGCCAGATCGGGTAATCATGCACAACCATTAAGATTATAAATTCTATCTACTGATCATTTGATACATATACTCTTGACATATCAAACGAAATGAAGAGTCACCAGAGTTTATGAAGGTTCACATTTTCTTTTGGACATAAAGGAAATTTTATTAGCAAGGCAGAAAGGAGTGTTGCAAGCACTGCTCAACATAATGAAAACCACATAGTTTTTCTCTACGATACTAGACATGAAACTTATTTAAGACAAAAACTACACAGTCAATTTTCGAACTGATAGAAACATATGAATTGATCTTCTAGAGGCAAGCCATGCAAGAAAATTAATTTCCCGAGTTCCAAATACTAATCTAAGATTCAAAAATGTCAAAAACTTTTACCAGAAAAGCCATACCATAACCATAAAAGAACCCCAGATGGCATATTTAGGATACTTACCCTGAAGATCCCTAAAATACCATGCCCTTAGAAATCTTTCATATCCCATCTTTAAGTAGCAAAATGCAGGAACAAGGTCAGATGGAACAGAGATGTCTACCCCTGATTGACCCATATTATATTATAAAGGAGCAAAGTAGTAGCTTTTTGGTGCATTATGAACTTGTCACCTAAATGCATGCCTCGTTAATAATACACTAAAGCCCCATTTGTTTTATTGGAAAGCATTTTCTACAAAGGCTCCATTTGTTTTGTCGGAAAATATTTTTCGTAGGAAAATATCATTTGTATATAAATTAATGAAAGGATGATATGCCATTTATATTGATAACTGAAAAAAATAATACCTAAAAGCTTGGAAATGGAGGAAAGCAAATTCCTTTTTGAAATAGGGGAAGTTACTTTCCCCAAATTCTTTATATTTAACATTAAATAAGTAAAATACTTTCCTTCATGTTATCATTTTTATAACTATATTTTGTGAAAAATACTTTCCGACAAAACAAATGAAGCCAAAATATAGTTATAAAATGTTAAAATAAGATAAAGTATTTTACTTGTTTAATGTTAAATATAAAGAATTTGGAAAAAACAACTTCTCCTATTTCAAAAAAAAAAAAAAATACTTTCCTTCACCTTCAAACTTCTAGTTATCATGTTTTTTTAGTCATTAATGTAAATGATATATCATCCCTTCATTAATATATATACACAAATGACATTTTTCTACGGAAAATACTTCCCAACTAAACAAATGTAGCCTAAAGAATGCCATCAATGTAAGCCCAAACTATATAGGAATTCAAAACTGATGTATCACAAATACACTAAGAAATAAAGGAAATAGAAAAACTCACTAATTTCCTTAATAATATTGTCCAAAGCCTCCTAGTTAGGGCATAACACCAAATGTGCCACCACCTCTTCACCATGCTTGAGATTTATTACAACAGCTTGCTAGATACTTGTCACTGTAAGACTGAAATCAGATGTGCCAATCAACACTACTGTCCCAAACTTGTACAGTATAAAACATGTTCAGCAGTCATTCATCAAGAATCAGGAATAACCTATAATTTAATTACTAAAGCTACCATTTTTTCCTATTATTTCCACCATCAAAGCCCTCAATACATGATATACAGGCTTACAAATGCCATCAATGTAAGCCCAAACATATATAGAAACTCAAAACTGATGTATCACTAATACACTAAGAAATAAAGGGAACAGAAAAACTCGCTAATTTCCTTAATAATATTAGTCCAAAGCCTCCTAGTTAGATGGCATAACACCAAATGTTCCACCACCTCTTCACCATGCTTGAAACTTATTACACCAGCTTGCTAGATACTAGTCACTCCAAGACTGAATTCAGACGTGCCAATCAACACTACTGTCCCAAACTTAGTACAATATAATAACATGTTCAGCAGTCATTCATCAAGAACAACATATAATAATATCACCAAAGCTACCACTTTTTCCTATTATATCCACCATCAAAGCCCACAATTAGTTAGAAAACACCAACAATGTCCCTCACCCATATTATGAGGATTTTTTTTAATTACACAAATAGAAATCTTTAGTTGGCAATAAAGTAAATAAATCGTTTCCAATATTCATCAGGCAACACAAATCCGGTTTAAAAAGAGAATATGCATATCCATTCCCAGCTTGAAAAGACATAAGATCCATGGAGCAATCCCATTCTTTTCCAATAACACTACAAATCTAGGATTCAGGAATTTCAAACTACTAGGAATAAACCATGGTTTTAGGTCAACATCATACAAGTCATCAGCAAGCTTCATAATGGGCAAACCTTATGCAGAAAGTAGATTGATGTGAATATGCATGAAATGAAGTAACAGAGTAAGAGATATGAGATATATAATCTACAAGACTATCAAGAATTCAATGTGATTTCTTGTACTATGAAGAGAGGCTTCTCATCTTTTACTGGACAGTAAGCGCGCATCAACGGTAGATAAGCCTATTCTACCACTCAACTTGTCAGCTTAGAGCTTGAGTCAGAATCAGGGTTTTGGTACTGTAGCAGCTCTAGTTAAAATTAGGAACTTGGTTGCATCATCAACTATATATAGTTATATAGAAGAGTTGAGGATAAGTTTAAAATGCCAGCATATAGGCTTTATTTGTTTTGATAGAAAATATCATCCCTGGGAATATAATTATAAAATATTAAGATTGTGGAAAATATTCTATTTGTTTAATATTAAATATGGAATTTGGTGTAAAACAACATCTTCTATTTTATGAGAAATTGTTTTCCTCCACTGCTATAACACTATGTATCAGAGTTTCTAATTAAGGTATACAAATGACATATCACTCCTTAATACATAGACAAGTGAATGAGATTTTTCTACAGAAAATATCTTCTGACAAAACAAATGGAGCCATAGATTCCATGATTTTTCTCAAGAGATATAGGCATGGAAGAGTTGGACAGGAAGTTGTTGGCTGTCCTAAAGACAAAAAAACGAGAGGAACACAGGAACAAAAAGAGATAATTATCTTCATTTACACCCACAATTCCTCGGCTATTTTCATGCACAAGTTACCAATCAAGAAGCCTAAATCAGCAAGCAAATCCTAAAGCAGATTCAATGACAAAGATCTCCGCTTGCAATCTGTAGCTGTGTACAGACCACCCAAACCTCAAAAATATACAAAAATGTAACCATGTACAAATGTTTATCTTCCAAAAAAATTGTATCATCGCTAAAATGTCAAGCAAATACACTATGGTTCCGCAAGAAGAATTCATTATCACTACACATCTAAATGCCCGTCCATCCAAACCTCAAAAATGTAACCATGTTCAAAGGTTCACCTTCCAAAAAACACCATAATATCATCCCATATCTGCCAAGAAGCCTTACCATATAGTATGGCCATAAGCTTTGATCTCTCATAACACAAACGTCAAGAAACAATGTTATCTGGTCATTCTACTGGATTAAGAGACATTCTATTAATGTTGTTAAGTATCACCCTCCACACAAAAGCTTTAACCATAAAAGAAGCTTTAATCTTTCAATATGAACAAAAGACAACCAAATTTTGTGCACCTGTAGACTGATTCAAGTGCTAAAAAACTATGCACAAGTAAAGGAACTAGAAGAGTCCAAAGATCAATTCCTGACACCTATGTTGTTGGAGAGCAACAGAAGGGTTTCAGAAGTGCAAGCAGGAAAACCATATTATGGGCCTTCCTATTATCAGGGTTCACAGATAGAAAAGAATAAGAAGTTGAGGATCATGAGAGCCTAAGCAAGTGACAAAAAACCAGAGATGGATGCATCATTAATAACGAGAAAACATGCAGACAAGGAGAAGGTCCCAGAAGGATGCCAAAAACATGATCGGGATTTATGAATAACTTGCAAAGTAGGCAAAGAAGGAAAGACAGGGCACACCTGAGAGACAAATTTTTAAGGAAATGTGTCAAATTAATTCCACTCTGAAATCCAGGCATTCAAGTGAAAACACACCTATCTAAGACATCTGAGAGATCTAATTATTCCGGGACTTCGCACTAAAGATATAGGTTTCAAACCTCAAAACAATTTTGACAAGATATACTATGCATAGTTTAGCCGCACTGGAACAGCATATGAGAGATGTCCGAACTTTTTAGAATTACTCCTACGGAAACTATAAATTCAATGAGTTTCAAGTGTCTTATAAACAATTCCCATGGTGTTCTAAGATCAATGTAGACCACAACAAGAAACCCAAAAATGGCGTTAGCTGTTCTATATTAGCTGGTAATCTCTCATTAATTTTCTTCGGTATCACAGAAAATCATGAAGAACAAATTGAAGACCTTTTATCCCCCCCCCCCAAAAAAAAAAAAGAAAAAAAAAAAAAGAGAGTGCCAAAGACTAGCAAAATTGCAATGAGATACATTTAGGTAAAGGGAGAAAGAAACCTAGGATTGGGAAAGAACAAGAGCAGAGTGTTTAAAAAAATGACAAATGCAGTATATATTATATAGATTCCTAAAATAAATGGTCATCTAATTAGTAATTAAGTTGATCACCAACAGAACAACTTGAATTCCAGCATAACAAGAATCACTTGGTATTAGCAATAAAAAAAATTAAAACATGATATAGAACTACCAAAATTAGACAGGATGTGAATCATGTTTTGCATGCACAAATTCACATATACTCGCAACAAAATGAATCATGACCTGCACAGAAAGTTCCATAGATCTTATCAGTCAACTGAGAGGAAAAAATGGAAGAAGAAGAACATACGGCCAAAAGGATAACTAACAATATTGACAACTTGTGTCTAGAAGAGCCTAAATGAATCGATGAGTGCATAAAAAATAGGCTTAATAGCCCATAACAGACAACGCAAAAATAAGGCACCAGAGAGATGGCAGTTTAAACCAAACTTTTTACTACCAAAAGCGATCTAAATCTAGGAAACAAAATTACCTGAAAAACTCATGAAAACTGTCTTAAATGCTTCTTATGATAATTCATGGGAAATACTTTGGTGAAAAGAATCTATACATAGTGCTTCCTCTTCCTTCAATGTCTAAGTTGACCACATTTTGCTTTTTCAATTTCTAGTATTGGCAAAGGGAGGCAGCCATGCTAAGGCAGCAATTGCAAAATCTGCAAGAAAGTCACCGGTACATTCTCTTCTTTACAGCATATATTAATTTATATTATGAGTTTATAATTAGGGATGGTATAGAGGAGAAATAAATAAGAAGTGCAAGCTATAATGCATTTCATCTAACTTCCATTATTTAACAGAATGCAGGATAAAATGTCAACAAATTGTAAACCAACATATGAACTACCCCAAAGGATTTATACAGATTAATGATGTAAATCAATTCCAATTAAAGGGGCTTTTTATCATCTCATTTGGAACCTAATATTACATTCCCTCGGCCAAAAGCCAATCCTATACATACATATTATTCATATACATTTATGCTGCACAGTCAAAAGTGCACTGTAAACTCTACCATACATATATTTTGATGTATGTACATGAATTCAATCTCAACTAAGCATCTTCGGAAAAAAATTGAAAAAAAAAAAAAAAGTCAGTAGTAGTTTTCTACTAACAACAGTTGCAAGCCACTTAGTACAGAGGGGACTTTAAAAGTCAGGTATCAATACTAGTCATATATGTGTTATATATAGCACTAATACTACTTGACCTGGTGTTCTAGAGTTCAACCCTAGTTTCTCTTAACATTATAATCAAATTTTAGCATAGAATAGGACTAGAAGACAGTGGTCACTTGATAGTCTATAACTTCTCCAGGTATCAGACCCTGTGAATTTTCACGAGTGGAGATGTTAAGAGTTGTAAAACTATACTTGAGGCTTGCTCCTAGGAGTTTATAAGAAAAGAGTCAAAGAACAAGATTCTAGTTTCCATGGATCTCACAACAACACACATTGTAAGAGTTTTTCCCAACGCAGACTCGCTACAGAGACACAAACTATATTGAATCCCAGGGTTATATAAGCAACTGGAAAATTGACTTTTATATTTGCATGCCTACAAAGCCCAAAGAAAATACAAACTGAATTGGCAAATAAAGGTTTCTGAGACAAATTCTACCATTAAGAGTATAAATCTTGAAAAAAAAGGCAACAAAGTATCTCCACAAGTACTATGATGAAACACAATGAGCTGAGAACATTTATACAATAAAAAGTACAAACAAACATCCACTTGCGGGATATGTCCCTAGTCTCATTGATTTATTCTCAATTGCTCAAGATGCAAATATAAACATTTCTTTTTTATGAATAACAGGCAAATGATGGGAGAAGAACTTTCAGGTTTGGGTATCAAAGAATTACAGAGTTTGGAGAGCCAACTGGAAATTAGCCTTCGGGGTGTCCGTATGAAAAAGGTTTGAAATTCTTATTGAAACAGGACTAACTGTTGTAGTTCTGACATACGTCAGCAAAGCACACATTATCATACTTCGTTCTCGTGGTAAGACATACAATCCTGAACATAATTTGACTTATGCAGGACCAAATTTTGACGGATGAAATACAGGACCTAAACCGAAAGGTCAGCCCTCAAACAAAAGACCACTTATTTTTTCCATTCTTTATCAATTTAATATTTTTTTTCTATGTTCTGCAGGGAAACCTCTTACACCAAGAAAACCTGGACCTGTATAAGAAGGTAAACCTACTTCGTCAAGAAAACACAGAACTAAAAAAGAAGGTACCAGTCTCGATCACTATACAAATGAAAACAATCTCCTAATACTAACTCTCTTCTTTTTAAACCAGCATATAACCTTGTAAGTATTTATTATAAACTTTATAAGAAATATTTCAATAACCCAGGTCTATGGTTCGAGCGATGGGAACAGAACAAACAGAAATTCCATTCTCATGAATGGTTTAGCAATAGGTGAGGATTTGCAGGTGCCTGTGAGTCTCCAGCTTAGCCAGCCACAGCAACAAAACTACGAGACACCTTCAGGAGCTATGAAATTGGGGTATGATCTTGGCTATTTAGCTAGTAGATCATTAAATCATAAAAGAATTAACAAATATTGATATCAGATTATTTGTGATTGCTGCAGCAGATTGCAACTACATTGATGCATCTACAGGGAACATATGTTTCCTGATTGCAGTCAGGAAAATGGGTTCAGATTTATATTAATGCCATTATATAGTGAGATGTGGCATATAGACCACAAACCAACCATCCCGCAACTTTCAATTTGAAATTATCAACAAAAGAACTCTAGCTTGGGTGTGAGAAACAATGAAGAAAGAATCTTATGCAGTGGTAATGTCAAATAAACCAAGTTCAATGTACTTTACTTCTTATGGTATTTAGAACTCCTTTTATCCTTCAAATGGTGAAAAATGGTCATGGTAAAGGTTGACACTTACGGCAATCACAACGTATGAGATCAAATATCCATCAAAGTAGTGTACAAAGGTGCTACTACCAGCAGAAGAGAGATATAACGTCCAAAAAAACTAGTACAATAACGCACGTATAAAATATAACAGGAAAATAATATATTGATATGCACAAGTGCTGATATTATGAGGCCTCATGTATCAAATTATTTTACACTGAACAAACAAAACTCACCATTGTACTATAATTGCTGCATTAATGAAAGTAGCTCACCAGCAGGACGTAAGACACGGACTAACATCCTATTTTATAAGGAGAAGGGTACAATGATCAACAATGTTAATATAAATACTGCCAGCAGCCAGAGAAATGGATCTAGAGAAGGCACAATGGATAGTGGAAGATATCAGCATGTTTCTTAAAACAGATAAATACAGGAAAAGAAAACTTAAGAGACCAAATATATTATCTATATGTTAGACTTGAGAGGGCAAGACGACAATCTGAGATAAAACTACATGCTACTCACCACTTTTTGTTCATAAGAATGAAGAAAGTCACCAATGCAGCAGCAGACTAGCATTTTGAAACAAATGATGTGTGGCCATGGCTAAGAACTAATACCTTCATTCAATACTATTTGCTAGCAAAATTAATATGCAGAGGCAAACCAACATTAATGTTGGTTGAGTGCTTGTTTTCCACAAGAGAAAGCAACAAATGAGGAAAATTCACCAAGTTGCAGGAGAAATATATTTGACTGCAATATTCCCAGCAGAAGTTGATGCACGAATAGGTAGGTAACAGCCCAAGTGCCTTGATGTGCCTGCCTTATTTTTTATTTAATTTTTTTTTTTTTTTGGGGGGGGGGGAGCAGAGCTAAAATGCCAAATCAGGAAAAGCAACGTTTTGCACATAAAAAGATCTAGCCACTTTTGACATAACCTACACCATGAAGGGCAAATAAAAGAGTGAGTAGAATTATGACAGATCCATGGCAGCACTGACAGCTCCCGCCACCCAAAGATAAATATGTAGCATTGCATCCCATAAGAACAACCGTAGCACAAAACAAGGCAAGAGAGCAGTTTCTCTTTCAACATAGAGATATGACATAATGGTGTCACGTTTACAATGAAAGGACTGCATAGAAGTAAAAAAGGAATGCTTCAAATTCTACACTGATAACAAAGAATGACATCCTGTGTATTATAGACTTGATATATTAAAGACAATAATCAGTCTTTTCCACCCATTTTCAATCATCAATTTGAGATATATGATCAAAGTTTATTACAAAACAGTCAAAATGCTTATTTTCAAGTAAAAATCATAATCATGACAAAACCACAGTTCATAACATCAAGGATCTTTCATGACAAAGATATGCACAAATACAATGATATTGAAAATGTTCCGATGCCAATATTCCCTTTCATAAAAACACAAGAGCCTATAAACTATAATTTGATGAAAGATTAGAAATGTGTACACAAATACATCATACAAAATCTGATATGCACTTGTCATGATAATTTCCCCAACACATCTAGAGACATCCACATATTTTGTAATTTCTTGATATAGATGATCCATAGATTCAACACCACTAGCCGTGACTGTTTATTTATATGAAACTGATCAATGCAGAACTAGGAAATTAAATCGACAATGATGTAAGTAGAACAAAGTTTTCACAGCCTCACCTGTAATGTAAACACAAGCAAGAGTCCAAAATAAAAATCAAAGGATTAACTTCACCAAAAATTTGGAAGGTACAAGCCATCTAACCCTCTGCATCCCTCTCTTCCCTCTTAGGCCTTCCTTGGAAGGGAGATGCAGAGTCAAAGTTGCAAAGGCTGAAACATAAAGTGAATAGAAGCATGCTACAACATCTGCAAGCCAAGGCAGGATGTGTCAAAAGGAATGGTACACCTGAGATGCAAGTTGCGAGGGCAAAAAAGTGCAAACTTGTTAAAAATAAAGTAGTCAACAATGTGTAGGATGAAAAATGTGTATATTCATTATATACAAAGGGCTCTAAAAGAATTCCTCTTTTCTTTGGATTTTTTCATTAATAGTTCCCATCTTTTGTTAGAGAGAAATTAAAGTTGGTATGATAGCCATGAATGGGATTAATCGTCATGTCCTGAAAATTTTCTCATTCAAAATAATTAAGGCAATCTTGTGTGACTGTAAATTATGAAGAACCAATTGTCAAACAAAAGAAAGAATTTAAAACACTAAAAGCCAACAGCCATAGTGAATTCAAACTAAGATCCAAGTTGACAGTTTTAAATCAGATCTTTTTCCATCAAATCATGTTTTTATAACTAGGGCTAAAATTTAAGATTTTGAAACTTAATCACCACAAGTTCAATTATCAGGTATGCCATGAACAAAAAGCATTTTATCTAGCACTTCTGAATTAACAATAAAGCCATCAGCTGCCACTCTGACCATTATCATAAGATCTAATATTTTACAAATTGTAGCAATGAATCCTACAAACAACTTAGTCAAGTGACCTAAAAAGACAAGCAAATACACTAGCAGGCTTCAACTTGGAAAACATTTTTTCTCACTCTTAATTGATAAAATAACTTTGAAACTTCATCAAATCCATTAAGTATATTATTGAAAGAAAATCTCTAAATAATATGGTTCTTCACAGCCTAACAAGTCATCAACTTGTCAAATTCATGTTCTAGGATGTTTCTACATCCCTTTAATCACATTTAACAAAATACTATCTCTTACATCATCAACAAACTGTAGAGTCATTCCAAATGAAAATATCCTTACATCCTAAGGTTCATGAAATTCAGAAATTCCAAAGAAAGGCAACATAAGAACCAAATCATGAGATCTAGGGTACAAAATGTTCTTCACATTTCCTCCCCAAACTTTTCATTATCATAGAACCTTTTTTATCCCCTTAAAATTATGGATTCATGCAAAGCATCCAATAAATATTCATTATCTTTCTTGAATTCAATTTTCCGCAAGTAAATGCAAGATAAAGGAATTACCAAACAGCAAAATGTTTGAACCACCACATAGTGCAATAAACATAATCTAAACTCTAGCATAACATCAACTAACTGTAGCATATACATGTCAATGTTTCACTAGGTCTTATGCACACAAAGAATCAGCTCAAAAGAAATCTTGGGATTACTAGCATGCTGGATCAGCTGCTATAAGTGAAATATCAAAACAACTTAAAGTCCAACTGGCATCATAGTCTTTCCACTGCACTCTTCTAACTATAAACAACAAACGTTATCAAGTGTATACAATTGTAGTGCTTGGGATGGATTATGCACAATAAACCCTAATGGCACAAAACAGCTTGTCAGAAAATAGTCACCCAATTAGGAACCCAAAGGCTAAACATATTTATCTCTTAACCCCAAAGAAATCTTTCTCAAATCAGAAGCAGTATCCATGGTGGTTAATCAATATACCAATTTTAATCTTGAATGTCATTTAACTATAGGCAATATCAATCAGTTATAGTGAGTTGTTTCAATGGTTTAACCATATACCAATACATTACTTTATTTAGCTTTGGCCTTTTGTAATTAGTCGTGGCCAAAATCCTGATTCTTAAGTTATATTTTTACAAGGCAAAAGGAATTGTCAAATAGTCCAAGATTACCAACTTACTCAGACAAACGAGTCAAATAACCAAGTAGACAGATCCAGGTGCTTTTTTTTTTGGGGGGGGTGTTCCTTCTCTTATACCATCTTTTCAATGCATGTGTATGGAAACCAACAGATTTACCCCCTTCAGCTCCTTTGTATTGCACAAGCCTTGTGAAAATTTAATATAGTTTTATTTGAAATTATTGTGGCAACAAGTAAACCATGCCAGGAGCCACCAAGAATAGTGGGTCAAGACTCGGAAACACTATGCAGATTCATTTCATGAACAATAAGAATTGCCAAATGCCCCAAAGATGATGATTTATTGATTTAATGATTTACCAAACTATATTCAATGAGAATGGAAGTTAAAATCTTAAAAAGACAGGGGATCTGCCAGAAAACTGAAAGAAAAAGATTTTCACAAAGGCACACCTTATGCATAATTGCCTATAAAGTACACCATGGGAAGCACACAGTGACCCTCCTAGATTGTGGGATAAAAATTCTCTGCATTTTCTGAACCCATTTTTCCTCATACCACATGTTGCCGAGAAACATAAAACTAGAAAAATAAATAAATGAGTAGATATATGCGTGCAGTCAAATTAGAAAAAAGTAATAAAAATAATGTGCTAGGCCTTCGACAGTCGATGTAAAATTCTGTCGAAACCTCAACCATGGATCACACAAAACAATCTAATTGTGTCGATGCTAGGTCATTATCCAAAAATAACGCATTATATAGCTCAAGTACAACATTAATGCAGCTACAGCGCCAATGCAGCAGCATTAGTGCCCCAATGTAGTGTTAAATGAGCAAGAATTCTCACATTTTTCTAGATGAATGTGGGTAAAAAAAAATCCAAGAGAGCATAATTAAGTTTGGTACTTGAAATATCAATACATTAACAGGTAAATCTTTGGAGATTATAAACACCATAATTCGGAGAAGGATTAACATTATGTGTTTTCAAGAAATTAAATGAGTTGAAGAAAGAATTAAGGAGTTAGATACTATAGAATTTAAACTATGGTACACAAGAAAAGTTAGAAGAAAGAATGGAATTGGTATTATTATAGAGAAGAATTGGAAGAAGAATGTGATAGATGTAAAAAGAATTGAAAATAGGATCTTATCATTAAAATTAATTGTTATACAGGAGATTATCAATATCATTAGCGCTTATGCATCACAAATAGGATCTGAAGCATATTTGAAGGAAAAGTTTTAGGGAGACCTAGAGAGGTTGGCTCAAGGAATCCCACAAAGAGAAAAAATTCTAATTGAAGGGGATTTAAATGGACAAGTTGATAGTGAGGTAAGACAATTTTCGAGAAATCATGAAAGATTTAGTTTAAGACCTAAATGAGAAGAGGCAATCTATTCTTGATTTTTTGATAAAATATGATTTCAAGATTGCGAATACCTATTTTAAAAAGCGGGATGAACATTTAATCTCATACAAAAATGGAACCTCAAGGCCATAAATTATTTTTTTTTTTTTAGTAAGGAGCTCAAATAGAAGAGTTTGCAAAGACTGCAAAGTAATTCTAGGGAAAGCCTTACTATACAACACAGAATTTTCATCCTTTTAAGACCCGTAAAAGAAAAAAAAAGACAAATTATAAATTCCAAAATGAAGTGGTGGTGGTAACTCAAGGATAAGAAACAGATGACTTTTAAGAAAATATTATTGGAGGAAGGTAATTAGAAAATACAAAGAGATGCCAATCATATTTAGGATGAGATAGTTAAGAGAATTAGGATGATTGGTAAAGCAATTGTCGGTGAATCAAAAGATAGTGGACCATAAGATAAAAAATCTTGATGATGGAATGAAAATATGCAAAAAAAAGTCAAAATCAAAAGACATTGTTTTAAGGCCTTACATATGTATAACAATGCCAAAAATTGGGAAAGGTATCAAATGGCTATGAATAAGACTAAGAAGACCATAAGTGAGGCATGATCCAAAGTTTTTAAGAAGTTTTACCAAAATCTAAAGACAAAGAATGGAGAACAAAAGATTTATAAGTTTGCCAAAAATAAAGAAAGGAAATCAAGAGATTTGGACCAAAAAAAGTATATTAAGGATCAAAAAGGATAAGTTCTGCTCACAGATGAAGATATTAAAGAGAGATAAGAGATGTATTTTTATAAGTTTTTCAATAACAGGCAAGAATCGACTCAAGAGATGGAAGGATTAGAAATTCCAGATTCAAGTTAGAGAGGTAAAATAAGCTCTTAAAATGACGGATAATGATAAAGTTCTTGATCCTAATGGTATTTCTATTAAAATTTAAAAATGTTTAGGAGAGTAAAGTATAATTTAGCTCACCAAGTTATTTAATGAGATTCTGAGATCTAAGAAAATGTCAAACGAGCGAAAAATGAGCATTTTGATGCCTATATATAAGATTAAAGGAGATATCCAAAACTGTAAATACTATTGATGGATAAAACTTATGAATCACATTATGAAATTATGAAAAAAGTTAATTAAACACAGATTAAGAGACCAAACTAGGATTGCAAAAATTCAATTTGAATTTATACCAAGAAAGTCTACAACAGACGTTATTTATCTTCTACAGGAATCGATGAAAAGGTATTGGAGTAAAAAAATAGGCTTACACATGGTTTTCATCAAATTGAAAAAAGCTTATGATCAAGTATTAAGAGAAATACTGTAAAAGGTTTTGAAAAAGAAAGGAGTTCGCATAGTATATATCCGAACTATATAGGACATATATGATAGGGAACTATAAGGGAAGAACTCCTAAAGGAAAGACAAATGACTTTTCCATAAGAATAAGTTTACATCAGGGTTTAACCTTAAGTCTTTATTTATTTAATCTAATCTTAGATGTTCTTACTAGAGATATACAAAAAAAACTATTCCTAAATACATGCTATTTGTGAATGATATGATTCTAATTGAAAAATCAACAGAAGAGATTAACTATAAACTTGAATTTTGGAAACAAGCATTGGAATCAGAAGGTTTTTACTTAAATAGGAGCAAGGCAAAATATATGTATTACAAATTTAACAAGAAGTAAAATAGAAATGATTTGGAGATAAGAATTAAAGAATATATCATATCACAAATGTCTAAATTTAAATATTTGATATCAATATTACAAAATAATAAAGAAATTGATTGAAATATCGCATACAAGATACAAACTAAATGATTAAAATGAAGAAAAGTATCTCAGGTTATTTGTGACTACAAATTACCTATCAAATTTAAAGGAAAGTTTTATCGGACCACTATACGACCAATTATACTTTCTGATAGTGAATGTTAGATTTTAAAAAGACAACAAAAGTAAAAAATAGAAATAGTAAAAATGAAAATATTAAGATAGATGTGTAGTCACATAAAAAAAGACGAGATAAGGGAACCTATTAAAGAGAAGATGATAGAAAATTGATCAAAGTAGTTTGAACATATGTATAAAAAAAAACACTAGAGGCACTAGTAAGAAGAGTCAATTATATAGTTTTTAGCCTTGTAAAAAGATATAAAGGAATGTTAAAAAGGACATTAGGAAAAATTATAAAAAGAAATCTCTTAGTGAATAACATTCTTAAAATATAATTTTGGATAAACCCTAATAGTATCGTACGATCCATACAACCAATCTCACTTAATTAAATAAAACTTTATTGTTATTATTGTTGTAATAAAAATAATGCGCTCGCTGTTTAAAGAACCACCTAAAGTCTTGAACTATCTATAGCTACAGGAGGCCACCATAAATAAATGTCACTATATGACCTCAAGAGATCAAAGGAATATCATATCTCGGTTGTACAGGAAAACGACCCTGATAAGAGAGAGAATACAAATAAACGCATTGGACAGGGTAAAGTTTACAAAGTTACTGCAGACTGTACTAAACCATGTGTAGATGAACATAAGGTAGCTAAACAAGGAGAATGATAGTAATACCAATTACTTGAGCTGAGATCTGAGGTAGCTAAACAAGAAGAATTATAGTACTACCACTCACTCGAGCTGAGATCTGAAGCACACCATCCGAAGTGATCCAGTTTCTGCTTTTCATAGAAACTATCGCAAAGCATCCTAAAGATAACATGAAAATAGATAAGTCGACAACAACCCGAAGAAGCAGCATATGATCATGCTGTGACAGTTCTAAGAACAGATCAAAACAGCTCGTTTATTGACTTAAAGCATCTAAATACAGCAACAAAATAGAATTGAAATCTTACAATAGTCAGGTGTATGACGTCGGGTAACCATAATATCGGTTTTGTGCTGCTTCTTGTTTTCATTTACTTACTTCCCCCCCCCCCCACAGTTTCTCAGCAGCCAAACGGATTTAGATAAAAACAGCCGCTGGCAGTTTTAGCTGGAACAAAGAGCAGTGAAACTGCTTCCATAAAGTTGAATTCGTGATACGAAGTTTCGAGGTCATGCAGCCATGGAAACAAAGAAGCAATAACAGCTTGGATCATGAATGCCAGCTGAGAAACGAATTACAAAGAGAGAGATTCGGGGCTGAAACCGAGAGACTAAGAATCGGAATCGAGAGTGGAATCATAGAAAGAAATGCAAATGAAGTACGAAAGATTGAGCCCAGATCTGCTTAAAGATTGAATGAGGAAATATACGAAGCTGTGCTATGAAGGACAATATGAGCAGGAGTTTCGAGGCTCATGGGAAAATATCTGGACCAATTAGGGATTTAAATAAGTAATTGTGGGGGATAGACCCCTCCCCCACTTTTAATTAAACATGTAATTAATCAGTTATGCCCTTCTTTTGGCTTGTACTCTCCCTTTTTTAATTTATTTCTGGTCATTCACTTCTAGGGTTTTGATTCTTCTTTAACTACTTTTGGCGTTCCAAGGAAATTGTTGTCTCATCATGGCGCGCAAGAGGTAAATATACAGTCAGCCGAGTCGACTCGGGTTTCGTGGAAGTTTGATTTATTTTTCAGAAAATGCTGCAGGTCTCAATTATGGAAAGAATTCGTTCTGTTACGTTACATTTGAAATTTAGTGTTATTTCTATTTACTTTTTTAACAAATGTATTGATTTTTCGATTTTCAATATTGAAGTTAAAATATTTTTTCAAAAATACATTGAAATATATGTTATAATTGAATTTTATAGAAATATTAATATACTTGTGAAAGTTTAAATAAAAATAGTACTGAATTTTCAGTATTAATATAGTATTTAAAATTTATTCCCAAAAAATGTGACTTGAAATTTAGTTTCAAATCTTTTATATTTATTAAACTAAATTTGCTCCATCACTCTTTATTTAATAATAATATTTAATTGGCATTCAAAATCTAATTTTAAATTTTTTTCATGCACATAATAGCATTATTTTTTGGCTTAATTTCATTTTTAGTTCCCTTAATATATAGTTTGTTTGCATTTGATTCCCCTTAAACATAAAAGTCTATTTTCATCCCTCTAAAATTAAAATTTGAACATTTTTTATCCTTCTATTAAACTTTCTATTAATGTTAACAGAAAAAAGGAAAAAAAAAGGGAAAAAAAAAGAAGGAAAAGAAAAAAATTGAATACATAATTTATTTATTGATTAAAATAAAAAATAAAAAATGCTTAAAATATTTAATTACTAATTGTAGTAAATGATATATCAAAATATTTAAAAAATAATAAGTAACTTATTTATTTTTTAAAGAAATTAATAAAATTAGTAATTATATTAAAATTATGTTTAATTATCGCACTAAATAAAATAATTAATCATTATTGAATTTGAATGTATAATTTATTTTATGTTTAAATTATAAGTTATTTTTATAATTTATTATCTAATTATGAACTTTATTTTACTAAAAAATTTTACATCAAATATCCCTTAAAAAAATTAATTATTATTAGAAGTCATCCTAAATATAAAATTAGTTTACATACTCTAACAAATAATTAATTGTGTATTTTCATTGTTATACTAAATAAGTATGCTTTTTAATTTTAATTTATTATTTATTAAATATACTCAAATTATTTTAACCATATTTTTTTCTTCTTTTTCTTTATCACTATTTTCTTTCATTTTTGGTGAGCCATAACCCTCTTAATTTGAGTATCTTTAATTTATAATAAATTAAATTTAAAAAATTGTACTTATTTAATATAGAAATAAAAATAAGTATTTAATAACTTATTAGTATTTAAATTAATTTTATAGTTGATATACTTTTTTTCTTAAGAAATATTTGATATAAAAAATCGATAATAAAAAAATTTATAATTGAATGAATAAATTATAAAAATAATTTATTATTTAAACATAAAATAAATTACACACTTAAATACTTTAATAATTAATTATTCTATCTATTATGATGAAATAAGGCTTTAAATGTGTCCTTTAAATTTAAATTTTTAATTAAATATGATTTTAAAATAGTTAGTAATTTTATTAATTACATTAAAAAATAAATAAATTACTTATTATTATTTTAAATATTTTGATATATTACTTAATACAACTAGTGATTAAATATTTTAAGTGTTTCCTTTTTTTGCCTTTATTTTTCTTTTTTTCATTTTAATAAATAAGTAAATTATTAAAAAATATCCCAAATATAAAATTAATTCATACACTAATAAATTATAAATCACTTATTTTTATTTCTATATTAAATAAGTATATTTTTAATTTTAATATATTATAAATTAAATATAATCAAATTAAGAAGGTTTTGACACACCAAAAAAAATAATGATAAAAAAAAGAGAAACAAAGAATGTATGGTTGAAATAACTTGAGCATATTTAATAAATAATAAATAAAAATTAAAAAGTATACTTATTTAATATAATAATAAAAATAACAGTTAATTATTTATTAGAGTGTGTAAATTAATTTCATATTTGAGATGATTTTTAATAATAATTTATTTTCTTAAGGGATATTTGATGTAAAAAATTTTAGTAAAAGAAAGTTCATAATTAGATGAATAAATTATAAAAATAACTTATAATTTAAACATAAAATAGAATATATACTAAAATTCATTAATAATTAATTATTCTATCCAATGTGATAATTAAATATGATTTAATATAATTATGAATTTTATTAATTTATTTGAAACATAAATAAATTACTTATTATTTTTTAAATATTTTGATATATTATTTACTATAATTAGTAATTAAATATTTTGAGTATTTTTCTATTTTGCTTTTATTTATATTTTTTATTTTAATGAATAAATAAATTATATATTCAATTTTTTATTTCTTTCTTTTTTTTCCCTTTTCCTTCTTTTTCTTTTTCCTCTTTTTCTATTAACTTTAATGGAAAGTTTAACAAAAGAATAAAAAATGTTCAAGTTTTAATTTTAAGGGGATCAAAGTAAATTTTTATGTTTAAAGGGGACCAAATACAAATAAACTATATATTAGGAGGATTAAAAAAAAATTAAGCCTTGTTTTTTTAAGGAAAAATTATACTTTATCTTTATGTAATTTCACTCTTTTTCATTTAAGATGATTATAATTTTAAGTGTTATAATTCATACACATTTACTTTCAAATTATTAATATTTTATTCATCTAAACTATTTTTTGTCCAAAATTTATTAAAAAACATTCATTATTTGTGATATTTACTTTTTTAAATTTTGACATAATTTGATACCTACTTACCACCAATTTATCCTTAAAGACCTTATTTGATCTCATCTATTCAATAATCATAAACTAAATTATAGAAAATATTTTTTTAATAAAATTGAAAATTTTTTGGGATAATTTCATTTTAAATGAGCATTAAATTGGATTAAATTTTGATAAAATAAAAATTACAAACAATGCATATGATTTTTCTACTAAACTTTGGATAAAAACTAGTTTGAGTAGACTAAGTGTTAAAGATTTGAAAATACAAGCGAGTGAATTATAATATTTAAAATTACATATAAATTAACTAAAAAAGGGTAAAATTACAAGTGAATAAATTATAATTTTTTTTCATTTTAATTAAAGTTTACTTTTCCCTATGAACTACGGAATTTAAAGAACTATCAATCTTATTATCTATTAAAAAATGTATATCATTTTGAATAATGAAAATTAAATGTGAATATACAAAAATTAGATATTATATTTCTATTATGATTAATTATTAAATTTTAATTTTTATGAGCTCTTATTATAAAATTATAACGTTTGACTTATTTATCTTATAAATATGAGTTGTATGAATCATTGTACATATAATTAAATAAAATATACTCCTTCCCTTATAATTCTTCTTGATCTCATTTGTATATTTCTCTAGATATTTCTTTAATATTAAGTATTTTTATAAAATATTATCAGCACAATTCTCTTTTAGATTGAATTTTTATATTCATAAGAGAAGCATCATCATTTGATCTGCTAAGATATATAAAGTTTATGAGCATGACTTCTCTCTTTATCAAATTTAAATAGAATCAAGCAATGATCTTTATCATGTTATATAGATTAGTTATTTAAAGATTTTTTTTCTTTATGATTATGCATATTAAATTAGATGCATAAATAAGATTAACTTACATGTAATTACTCTTGTTATTTATAACCATTACTATTTACACATAAAATCTTTACATTGGGTATAAAATTATTTCTTTATTTGCAAGTTGTTGCTTTACGCCATAATAAATTATTCTTATATCTCTATTTTGTAATATTAATTTTGTTACTTTCTAATTTTATTTTTATTAATTTATGTATTCAAATTATCCAATAGGGAATTAAGCCTTTCAATTTAACACTTATTTATGAATTTTATTTATCTGCTATTGCATACTATTTACTTTTGATTTTAACTATATTTTAAAATAATATTTAAACATATTATTTAATAGTTTTTGTATAAATTATTTTTATTTTAATTAATATATCTTTTAATTTAATAAATATTTATATTATAATTATTAATACTCAATATTACTAGGAAAATTATCTATTATAAATATTGAATGCTTAAATCCTTTTAAATATAATGGATCCTAAAAATACAATTTAATAAAGAAATTAAGTATTAATATAAAGTTGTGTGAAAATACCAAAAAAGTTTTATCTTACAAGCTTATTATTCATATTTACCATAATTACATTTAAGGGGATTATTGCATCACAGGTAACTTTGTTGAATTCACATGCCTAAATAAATCTATAGTTAGATCATTTTTATTCTCCCTTATATATTTTATCTTTGACTATATGCTTTACCCCTGTTATAATTAGCAAGAGCCCATTATATTTAAATAAACCTTTTATATTAATTTACGTTTTAAATATTTGTTTAGAAAATCTATATTGTAGAATCAAGATATTGGAGAAGTCTATAAATTTACAAGTAGAAACCATGCCTAGTATTGGCTTTTAATATGATTTAAACAATTTTATTTTATTAAATAATCTACCATTTACCTCCTATTTCTATGTATTTGGTAACCTATTATTTGCTTTGAGTGTACTAAAGTTATCATGCATAAAAAGCTTGAAATTCTTTCTTTTATTATTGAATTTCAAAGGGAAAACATAAATACAAAAACCTAAACATCTTACCTTCCTGTTAAAAGGCTCATGTTTTCCATTAAATTATAATCGAATTGTAAAGGTAATAATTTTTATTCCTCACCATCTTCATTTCGAATAAAATTTATGATAACAAAATAAAGTGAGAAAATAAACTATAATTTCATCTAATATTAATTTTCTTTTCTTTATCAATTACATGATTTAGTTTTTCTTTCTTTCTTTAATCATCATGTAAATGCTTTGTTATGCATTCTTTTAATTAAATAAAATAGCTAGTTTTTTAGTAAAAATAATAAAACTCATCAAACTAGTTTTATTGCATTCTTTGAAACAAATTCATTATTAATAAAAGGAAGATTTAGAATGTGGTTATAATTATATATGTGGAAAATGACATATTAATTTATGCAATCGTGGTAGTCATAAGAATAGTATAAATAACTATAAAATTAATATTCTCCACTAAAAGTTGGATAATATAATAAGAAAGATTTATGATGTCAAAGGTTATTGGAAATTTTTAAAAATATATGCTACTAAGATCATATGAAATGTCTTAGTTATGTATCTATCATACGTCTAAGTATTTTGTGAAACTTTACTATATCTCACTTTAAAGAAAAACAAAACAGGACTAATTTTGCTAATAAGAATAATGCTCTTAACTATAATTCTTATAATATATCACGTTTCAATGTGGTAAATTGGTTTGTACATCTCAAAGAAAAATAATTTGATTAGTAATGCAAGTGATCAATTCCATGTTCTATTGATTTGGTAATACAAAGTTGATTAATATGCATTATTATTAATTATTAAGTCTTAAAAATATTTACTAAGTTTTAAAAATATATATTATGAAATAGATACTTCATTAAGACAATAAGATATTATAATCATTTTCTCAAATAAAAAATGTATTAAATATCTTTTGATATGTATTATATATATATATATATATATATATAAAGTTAATTGAAAAAAATGTGAACCAAAAGTTTATTGATCAAAATTTTTTCACTATTTAGTATGATAAGATGGGCCATCCTAAATCAATAATGATATAAAAAGTAATTAAAAATTCATAAGATTATTCTTTAAAAAACTACAAGATTCTTTGACTTAGTAAAATTTCATGTGATACTTATTCTAAAAAATAATTTAATTATAAGGTTATTAGGACCATTGCCACCTAAAGTTGACATTAAATTCTTAATATTTAAAAAAAAGGTGATGTATATTGATCTATCTATCTATTATATAGACTATATAAATATTTTATGATTTTAATTAATTCTTAGCAAAATAGTCATATATGTATTTATTATCAATCCATAATTTAATATTTATGAAATTACTTGCTTAAATAATTTGATCTTGAGTGCAATTTCTTATACAATTAAAATAATATGTCTTAATAACTCTTAACGAATTTGCATTGTTAATGTTGTAGTTATAGAAACTTATAAACTATTCTGAAGAATCAATTATTTTTCAATTTTAAGAAGACCAAAGATGGATGACCGTGAGGCTACCGATAAGGAAATCGATTTTTGACTTCGCATCGTCAAGAAAATCAAGAATCATACAAACAATGTACCTGATTCGGAGGAGCAGAGAGGGACAATTATGGACAATGGTCGGACAGAAGTGGATAGTTGAGGCTACAATGCCCTACTACTATTTATGAGTAACCCACCCTGGACACATGGTCTAATCAAATAATGACATTTGGATGCTTTCAGGTAACTTGTATATTTTTGACTGAATTTGCTAAATGGTCCTTCAATATATTTTTTTTCCATTTGCTACTTCAATTCTTCTAATATTATATTATATTATATTAAATAAGGTTACTTCAAGGTTTTTCCTTTTATTCTGCTGTTTTCTCCCCACCATGTTCTTCTTGTTCTCTCGTTTGTCTCTACTTCAACGACGCCATTGTTGCGGAGCTTTTCTCGAGCAAGGTACTTAACTTCTCCATCAACCATATTATGTCCCGTTAAAATCGAACTAAAAAATGGGTTCTCTTGAGCCACCAACGAGTACGGAGAATGGCTCTGCTCCCAACGGCGATAAAGTTCTAGCGGTCGATAGGGAGGCCTCACAGTCGGCGAAGGCGGTCGGAATGACGCTAGAGAAGCCACGGAATCTGACGCTTCAAAGAAGTGAAAAGCATCTATGCTTCCCTTTGAGGTTAGTACTCGGGTCATGTGCATCTGATGAAAGTCATTAGGTAGCAAGATGCAGATTGGAGGGCCCAACGGTTACAAATACTACATTCATTATACTGAGTGTAAGATCTTCAATTGATTGTTTCTTTAGTTTTGCCTAGACTGGTTAGGGTTTCGGGTATGAATTGTTAGAGAACAAATAAAATTGAGCGGTTATATTTATGTTAGCATAAAACTTGGCAATTTAATAGCAGATGAGCTTTAGAAGGGTGTATATGTAATAGTGATGTGCGGTGGATAACCAATTTTTGGTATGAAATGGTTGAGGGGATTGGTCTTGCCGAAATAATTATAGTCATGGTTCTAGTACATAAGCTTGGTGGACATAATAATATTTGATCCATTAAACATTTCCTATGATACCTTAAATACGTGGCTAAATTTGGATATTGAGCATGAAGTTGTTGTTAACTTTTATGCAACAATTTTCACAATTGTCATCTAATTTAGTCTGTAATTTTCTCTTGTTCTTATTTAGCAGTCAGTAGAAGGCTTGATAAGTGGGTGAAGCCAGAATAACTTGATCTGGATTCAGTGGAGGCTATCATTGATGAGAAGGTGGAAGAGATAAGGTTATGATTTTATTTTGTTTAAGATGCTTCTCTTTCTAAATTATACATGTGATAGTGATTTTTTTTTCTCTCAGTTATTTTATGAAAGATGGGTACTAAAGTCTCTTGAAAACAGCGCAATATATAAACATATATGTAAGGCAAGCTTATGTGTTAATGTTGGAGGGACTCATCAAGAATGTACATATGCTTTCCCAGGTAACCAGCTTAAAGATGACACACCACCAGAAGAGAAAGATTGATGAGACATGTAGAGTAGGTATGAAATTTATAGTTTTTCAATGACATCTAAGATAGGCATGTCCACTCATAGAAAGACACTTGACTTGATGTTTATTATCCCTCTCGCTTACGTGTTTCTGGTTGAAGGTGCTATATGAGCTTAAGAGCATTAGCATTAAAATAGTTAAAAATGTATGCTTAGTTATGTAGACTGTTGAATGCTTGTTTGCTCGAGTCCTTATTCCTAAGGAACTATTGATCCATCTCATGCTTAGGAGCTCCCAGAAAGTTTTACCATTTTTAGCAGTAAAAGCATAATAATTATAAAGTTTTTAGCTTTCATTTTTTGGGAGAGAGAAAGAGAAGGAGAGTTTGGATTCTCAGAATCATGAGACATGCAATCATGATCACAACAGTAGACTACATGATAAATTCTCATTAGTCAACTTAAGATCATATTGGGCTTGATGCTGGTAAATGAATTTCATAATGTGAAATGTGGATTTTATGAATTGGTGGAATTATTTTGCCTCTAATTATATTTGATAATTTCATATCACTAGTGCTATATACATTATAGTGCCCTAAGGAGCTTCATGCTGCCAGCTTGCGAGAACACGTGGAATTTATGAATGTGAAAAATATAACTGCTATTGAACTTGGAAGATATGAGATTGAGACATGGTACTTTCCTCCCTTCCCAGCAGAATACAATGACTATTTGAAAGCTATACTTTCATGAGTTTTGCCTCAGCCTCATGAAGAGAATAGAACATCTTCAGAGGCATATGGTGAGATTTGCTACAAATAACCCTCTTCTATTTTCCTTTGATTTTGGGAGGATTATTGTCTGGTGTGGGGTTCTTTTTTATTTTTGTAGCATACTTTGAATGTATTTTGTTACTTGTATCCTATTAAAGCTTTTATTCTCTGATTCAAATTTCTGGAATCCATGCTACTTTTTAATTTTTATGAATAATTTCATTGCTTTGTATAATGATATGATTTAGTTACAATACAATACATTTCCTTTTAGGGGAGGGTTGGGACTTGGTCAATAACTTGGACCATATCATTATTGTCTTGAATTTTCTCTTAGTTTTGTTAATTCTTTGTTGTATTCTTTGGCTGCAATTGTTATTATTATGGTGGATATAGTCATTGAACATTGTTAATTTTCTTAATGTAGTTTATCATAGGGATTCAAAATAAGTTGAGCTAATGCCTTGGTCTATAATGCCTTACAAATCCTTGTACATCTTTAAATTGATTTTGCAAGTGTTCCTGAATTTTTTTCTTGTTTAGAACATAACTGAATTTGGAGTCATTACACCAAATTAAATGAATTAGTCCATTGAGTGTGTTTGTAAAAATATGTTGAAATATGAAATTTTTTGATATTGTTGTACAAGTTGAAAGGTTAAATATTTAATGTTGAGGTTAGCATTGAATCGGTAAAATGGGCATTGGTGTATCTCGATCTTTGATAAATGATGTGGTCATTCACTTATCTTGCTTTGTTAAGAATTAAGAAGTTATGGTTTATTTGATGCCATTTCTCACTTCTTTAAAAAGGCAAATCAATGATCTGCCCCTTTTAACTAACACATCCTTTTTATTCATGTAGAGGAAATGTGATCTTAAGTATCAACCTGGTGACGAGATATACAAATGTGGTACACTATCAATGTTTGAGGTACAATTTATTCTATAATGCTTAAAAGCTAACAATGGGGTGACCACTCTGTTATCTAGCGGATTTTGCTACAACACACACACACACATATATAATGATCCTATTGTGTTATGCTTTTAGTTCTTACTATATGTTTTGAAAACAAGTTAATGATAAAAAGGACAAGGTTTATGGGCAGAACCTCTATTATTTGGCAAGTGAACTTAAGCATCTGAGCTATGCTTCATGAAGAATAAATTGATCACCATCTCCTTTTCCATTAAGGTTTGGTAGATTGGGTGAATTGTTTGATTCTCTTATTTATGGGGCCTAAAGTTACGTTTGAAACAATATTGAACACATGCATAAAAATAAAGAAGGTTTTTGTGTTCTTTTCTCATGGAAAGTAAGGTGCCATGGAACAGCTCTTCAATTAATTTTATTTTATTTTGTCATCACAGGTAAGGTCTCAACTCATGCATGCTTCAGAAGATCAACATTTTGATTCTTTAGTTGATCAAAGGCTTCAAAATGAACAGGACCCAAATGAGATGGCTAGCATGGTTGCGTGTGCTGCAGCTTACATCCAACATTCAGTGTGACATTGACCAAAGATGAGCCAAGTAAGTTAATAAAGTTTTCTCATTTATCAACCAAGCAATGTAATGCAAGTCCATTTTTTATTTAGGGTAAAAAACTTAAGTTTCAATGGTCTTCGAACATGGGAGGAGCACCTTGCTCAGCTTTATCTCTAATTAGATCTTTTCCAATGGACAAGACACATTTTCATGACATAACCTTCCAACTTGTTACTGGACAGCTCTATTGTCACTAGGTAATTTTCTCTCTTTTTTGGTTTCTACCTCATCTCCTCCTAATTTTTTGTTATACATTCAATATGACTAACAGTCCAGATAAATGGATGATGTGGCGAGGTTCCTCTGGTTAATGATAATGGATTGCTTTTTAAATTTGTTAGGAATTTTTAGGGTGAGGTTCCATGACCCTTAGACTAATGATATAGTATGCTAGTTTTAAGGAAGGTAGGTAAGTTATACGTATAAGTAATGAGGGTTAGTTTGTAGTGATGGATTACGGTGATCTAGGAAAGATAATATGTTGTTTCCTTCCAAAACTAAGGGTGGTCTAAAGCTAATATCTAGTTTATTGTTGAAAATCAATATGCATAGATAGGAAGTTATTTGACTTATTATAAGCATTAATGTGACATCAAATGGACTTTCCATTTTAGCTCCATGTCTTCAAAGGACAATGTATAGGATAGAATGACCCTTGCCAATGGTTTATTAAGCTCTCAAGATACTTGCAAAGAATTGCCCTTACAAACTGGTGCCAAATAGCATGGTGAGACAAGGTTATGTTTTGTTTGTTTGCTTATAAATGTTTAGAATCTGCATATAGCAAGAAATTGCAAGTGTGCTTCAGGTAGTTTAAAAATGCACTCATGATTTCTCCTTTCTGTACATGCAGGACAAATGTAGCCATACCTGAACTCATTCAAGACACGATATTAATTTCTGACCCCGATGACAAGAACAAGCCAATAGATAACCCACCAGCCTCTGTTTCAAGTAAAGCTGTGCGTTCAGAAAGCACTTATGTTTGTAAAACATTCAGAGCTACAAAGGTCATTATGCAGGACAAGCCTGGCTTCCAGAAGACCTTAGTGATTTTTGTGATGAGTGGTTTCCTCTTTTTCATTCTGAAGATGGCTCTTGTTTGTACATGGATTTCTTGGAGTATGATTATCATCGTGATTAATCTACCAACTGCCTATGAAGATTTCTGCTTGGGACATCAGGGGAGATCAATTTTGGAATGAATCTCCTTTTTAAGCACTTGTTAATGTTCATTATAATTTGTAGCTTTGTAGGTATGGATATGATATTATGCAATTATAGATCACATGCCTAATTGGAAAGTCTTAACAAGGACTACATGTAACAAACATTTATCATTTAATATGATTGGAGTGAGTTTCATTTTTGTTCTCAACATTTTTCTACGTTAATTAAATATTGTATTCTTCTTGTTTCAAAAAAACTTCTGTTTATTTATTTTTAAAGAGAATGTGTTGAAGTTTTGTCTAACTTTCTAGCGTGGTGTGGATGGTTTAGCTCCAATGGCATTTGGGGATCTAATTGTGTACAATACTCTATTGTATTATGCATTTAATAATGAGGGTATGAAACATTCAATATTTTCTTACTGCTGGGTTTGTCTATTATTGGTTACACTTGGCGAGGCATGAAACACACCTAGCATGTGAGAAAGGTTTCAAGAATCGACTATGCATTTACCTCACCTGGGTGTATAGGGGAACAAGATTGTTTTGTGAACTGGTTAGAACAATTCTTCACTTAAATGAAATAATATAGTGGTCTTACCAACATCCTGAAAGAGCTTGAACATCGGAAACATACATCAATCTTTATTGCCAGACAACTTTGTTTATTTTTTATGAACATACATTAAAATGGTAAAGTTGAACCACATCAAATCCAACACCAAATGTCAAGAGAACTAAAAACAATCAACTATCCTCATCTACATGTTTTTTTTTCTTTTTTAATACATAATCATATAATTTCTAATACATCAAACTACATATGGACATAATTATCTCGGAGGCCTACTCTTTGCAGCAAGGAAGTCCAGATCCAGCTACTGATATCTCCCTGAATACCCCTTGACCAACATCTCCTAAGATGACAACCCTGGTTTAGAGCTACATTCTCTAACCCTGACAAAATACCAGAAGCTGATACTCTAATAGAAAAATAAGTTGCCTAATTGAAATACTATACTTCAACACGTATATATTGCAATAAGAAGATCGGTCACTTATCATATAACAAGAAAATTGCCCAAAAATTAAAATAAAAGGTCACAATTTTATGTTTCTACAACTATTAAAAAAAAGTCCATTTTCATTGATTCTTCAACAATAAGCACAATGGATCAAATTCCAAAAGTAACTCTCAAAAGTAAACTAACCCCAGTTCATAAAAGCATCAAACGCTTTAAATATCTCTTTCCGATATTTTCCCAAACACTACCCGAAAGGAAATTGGTTTCTTTTTCCCTAGTTCTTGCAAATATAATACAACAATATGAAGAAACATGAAAACAAGAAATACTTGTTTGGATTAAGGGCAGAAATAAACCAGAATTCATAAGAGATGTAAACAAATTTTGAGAAGGTGACGGATACACTTTAAGCAAAAATGATAACCCAATATTCCTATATTCAGTCAAATAAAGTTACAAGGAGTTAGCTCTGATGTTAAGTTGCAAATGATAAATCACAAATTATAAAAAAAAACACACAGTGCAGCGAAAAAGAGCCATGGGACAACAATGTACCGGAGAGAAGCCGCACAAAAATGGCATGGTGGATGAGGGTTTTAGATGGAGCTTATGGATGGTGCTCAGCAAAGACATGGACAGAGATAATAAGGAAGACCTAATTCCAGAGAAATAATAATAACCCCAAAATTCATTACTGAATTTGATGTAGAGTAAGTAACATCTCATAACATTAGACCATAAATTTCACACATTCTCATTAAACAAAAAACTTGAAAAACTAACCTCAATTAAGATTTTGTTTTAGCACCACAGTTGGAAAAAGGCACCCTGATGACAGGCAGTAGCTGTACTTTAGATAAAGATTCTTCAATGTCCTCGGTGCACCACAAATAACTACCAGATTAGGACCAAATATCTTGGTTTAAAAGAATGATTGGCAGGCATGTCCCAGGTGCATATGTGTAAGAATTTGCATACTTTAACACCAGCTTGACACTTATACTTCCCAATGAACAACAACAAGCTCCAAACTAGCTGTCAGCCATCTCTTGCCAATTAACTGATGGCATTTCAATAAAGGTCCTACATAGGTGTCATGAAGAGAAAATGAGAATACAAAACACTCACCAGATAAATATTCTATACTAACAAGGCCCTTTAACTTCAAGTAACAGATGTGATTATCTAACTCCATATGCTGTTTTATTTCAATCAAATAATTCCAAACTAATAAATATTAGAACTAACACTAAAAATGAACAAGGTAATCAAACTCAACTTTAATAATATAATCAGAATTAAATAACTATAGACACCATAATTGATAGGAATCCTAGTAAACTTAAATAAGCAATTTCTACAGTAAAAGTGAACTTCTCCTCTATCGAATAGACTTCGTATCTGAACAAAACAAATAAAGAAAAGCAGAAGGCCGCACAGAAGTAAATTCAACAATAAGGTTTATTACATAAATGTTAATGTTTATATAAATTTGAACATAGAAGAATATATTCAATAGATAACGCAGAGTACGACAATACTTTCATTCTACCATATTCCATGGCAAAAGGCTTTGATACATCTGGAATTATGTTTTCTTCATCTGCGGATAGAGTCAACACAGAATCAAAGCGGGAAATAATTCCCTTGTCAACCAGTAGAAGCAGCACCAACTTGACCTCAATGTGATCATTGAATGCCCGAAAACTCACCAGCGATTAAGAGACAACGAAAACCTTATGCATAGGAACCCTAACAGAAACTTGAACACCCTCAAACCAGCTCACCACAACCACAGAGCGCAAGAATTGAAGATGAACCTTTAAATATTGGCGCCGAAGATAGGGATTAACGCCTCTAGTGAAAAGCAATAAACGAAGCATCGGGATATGGGCTGTGCTTCCCAAGAATACTGCCATTTTCCACCATCTTCATTTCCCATTCTCCTTTGTCTTTTAACTGCAAATCCCAATTATGATTATATGAACGGTGACTCTTGCCTGCTCAATTCAGGGGAGATAGATGAGTTCGGAGACATGGATAGAGAAGATGAAGAAGTCCCCATTCGTGAAGATTGCGAAAACAAGGGATAAACCTAAAAATAATATTTTATAATATAATACTTTATTATTTATATTGTGGCAGCAAATGAAGTTAAAATAAGTTGAAGGATGAATAAGCAATTTCAAGCGAAACAGTCAAGGTAACCTGCTATCAGCATTAAGGTTGCCATGTGTTATCATTTAATTCAGCCATGTGTTTAGGGTGGGTTGCCCATGAACAGTTTTAGGACATTGTAGTCTAACCCTTAAAATAATATGTCTTAATAACTCTTAACGAATTTGCATTATTAATGTTGTAGTTATAGAAACTTATAAACTATTCTGAAGAATCAATTATTTTTCAATTTTAAGAAGACCAAAGATGGATGACTGTGAGGCTACCAATAAGGAAATTGATTTTCGACTTCGCACCGTCAAGAAAATCAAGAATCATACAAACGATGTACCTCATTCGGAGGAGCAGAGAGGGACAATTATGGACAATGGTCGGACAGAAGTGGATAGTGGAGGCTAATTGATCAAATCCTATCACGCTTATTTGTTAGGCAAAAACCACCCAAAACTCAATTCGAATGAATCCAAGGATTTTTCCATGATGGGAAATCACGATTGGAATCCACAGGGTGAATTTGATTATTCTGGGCTTGAAGTGATCGAAGGAATCAATGAGGGACAGCTTTACCCTAATTTTCTCATCTCAAAGGAGGAAGAGGCTAGAATGAATAGGCCATGGAGACAAACCTTAATTATCAAATTACTTGGAAGGAAAATTGGATTCAAAGCACTAGAAACAAAATTGCATCAGTTATGGGTCTAATTTGGGATTATTGATATTATTAATCTAACGAATGACTATTTCCTAGTAAAATTTTCGGATGAATATGATTATGACTATGCTTTAACCAGAATGCCATGGATTATCTATGACCACTACCTTACAATTAGACAGTAGGATCCTTCCTTTGATCCAGATGAAGCAGATATTGAACATGCGGCAGTGTGGATTCGTCTTCCAGGTTTACCAATTCCGCTATATGATGAGAAATTTTTTACTTTCCTTGGCAATAAAGTTGGAAAAACTATAAAGGTGGATGATACAACATCTAAACAGTTGAGAGGTAAATATGCAAGACTTTGTGTGGAAGTGAATCAGAAAGAAAAACTGCTAGCCGATTTTTCCATTAAAGGTAAATATTATTGCATAGAATATGAAAGCTTGCACCAAATTTATTTCCATTGTGGAACCTATTGACACTATATAGATTATTGTCCATCTAAGCCTGCTGTAAGAGAAGATATCCCTAATTTGGAAAATAATCAAACAAATAGAAATTCCCCTATGTTGCAAGATGGTATGAAGGGCTTTTCTCAAGGGAAGGATATGGGGCAAGATGTGTACGACGACTGGATGATAGTCCAAAAAAAAAATGACTCATAATCCTAAAATGTCTTTTAAAAATGATCAAATTGAAAATAAACTAAGAGGGGGGCAGGGGTCAACTTGGGTCACGATTCTCTATTTTAACCAGAGAAAAGGTCAGAGGGGATGAAAACACAGACACAGTTGAGATAGTGCAGCCTAACAATGATGTCAGAGTTTTACAAGATATTCCAAATGTAGGGAAAAAAAGTAGGAAACAGACAACTTCTACATACCAATTTGAAGCAAACTCAAACTTTTATGCAGGGTTGGCCATCATGGGAGGCAAAGGAGAACCAGGACATTAACAGGCCAAAACAAAACACATAAATGATTATAAAAAATGTCAACCAGGAATAGAGACACCAACCGGCCAGGGACATGCAAACAACAGCACATGAGGATCTTTCGAATCATTCGCTTTCTGTGACAAATCATAACCCTCACAACCTTATAATCCAAGTTGTTTCAAACCCCACACAGTACGGGTCTCAGAACGCATCCTCTAAAAAGGATTCTGTAGGGTTAGAGACAGACCTAAGATTGAATCTAAAGCCTTCTGATGAAATTGGGAATCAATACCCTCCTGATAAAGAATTTATAGATGCAGAATATATACGGAATAGCCCCCTCATAACTGATGATGCAATGGACAATGATCCAGAAGGACAAGGCTATGAATCTATTGGCATGGAATTTTAATTCTGGTGAAACCTGAACTTTCTTAAAATCTAAATGATCCGGAACATAATAATTTAGAATTGTCGAAGAGCTGGGCATAGAGATTTCATATCTCAGGCAAGACTAATATTAGGAGATTCCAAACCGAATATCCTAGTACTAGTTGAAACAAGAGTCAATATAACCAAAAGCGAAAATATCCTTCATACGTTAGGCTACTAACACTTATGTTTAATCCCAGGAGATGGATTCTCTGGGGGAATTTGGGTTGGTTGGAACCAAAATTCATATAAAATTCTTATTTTGGAGAAGAATGCTCAGTATATCCACATGAAAATCATTCCAGATCATGGAGAAGAGTGGTTATTCACTGTTATTTATGCCAATCCTAACCCAGTGAAGAAGAATGAGTTTTAGAGATAGTTGACTCATATAAGCAGATACACTAATGAAGCTTAGGTGGTTGTAGAGGATTTTAATGACATCCGTAGCCTAGATGAGAAAAAAGGAGACACCCCCTTTAATGCATCTAAAGCTCAAGTATTTAATAATAGAATAAATGAATGCAGACTAATGGAAATTGATACAAGAAGAGGACGTTTTACTTGGTGTGGACCTTATATCAAGAATTATGATCCCCTTTTTGAGAAGCTTGATAGAGTCCTATGCAACTCAAACTGGCAGTTACAATTCCCAAGGGCATATATGAAAATTCTCCCTAGAATTTTTTCTAACCACCATCCAATTCTTATCAACCTTTTTGAATACTCAATTCTATCTGAGGATTGTCCATTCAGGTTTGAGGCAGCATGGATCACTCATAATAATTTTTAGGACTTTTTCTTAGCCAATTGGAGAAATGATATAGCTGTGAATTTAGCTCTTAAAGAATTCATCCCAATAGTTAAAGATTGGAACATAAATGTTTTCAGAAATATAAAGAAAAGAAAACAGGAGCTTCTTACAAGACTATGAGGCATCTAGAAATCTAGAGAAATCAGCACTAATCAGTTTCTACATAAGTTAGAAACTAAACTTCAGGAGGAACTATCTATTACAATGAAGCAAGAGGAAATTCTCTAGAAACAAAAATCCTTAGTAGATTGGATTACAAAAGGAGAAAGGAACATAAAATATTACCATAAAGTAACTGTTAAACGAAGATGTAGAAACCGAATCAACATGCTCAGAAACCAAGAAGGCTAATGGGTGGAAAGAAAAGAAGATATTCAGAGCTTGATCAAAAACTTTTATTATGCTTTATTCAGTCAAGAAAGGGTTCAACGGCCCCGGATTATTACAAAAATGAAATATCCTTCATTATCAACCTCCTAAAATAAGTCTTTATTGGCTCTTATATTAAATGAAGAAATAAAAAAAGCAATATTTTTTATTGGAGGTAACAAAGCTCCAGGTAAAGATGGATTTCTTGCTCTTTTCTTTCATAGCCAGTGGAGCATAGTGAAAACAGTGTTTGTACCTTTATTAAAGATATTTTTAAAGGAAAGGATGTCTCTAGTATTAATAAAACTCTGATTTGCTTAATCCCAAAAGTTGATAAGCTGGAATTCATTAACCAATTTCGTCCAATCTCCTTATGCAATATCATCTATAAAGGAGTTGTAAAAATCATTGTTAATAGACTTAAACCACTGTTGCCAAATCTGGTTTCTCCTTTCCAGGCGAGTTTTATTCCAGGTAGATGGATTCAAGACAACATTGTTATTGCCTAAGAAATGATCCATACAATGAGGAAGATGCGCAACAAAAAAGGTTCTTTGCTATAAAAGTAAACCTCGAGAAAGCATATGATCGGCTGAATTGGGATTTTATCCATGAAGTTCTTAATGAGATTAATCTAAATCCTCATTTACGGGATCTGATTATACAATGTATTTCTACTACATCCTTCAATATACTATGGAATGGGAATAAAACTGAAGAGTTCAAACCAACTCGTCAAATTAGACAAGGGGACCCTCTCTCGCCATGCATCTCTATCTTGTGTATAGATAAACTTTCCCACATAATCAGTGATGCAGTGGACAACAAAGAATGGTCTCCTATGAGAGCTGGGAAAAATGGTCCTATAATATCCCATCTTATGTTCGCAAATGACCTCCTTCTTTTTGGCAAAGCATCTTTAAGCCAAATTGAAGTAACTCTAAGATGTTTACATCAATTCTACGATCTTTCTGGCTAAAAAATAAATATCTCAAAGATAAATATTTTCTTTGTAAGACTTAGGAATGTTAGAAATGTACCTGGGTGTTCCTCTTCCTTATAAGTGAATAACTAAAGCAAGGTATGATCATTTGCTTATCAAAATCCAAAATCGGTTAGCCAGTCAGAAGATATCCTGTTTATCTATAGCTGGCTGTACAATGCTAGCCAAATCTGTGATACAAGCTATTCCAGTTTATGAACTAAAAGAAATGAATGAAGCCTATTTAATGAAAACGGCCTGGCAACTATTTTCTGGCTGCCATGACCTTTGGGCTTCTGTCTTTCACCATAAATATATCAAAAGCATAACCATGAGAATGAGGTATTGGCTAAAGTTGGTGACTCAATCTTATGGAAAAGCTTAAGTGCTTTGCGAACCAAATGCCAAGAGAATGCTGCTTAGTCTATTGGCAATGGTTTGATGGTGAATTTTTGGAATGACATTTGGTTAGGTAACATGACTTTGAATAAGCTAGCTATCAATCCTATCCCCTATTATTTACAGGACATAACGATTGCTCAAATGGGGAATTTAGACTCAGGTTGGCAGCTAGATCAGTGTACTAATCTCCTTCCACTAAATATTATTACTCATATCCAAAGTACTCTCCCTACTGATATTAATGCAAGGGAGGATGTTAAAATTTGGCAAAGAAGTCAGGATAGTCTATTTTCAATCAAACAAGCATACATAAGATTGACCAGGACTTTATGCTATGAGAATGACAATCTCTGGAAGAACATATGGCATTGGGTTGGCCAAGAAAAAATTAAAACCTTCTTTTAGAGGCTATGCAATAATGGCCTTCTAACAAATGAAGTTAGAGGCAAATGTAATATGGGAAACTCTGTTTGCCATAAATGCCAGCAATGTACAGAATCAGCCTTGCATGCGATTAGAGATTGTAACTTTCCAAAGAAAATTTGGACTCATCTAGTCAGAGGAAGAAATTGAGTAGTTTTCTTTATAACAGACCTACATGAATGGGTAATCTCTACCATTACCAATCATTCTAAGTTTAATTCAGCTACAGACTAGAGTTTCCAATGGGGTATCACTACATGGTTCTTATAGAGGTGGAGAAATTAAAGTATCTTCGACCCTGTAACTGCACACTCATCACAACCTCTGATTCAGATTGCTTTTTATATTAGTAACTGTAATACAGCTACTGGTCTTTTCAATGGTGAAACAATAATAAAATAGCCTCACAGCATTGCGGTTAGTTGGCAAAAACCTCCTTCTGAGTGGATCAAAATTAATAGTGACGGGGTAGTGGATTCTAAAACTTTCGTGGCTAGCTGTGTTAGTCTAATGAGGGATAACACAGGGTCCTGGCTAGTTAGCTTCATGAAAAAACTTAATATTTGTGATGCTTATACTGCTGAGCTTTGGGAAGTCTTGGAAGCTTTATCTCTTGCTTGGACTTTAGGTTTTAAAAAAGTTATCCTAGAAGTTGATTGCCTATCCTTGGTTTTTGTATTAAGTAAAGGGGATGATAGTAATATAAAGACAAAAAGAATGGTAAGGCATTGCCAAAATCTTCTTAACCGAGATTGGACTGTCAAGATAAATCATATATACAAGGAAGCGAACAAATGTACAAATTGGTTGGTGTCCAAAAGTAAGGTAGCTGAGATGAGCTTGAAGATTCTACAAATTCCTCCTCCTGAACTTCAACCTTTATTACTTGATGATGTCAATGAGGTTTCTACCCCAATAGTAATTTTTAATTAGCTTGTTTTCTTTTTTCCTAGGCTATTTAGCACCATTTATCTACCAAAAAAAAATAATATGTTTTAATAATACTAGTAGATTTATATCTAAAGTCCTTAATGATTATCATATTCCAATAGGATTAATTATCGAACATCCTAAAATATATTTATACATAAAATGATTTTACTATAATATTTTTAATGTCTTAAATGATTAGTAATATCTTTATTTAAAAGAATAAGATTTCCTATATTATCTTGAAGGACATGCAACTTTACATATTTTAATACTTATATGCATCAAGTTAAGAAATTATAGTTCCTCCTTATAATTAACTCTAGTCAGGAGCTAAAAAGTTTTATTTATAAATTTTTTTATTATGTAATATATTTTTATTCCTTCATAATGCATCTAAATGATTTTAAAAAGTGATTGAATATCATATTATTTCTACAACTACATAATTTCTCCCCTAGTTTTAGGAATATAATTTCACACAAAGTGATACAAACCAGACGTTCATAAGATAATTAGTTTATAAAATATAGGAAAATTATTAGGTACATTAGTAACTAAAGAGAATAAATAAATATATGTTAATTGCAAATACTCCTATTCAGATTGATGTCTAAGTAAGGCAATATATATATCAATAATAATTGAGTCTAATATATGCTTAATAAACATATTGGTTCCAAATACAAATATCATTAAAATAAAAAAAGCAAATAAATGGCTTTATTGAAGACTTAATTACTTTTAAAGAGATTTAAGATATAATTAACACAAAGAAAAATTTTAAGTACTTAAAATTTATAAAAATAAAAAAATCCCAATGACTATATCTTTAATGAAAAAGATGGAACCAAAAGGAAATAATTGTCGATAATGTTTACTTTTATATATTATGTAGTGCTTAAAATTAACAAAAAAAAATAGTAATTAGTAAGGATTTTAAATTTATAAAATGATAATGTATGATTATTAGGAAAAAAAGGAGAAAAATGCAATTCAACTAGATATACAAAGTTTAAATTTGCTTTCAAAATGAAAAAATACCTAAAAGTTGTTCAGTTAATGAAACACCCCAAAGATGTGAAGTTAAATATATTATTACATCAAAAAAATAAGAAAATTGAAGTTGCAATGAGAAAGCATAGTTTATACATAAAGGTTTCTATAATGATTGGTATTGGTCATAAGAATATTTATTTTTATATGATGGATATAATTTTTTGGCAATCTATTAAAACTTGATATGTGCCTAATGGATTTAACACATCCTATTTCACATATGATAATTGACAATAATATTATATGAAAAATTCTTGAAGGATTTCAAATCTTGAAGTATAAAATTTGAATTTTTAATAAATATGTTCAATTAAATTACATAGATATAAAGCAATCCAAATGAATATGTTATAATCATCTTAATGAATATTTATTGAAAGAAGTATATAATTTTTTTTTGTATTTTTATCAAAAAATATAAATGTGATTTCATTATAATTGTTGCATATATTGATAATTTGAATATTATTAAAACTCATAAAGAGTTTTCAAAAGTAGCAAAGTATTTGAAAAAGAGAGTCTAAGATGAAAATTTTTGAAAAAATTAAGTCTTATTTTGGCCTATAAATGAAATATTTAAATAATGAAACATCTACATATTAATCAAAATGAAAAGATTCTAAGTATTTTTACATGGATTGATCACATTCATTAAATGTTTCAATGATTATTCAATCACTCAATACTAATAAGGACTCATTTCAAACTTCAAAGAGTAATAAAAAATTTATTAGTTTTAAAGTACCATATCTTAATGCAATTGATATACTAATGTTCTTGTTTATTATATATATAACTTAATATAGCTTTTTATCAAGATATAATTCTTTTTCAACTAGAATATATTATAACAAAACTAAATATACATTTTGGTATCTTTATTGAATAATGATATGAGATTATTTTATTATATAAAATTTTAAGTCATGACTATTTAGTTATACAAATGTAGGAAGTTTAATCTACATAAAGTTTAATCTCATATTACTATTTTTAATAATACATCTATGTTATATTTCTCGAAAAAATAAACTATAGTTACAGTTTCTTCAACGCATATATAACTAGTGAAGAATCAATTTTTTTAAATTTCAAGGAAGAAATTTCAAAAAATCCACACAAAGGTAATGTTATATGCAAAAGTTTAATTAGAGAATGATATTTCATAGGACATGAAATAAATAGTATCTCATCAAAATTCTTTCTTTTACTTATAAAAGGATTATAGTTATATTTGATTATGACAGCAAATTTGTTTAAATAGTCTTTAATTAAAATTGTTAGTAAAAGAAGTAACTTAAATATCTTCAATGATATTCTCGATAAAAGGAGTTGAGTTCATGCTGCATTTTGTTTTCCTTGATTATGATTTTTTTTTATTAGATTTTCTTGATAAGATTTCTAATGAGACAAACCATTGGATATTTTTCCTACTAGAAGTTTAGTGAGACATATTCTTTACAAGATAGATATCAAAGAGGGAGTATTATGAATAATGATAATTAAATATGAATATTTATAAGTGAAACATTATATTCTCATTATAGTCAATTATTAAGTTTTAATTTTTTTACGAGTCATTATTATAAAATTATAACACTTGACATATCTACTCTATAAATATAGATTATATGAATCATTCTATTTACAATTGAATAAAATATACTCCTCTTCACATGATTCTTCTTTATCTCATTTGTATGTTTCTTTGATTATTTCTTTAATATTAAACATTTTTATAACATATATGATGTATTCCTAAAATAAAAATGTATTAAATATTCATTTTTGAATTTTACTTCTCTGCTTATTTTTTGGTTGACGCTTAATAAGCATAATCTTAAAAATATTACAACTTCTTTTGTTTAAACTTTACACTTTTTATATAAATTTTCTATTTGTTTATAAAAAATTATAAGTGTTTGAAGTATAAAATTATAACTCTTTTTTATAAAAAATTTGAAATATGAATTATGTAATATAAAAATAATAAGAAATTTTATAAAAAGTTATTTAGATTTATAAAAAATTTAACAAAAAAATTATAAGAATGAATCCTTGCTCATTTAAACTAAATCATATTTATTTAAAGAAAAATGATAAATTTAAGTACTAAAAATAAAATTTTTATGAATTCTATCTATAAATATCATTTTTAACAAAATAGAATAATGTTTATAGGTTTAATTGAAAATATAAATATTAACCACCTATTAATTTATATGAATTTTTTTATTTAAATTTGATATGTTATTAATGAAAATTAACTTTATATTATCACCTAATTATGTTTTATCATATCAATAAAAATTATTAAGATATTTTTAATATTAGTAAAAAAATATTAAATTTTTAATGACGTATCGTTTGCTATTTTTTAATTTTACTTAGTGAGCAAAGATTGGTAATGAATGATGGAACATGTAGTAGATTAATCTTCACGAGAAGTAACCCGTAATAAGCCCTTAACAATATCCACCATGAAAATCATCTAATGCTTAATTTAGAGAGAGAAGAGTAGTAAGGTGGAACAAGTAAAGTTAAAAACTAAGAAAACGTACTTGATCCCTTATATAGGGGTTATCTAAAAGGTCTTTAAATATAATAGATCAATCATTTTACATAAAGATAGGTCGATCATTAAGTAATAAACTACTGAGAGATAATTATGGTTGACTTGTTAGATAGAACTATTAAAATGGGTTGAAGTTTATAAGTCGATCCATTAGCTCATGGACTTTGAAAGATTCAAGACTTCATTTTGTAGGCCCTAGAAATCACTAGTTGTAAGTGGCCTAACCAGTGAAAGCCTATGATTCACATGAGCTAACCTTTGTACAGGCCAAATGTTCCACAGAATTTTTCTTTTTTACATTTTTAAATTTTATGTAAGCGAAAATTTTCAATCCATATAAAATTATATTCCTATTTTTCATTTTTAATTATGTAAGATTGTGTTATGGATAATATTTTTATTTTATAAATATTTTTTAAGTTATATTATATATAATATTTTTAAAGTTATATATAAATTTAAAATGTATTATAATCATTTATGATTAGTATATGATACTTTTGAATGATTTTAAATATTTTAATTGTTTAAAAGTTGAAAAAATCTTTAAAAAATTTATGAAAAACCTACAAGATAACCTGAGCCCACGACATTAGACTGGGCCTCCATATTAGAGTCATGTGCAAAAAAAGAATGGATTTGGACTAACCCATTTAACAGTTGGTCCACAAATTGGTTCATTACATAACTATATTATTGAAATGCCACAAAAGTGGTCTTTTTCTTATGTTACTGATGTTAGGCCCAATTGGCCTAATATATGGGAGTTATCATCATTTACTTGTTCACTAATAGTATAAATAATGTAACATTAATAATGCATCAAATTTAAACTCTTATTTTTTTTATTAGTTATCTAAACTATGTTAAATGATAAATAGAATTTATATATAGTTTATCTATCATGTGTGTATTAATGATAAGGTAATTTAAAAATAAAGTAATTTATATTTACAGACTTTAACTCAAGTGATATCCAATGTCCTTTAAATATTTATACTTTCTATTACATTCAAAATTTGACTTTTGATATTTACATATATACATAAAATAGTTTCCTCCGGTTACCATTAAGTGGAAACATTTAAATAGATGACTTTTAAATAATCTATATTTGTAACAATGAAATAAAAAATAAATTAAATTACTGTAATGATAAATATTAGAGTAATAATATTTATTTATGAGTAAAGCTACTTACACTTCTTCTTTCTTACTCCTTCCTCATTTTCTTTTCCTTATAAGGAATAAAAAGCTTTTCGGGCTTATAAAAATGAGGCTCTATCAATTTCCTTTTTCTAATGTGGTAAATAGAGTTAAAGAAGAGCAAATGTTAGAAAATGCAAATAAAATTATTCTTTATTTATTTATCACTTTGTGAATAGCTAAAACTCTAATTTAATCATAGGAAAGTATAATTTACTAAAAAAAGTAAATATTTTAACAACAAAAAATATTACTAAAAATAAAATTTAAAGCAAAAAATTTACATTAGTTATAAAGATAATGCTAGAAATCTATTTCTAATTAAAGTCCATTCAGTGAAACCAATACCAAAAATGAATTCTACAAAAGCACTAATATGTCATTACTTAAATTTGTTTATCATAAACCTATTTTTATAAACTTCCTTTTTGCAAGTCTTTGCATTATAACTAATCGTAAAGCACTTGCTATGAGAAGTGAAGCCACACTCATGTAATTAACAAAAACAAACATAACAAATAGACTATTGAAATAAATAGCAATATGGACTTGGTAAGAAGAGAATAGCTAAAATTCAGCAATAACAATAAAATAAAAAACTCTCCATAATTATGATATAATTATAATACATGCAATAACAATAAATATGAGACCATAAATCATGATAATAAGCTAAGTAAACAACTTCTAACAAGATTGCATTCATGAGAAATTATAGAAAGGTATATGTTAGACATAATACTTCTTTGTCAATGATAAATGGCATTACTAGAAGTTATAAAAAGATATATAATAAAAGCCAAAGAGATTATAGTTAATTTTAAAGCTCCCCATGGACTTTCATTCAATCTCATTCTATTATTTTTCATAACTTTCCTTTTTGTAGTTTCTTCTTACTTAACTGGTAAGCTTTGGCTTCCATAGTAATGTAAGGGAAAAAAATATAAGCCATATGTATATCACATGATCTTTTTCATTATCTTCCAATAGAGAACTAATTATTTCATTTTTTTTCAATTTTTGTAAGCTTGAAAGGGTAATCTGTTACATTTTAAACTTAATGTCCTAAATTTGTCACAAGGCCGTACTTTGAGAAAGTTTTTTGTATTTTGCCCTAAACATTAATAAGTAATAAAACTTAAATTTCTTATTTTATGATATATCTTCATAAAAAAAGAATAATATGCATCATTAAAATGAAATTGACATGATATTATTACAAAAAAATTCCAAAGAACTATATTTTAAAATAATGAGTTTGTATAATAAATTATACATATATACTATATTTTAAATACTTTATGTGAATTAGATTTAAAATTTTATAGTTTCATATCAATTGAGTTGAATTTCATTGTGAAGAAATTAATTTTCATTTTCTTTACTTTGATAAAAAATATTTTCTATAAAACATAATAACAAAATGTTAAAATGAGAGGAAATATTTTATTTATTTAATGTTAAATATAAAGAATTTAAAAAAAATAAATTTTTCTTTCTTTTATTATTATAACTCTAGATATTATTTTTTAACTACAAATTCAAGTGGTATGTCTCTTGTTTATTAACATATATGTAAAAAAATAATATTTTCTTAGAAAAATTACTTTTAGATGGACAAATGAAGCCTTAACTTCAAAATGGATGTAAACACAACTTAAAAGAATAGGGTGATAAGTTATGTTGTCTTAGTAAAAGATGAAGTAGCAACAATAACTTAAGTTTTTTATTTGGAAAGAGAGAGATGAAGCCAATAGAGAAGGTTGAAACAATGATAACCTTAAAAGCTTGTCAAGTGGCAAAAATTCTACACTATTTGTAAGTTTTAATAAAGAGTGACTGTGAATTTATAGTAAATGATATTATACCACAAGTTGATAGAAGTTATTAGATTTAGTAAAGGACATCAAATATTATTTCCTTAATTCTATTTTTTTCTTGTTGAATTAGTATAAGAGCTAAGAGCAAATAGTGTAACTTATATTTAGGAGAAATGGATCTTTAATGTATAAGGAATGGTTTAGAGTTTGTACAAAGTTCCTTTTTTTTAGTTGAAGTAAAAAAGGCTTATGTTACCGACTTGTAACTTGCTTTTAATTAATATATTTATATTTTGATAAAAAATTATTTAATTTCAATAAAAAAATTATACAAAATTTTTATAACTTTTTTATTTTTCATTGAAAATAAATATAAAAGGAAGAGAATATTTATATCTAATAGATAGTAGAACACTAGACTAAAACTTCTAAACAACTAGAACAAGGACAAACACACAAAAAAGGGGAAAAGAAAGCATATCCCAATTGTTTAAAGGTTGACCTTAGTTAATGACTTCTTACTAAAAGTGTTGATATTTAGATTATTGCAAAATAACGATCCCACTTTTAAATTAATAGAGGTAAGAATAAACTAGTTCATTACCAAACTAAAAGTGAATTCTTTGGCTACCCATAGTTGAAAATATTATTTTGAATTTATTGGTATGGACCTTTAATGCCTTCAAATACCTCTTATGCAAAAAATTTACGAAAGATGATGGTTGACTTTTTTCCTAAATATTAGATTTATGAAACTCCATTTCCATTAAATGTTCCTTTGTGCATGTAAATCCCATCCACTCTTGGCTTCTATTTTCACTAATATCATTTATTTGTAGTTTTTTTAAGATTGAGGCAGTTAATTTCTTTCAAGCTTTACCCTCAGAGGAAATGCAAGAGATCAATGAAATAGATTGTGATACAATAATTTGATTAGTTTAGCAAGTATCTACAATAGGCTAAATTAGACTACTATATGATAGAGGTCTTTGCAAATTTTGAAAATAAAAAAGGTAATGGCTGAGCGTGTCAACTAAACTTTCCTTTGGGTGAAATGTCATGCAACGTGATCTAAAATAATCAATTTTCTCATATCTAGTAGATATCCTACAAAATTTTCTTTCTTGAAATGGACTAAATGTGTTTTGATTATATCTAAATGAATAACAACCTTAAAATGCCCAGCATAAAGGAACTTATTTAACATATATTCTAAAATACTAAATCCATGTTGTTGTTGAGAAGTTTATATGGAGAAAAACTAATTCTGAATTTGTATCTTCTATTTTTCTATTTTTTTATTTAGTTTCTAAATGGCATAATATGTTTTAAAAAACTTTGAAGTAAGTCCTTGTTAATAGATTTTAATTCTTGAAGTTAAACTTCGACGTCAACAACCTTGGAAACAATAACTTTTCCTTGGTTGCATACATTAAAAATCATAATTTTATAGTGACACTTTTTCTTTGGAATTAATATTGCAATCAATAGAAATAAAGATTGATTTGTTTCATGGTTATTAATATTATTTATTTGGAAACCTATTTCATCTCTGTAGTTTTAATACCAAAGCAAACCAAACAAATTCTTGATATATTAAATGCAATTAGACAAATTTAAATGATGCAAGTCTTTTCAATTTTTTTTTTATTTTGAAGTCTTTTAACTTTATCATTACTTGAAATTGAAATAAATTTTGGTGATAAAAAACTTTCTTAAGTCCTTTTAGAACATTATCAGAACTTATGGCTAAAAGCTAACCATATATAAGCACCTTAATCAAATATCTCAAAGGCAAGGCTAATTAGAATTATAATAGCATAACAAATAAAGATCCAAGTTATTTGAAATTATTGAAGAAAATTGCACTTTTAGAAAACCCTTTTCAAGATTTCAAGCAGAATTCCATAATAAGCTAACCAAGTGAAAGCCACAAGCAACATAAATCAACTTTGATAATTAAAATCAAGCTCAGATAAAAAAGAGTAGGAAATAATGTAACTAAGTAATTGGACAATACTAAATAATAAGGAGAAGACACATTGTTAAAATGACACAAAGGCTAGAACATAAAATCCAAAGTAAAGCATCTCAAAAATAAAAGTCTAACTTGGGCTTAGTAACTAAACTATATAGAGAATGACACTTCGACGATGTAATTAATTTGAAAAGTTTCAAAAGCTTTGAAAATGATTTAAATCCAAAAGCTTTACCAATGTCAATAAAATTTCTAATGAAATATTATTAGACCAATATAGCTTTATAATACAATTGAAGAAAAAAAACTGTAGCAATAAGACTAGAAAAAAAAATAGAAGGCATGTAAAAGAATGGAAAGAACAAATAAGAAGAAAGGCTAAGGATGGTTGTTGCTCTTTTGTTTCTAGCCACCACATTGATGAATTTGCCTAGATTAAGTTTTGTTGCCCTAAGGTTTGGAAGAGGCTTTAAGAATCTCTTACTTTACTAAATATATAGAATTAATTATATTTTTTACAATGTACTTTTTCATTAATAATTTCATATTCTTCTTTAAAAATTAGTTATATAATAATTCTACAATTAAAAATATTTAAATTCTTGTAAAGCACAAAATAGTTAGAAGGAAATATTATCTTAATGTTATTAGATAATATGTCAGTGTCATCTATTTTAAAAGTTCTGTAGAAAAGTAGAAGAGACTCATATTAAGAACTCAAAATTTGCTTGTAATAAATAAAATTACATTTTAATAAAAAGAGATTAATTTAATTTCAATGAAAATTCTATATAAAATTTTTATCACATTAGCAATGTACTTTTTTATCAATAATTTCATATACTGCTCCATAAGTTAGTTATATAATAATTCTACAAATAAAAATGTTTAAACTTTTGTAATGAACAAAATAGTAGGAAGGAGAGGTTTTCCTCATTCTATTGGACAATGTACCGGTATATCATACATTTTAAAAGTTCCTTTTTCACTTGAAGTAGAAGAAATTTGTATTAATGACTTATGACTTGCTTTTAATTAATAGATTTACATTTTTGTAAAAAACATTAACCTAGTTTCAATGAAAATTTTGTACAAAAATTTTATCACATTGACAATATACATATTTTTATCAATAATTTCACTTTCTTTACCAAAAATTAGTTATATAATAACTTTACAAATAAAAATATTTAAATTCTTATAAATAAAATGGTAGGAAAGAGGTATTCCCCTAATCCTACTAGACAAGGTAATAATAGTATGTTGGGGCTATTAGCAAAAACTTACTTGAAGGTATGCTAATCCTAATTGAGCCAAAAAGTAGCGCCAATGGATCTTTTGGTAGCATAACTAGCATTAAAGGCTAATGATCTCTTCGTAAAAGGTTACTTGCCAAGTAAGGCAATTAATATTGATGTTACTTACCAAGTAAGGCAATTAATATTGAGGGGTATTTGAACCTTGGACCAACAGGAAGTACAATAATCTTATTGCAAATCTCATAAGCAAAATTGAACTAACTTGTATTAGCAAAAGTGTTTAAATTCTTAAATAACACTGTTTTTATATTAGAGTGAGATAAATCATGACTATCAAATCTTATATTAATAAGTTAGAATAAAATATAAAATTATGCAACTTTTTAAGTAATGATGCGAATTTTTAAAATAATTATATGATCTATAATTATATTTTAATTTAAGTCATTAATACAAAGTTTAATGATTGGATTCATTTTTCTTACTCTAATGTACATAAGTAGTGCTTTCACTTAAACTATGTTTTAGCAAAAGATATCTTTTGTAAGAATATAATTATAAAATATTAAAGTAATGGAAAATATTGCATTTATTCAATATTAAATGTAAAAATATTAGTAAAAGATATTTTTTTAAGAAAATAAGTTATTTTTCTTTACTACCATAAATTTAAATTTCAATTTTTTGTCATAAAGTATATAAATAATTTATCATTCCCTTAATTTTTAGAAAAACCTATGGTGCACCACTGATACATCATTAAATTTAATTATTAATATGTCATCATATGACATGCCTTAAAAGATTGTTAACCTAATTTGTAATTAGATCTGATAATGTTTTAATGTACTATTGTATCATCAATGTACCATATACTCTTCCTTAATTTTATATAAGTAAATATTTTTTTATAAAAAATTATTAAAATAAATGTAACATTAATATCCACCGTAACCTTATTTGAACAAGAAACAATGAACCACGAGTTGATGACTTAATGTCTATATTGCAAATTTGTTTGACTAAACTTACTATGAAGAATCAGTTGAACTCACATCAGTTGAAATCATACGATGTAAATGTCTAGTGTATTGGTATTTTTTTATTTTTTATGCATAAATAAAATAGTTTAATATACAATTTTATTTTCTTTGTATAAATGATGATGGTTTTGGTCCAATGGCTGTACACATATATTGATTTTAAAAAATCACTCACGGTTTAACTTAACATATCAAAAAGGGTTATATTAAATAACCCAATCCAGTGAGATTAACCTTAACATATGTTAGCCTAAATATCAAACCTAGCTAAATGATTTTTTTTCGATGATAATAGGAGTGGTTAAATCACTAGACGCACATACACAATGACTAGTGATCGAATCCTGGATGCAGTAGAAGGCAAAGCCTTAAAGGGACATCGAATATCACTTAAGCCAAAGACTCTCAGCTCTAGCCAAATGATTTAAAGCCTAACCATCCACTTCACTAAAAAAGTTGAATGAAAAAGCTTAATATGATTAGTCTAAATGGTTAACCTAAAAATCATCCAAGCAAAAAGGCCCTATAAAGGCCCAAATTAGCCTTAATATCAATCCAGTCAATATTACCTCTCTAAGCACACAAATTATGTTTTTATCATACCAAAAAGGTGAAAGTTCATGTTTTTAAGCAATTAATTCATCACCAAGATTCCTTCAAACTACCTAACCCATGTGTACATTTCTTATTGGTTCTCTAATTCACACCACTTATCATCCTTGGACCTTATAAAGCTTATATAAGGCTAAGGTATGAACTATATTTTTCTAAATTTTTTCTATAATATTACCTTGTTCAAGCACGTATTGACTTAAGTGTTGAAGTATACACAACTAACCATTCGTTCATTGCGTACATTAACATTTTTTCCTTTGTATAGGTTGACTTTCCAATTGTGCCTACATTGGAAAGCTAATCGGACCAAATTGGAAGTGACCATTACAATGTCTTGTTGTACACACTCTGCTTCAGCTCGTTTTAACATTCATCCCTTAGCTTCTCACCATTGTCAGCCATCAGTAACCTCTCACTCTACCTTAAAGGTGAAGAGATATTGATGTAAAATGATGGGGAAAAAGTGCAACGTCCTAGCAAAGAAATTCTTAATCTATCAATCATTACTCGACTACCCTTTTTCACTAATATGGTTATGTTATTTATAACATTTATGCTTTCCTCTATCTATTATAGTTACCATAATTACCATACCTCTCATTATAAAATAGTAACCTTTAACTAGAAGCCCTATAGAACTTCCACTATGAATAATATGACCCTTTCCATTTATCTCTCTAGCACTTTTTCTTAGCATCCATCATTGCTACTCTTTTACCTCAATAACCTTTATTTATCCTTGTATTCATGCCCACTTATCTTTTGATCCATTTTAAATTTTAATATATTGAACTATAAGATAGCTCATCTGACTTTCAGAAGCATTTAGAAGTTTTCTAAGCTTTTATGTTTTTTTCACAAAACTTTTGATGCCATCATGTGCCATGCCTTTTACATCACTTTGTATAAAATCAAGTTTTAATGTTTTACATCCTTACTAATTGACTCCATCACCAGCTTTTAATAGTTAGCTGATACTTTTCTCATCACTTTACTTTAAGCTAAACACCAAAAAAGACCTCCGTCACCTTTGTTAATTTCCAACAAAGTCATTGAGAGACCTTAAAGTAATGCTTAGGTTGATTCAGTACCTTGTCTTTGGAAATTAAAGAGTTGAATAAAGGTGTTGCAATCCACTAGATCACTTTTAATGTTAAATGTGGCCATTTTTCTCTCTCCTTCACTAATAAGCTAGCTAAAAATCTATATGACTTGCTCTTATGGGTAGAGAAGTTCATAAATTTCAAGGAATATAAGTACAATGGATACGAATTTGACTACAATAATGCTAATCCACCACTTTCAGATTATAAACTATGAAAAAACTTTTCATCAATAGGACATTATGGTCACTATAAATCGCTAAATGCTTTCTTTAGTTCTATTATTCATAACATTAAAGCAATTAATTCATTAAAATTCCTAATCTTAAGATCGAAAAAATACCTACTAGTTGATTAAGTGAAGTTTTGCAAGATCCACTGTAATTGTAATCACAATATTGATGATTGTGTCATATTTAAGGATAATATTGAATAACTTATTAGAAAAAAATACCTCTCTAGATACAAAAAATACAAGGATAATAATAAAGAAAAGTAGCCTAAAATTTAGGATAAAGATCAATCCCTTTAAAAAGCTAAAAAAGACCAAAAAATTAATGATTTGAATCTCATAAGGGTCATGGATACCATTATAGGAGGTTTCACAAGTGGAGTACTATCAATAATATCATAAAAAGGCATTTAAGAAAGGTATACATTATATAAGAAAAAATGGCAAAAGGTAATTTCTAACCTATCTACTATATTAAAGATAATTTTAGAGAAATTAATTAAATCCTATGGTCATTAATGCATTAATCCATAACTACCTAGTGAAAGAAATCTTTATTGACCATAAAAGCTCAGTCAACATTCTCTATTTTCATATAATAAATTATATGGGCATTATTATGGACATTTACAAGCTTTACAATGGTGTCTTGATTGGTTTTGCAAGAAACTAGTCTAAGTAAAAGGCATAGTTAATTTGCATATGTCATTTGACATAAAGTCACAAGTGAAAATTGTTAACGTTAATTTTTTTATCGTTATAACTTATAATATAGCTTATAATGCCATCTTTAGTATATTGTTGCTCAATGCAATAGGTGTAATAGTTTCCATTCCATATTTGCTAATAAAGTTCAATACTTCGAATGGTGTTAGGCATGTGTGGAGAAACTGGGTTGCTTGAAGTTGCTATATGAATAATTTGAAAGGTAAAGCTTTAAGCTATAGTGGCACCAAACTAGTTATCATCAATCCACCAAAAGAATGTTATACTATAAATTTCACCTTGCTAGACATTCGAAAAGACAATAATAAATGATCCAGCTAAGATCAAAGCTACAAAAAGTCAATTTTTTTGGAAAAGATGATGAATAATTAGTCAAGATTAAAGTTGATCTACTAAAAGTTAACAAGTAGATCATTTTTCATATTTTAAAGCAAAATAACATCATCTTCACTTGGTCATAACAAACATGCTAGGTATGAATTTGGTGGTTACTACCATGAATTATTGATCGATCCTTCGATTTATCCATTCCAATAAAAGAAAAGAAACTAAAAAGTTAAAAAGAGGCAAGTTACCCAATAGAAAGTTTAAAAGTTGCTCAGAATAAGATTTATGTGGAATGTTCAACACACAATATGGTTAACTAATTTAGTCATGGTTAAGTAGTTAAACAAGGGCTAGTAAATGTGTGTTAACTACATAAATCTTAATAAGGCTTACTTAAAGTACTCCTACCTTTTGCTAAATATCAATCAACCGGTAGATAATTCCTTTAATTTTAAAAGATTAGGTTTCACTAACATTTTTTTAGGTTATAACTAGATGAAAATGTACTTCAACTGATAAAGAGAAAATAACCTCCATCATAGACCAAGGGATATATCACTATAAAATGATGCCATTTAGATTTTAAAATGTTAGAGCATTTTATCAAAGGATGATAAAAAGGCATTTGCAAAACGAATCAAGGAAATTATAGAAATATATGCATATAACATGATTATTAAGTCCAAAAATACAAATTAACATTAGAAAGATCTAAAAGAGGCATTCAACAATTTATATAAGCATTAAATGCAACTAAATCTGAAAAAGTGCACATTTGGAGTTAGCATTAGAAAGTTCTTAAATTTTATATTGATCAAGTTTGGTATAAAGGCTAACTTAACTAAATGTCAAGCTATCATCCAAATGAAAGGCCATCAACCGTGACAAAAGTCTAAGCCATGGATGGCAATTTTGTAATGCTTTCTAAATTCTTATCCAGGATAAGGGATAAAAACTTTCCTTTTTATCAATTACTTAAACATTGAAATTTTTTTGCATAGATTGATAACTGTGAAAAGGATTTCTTGGAATTGAAAAATCATCTTGCCACCCCAATAATACTCTTATAGTCAAAGTTAAGGGAAACACTTTACCTTTATTTAGCAACAACTGATAAAGTAGTTAACTTAGTCGTAATCAAAGAAGAGGTTGGAGAACAAAAACCAATATACTTTGCTAACAGAATGCTTTATAGGCTAAAAACTAGATATCAAAAAATCGAAAAGGTGGCTTTTCCATTAATAATAGCATCTAAAAAACTAAAGTCTTATTTCCAATCCTATTGGATTATCATTAAAATAAACATTCCCATCAAATAAGTTCTGTATAAGCTAAACTTAGCCAATCGACTTACCACCTAGCTTATTGAACTTTTAGAATACAAAATCAAGTATGAGCCTTATCATGCAGTTAAGTTACAAGTCTTAGTAAACTTTATAGAAAAGATGACTGGTGAAGATGAAAAATAAGATTCAAAATGGATTCTTTATATCTATGGCTTATTAAATGATAAAAGTAACTATGCAAGCATAATCCTAAAAAGTTCTAATGAAATTTATTTAAAATATTCATTTAAATTTAAGTTCAAAACTATGAACAACTAGGTTAAATATGAATCAATGGTAGCTAACCTAAATTAACAAAGGAGATTAAGGTAAAAAAGGATAAATGCTTGTAGTGATTCAAAATTAATACTAGCATAACTGAACATAGGTCACTTGAAATACCATTGGCCTGAGATAGTATTAAATTTAGCTAAATGGTCTACACATATCAACTCTAATAGTAAAAAACTACCCTCAATCTAACTTAACATACCAAAAAAGGTCAAATAATGCAATCTAATAGGATTAACCCTATTACAAATCAACTTGAATACCAAATTTGGCCAAATGGTTCAAAGTTAAACCACTTATTTTGCTAAAAAAGCCAAATGACAAAGCTTAATACGATCGACCCATATGATTAATTTAAAAACTAACTAAGCCAAAGGGCATTCTAAAGGCTTAAATCAACCTTAGTATTAATCCAGTTAGCATGATCTTTCCATACACATGGATCATGCTTATATTATACCAAAAGGTGAATGCTCATGCTTTTGAGCTATTAACATAGTATTGAGATTTACCCAAACTATCTAATTCATATGTACATTGTTACATCCTCTTTAATTATTAATAAATTAAAAATTATTTTATAAAAAAGAATAACTAAAGTAACCAATAGATTTGGGTAAATTAGAGATTTTATGTGTGAAATATGAAATAAAATAGAATTAATAAGAATAAGAATGAGGGAATATGATTTGGGTGAAATTTTAATGGAAAAAATTTATTAGAATTATAAAGTGTAAAGTTATGTATCAATATGAGTGAGTGTGTAAGTATGAAAAAAGTTTACGAGTAACTTTCCAAAATGGTCCTGGGGCCTTAACTTTTCTATTTTAGCCTTCACACTTTAATCCTTCTCATTTTTCTCCATTTTTCAACCCCTTTCAATTCTCTCCACATAATCCTAACACTACTTCATCGATTAAGCAAGGAAGACTTCAAATTTTCTTAATTTCTTCATTCAATCGAGGTAAAAGCATTATTTCTATTAAGAATCCTTCTTATTTCTTCTTGGACAATGAAGGTTTGAGGTTTATTTGATTTTGATGGATATTATAAGCACTAACTCTAACAACCATGAATTTTAATGTGATTAAGGTTGAAAGATCATTAAACTAGTATTCTAGCATTCTTTTTCATATAAGGTGAGTGAATAATCTAGCTAAATTTATGAATTTTGAGGTTTTGTGATGATATTAGTGAAATATGGGTTTTATGTGATTTTGCTTAAATCCAATTTATTTTGATATGGTTAAAGTAATAAATGAGAGAGAGAGATAATATGATATATTAGATAAGTGCATTGATGATTATATATAAGTTTCATGCGTAATATATGTGTTTATGAAGTGTTTTAGGTCAATTATACAGTGAATTTTTCATAAAAAATTGATATTTTCATATGCGAATCGATTGATAAATCGATTCCAGGGGTCTAACGACAAAATTAGGGTTTAGAATTAAGTGGCCACTTGATTCTAAAGGTCCAGAGGCAAAAACTAAGCAGGTGAATTGATTCATTGACTATAGAATTTTATGCTGAATTTGAAGGGGCATAACTGCATCATCTTATGTTTGTTTTACATAAACTACTTATCATTTTAAAGAAAATTGAGTCTACTTTCAAATGAAATTAGTTTTAAATTAAAATATTATATATATTTTGAGATATTATCAAAATAATGGATAGAGGTTAAAAACTCAGGATTTCAAGAAAAGAACTTTCTATGCCTACCTTTAAGAAGGTATAATTCTTTTAAAACTTAATCGATTTAGGTAAATAAGTAGTTTATGGAAAGCTAATTGAATTTATTTTTGCATGAAATAAGTTTTACAAATAATATATTCATAATTCTTAAATCATCCATAAAATATTATTTAAAGGTCACAACTATAGTGACCTTATAGTTAATTATACCTACCTTATTTTGTGCTTTCATGATTTATAAAGGTTTAACATGGGGTGTTTGACTTCTAAACATCAAAGATAAGTAGTTTATGATATTTATATGATATGTACATAATGGAATGATCACGAAATAAGTAATATTAATATTTATAAATTATCCTTATAAATTGTGAAGTAGAAGAAAAGAAAAAGAGATGAAAGTGGTATACTTGGAGATCCTTGGAGGAAATGGACATTCTTAGGTAAATGTATATCTATTTTAGGAATTTTCTACTTAATTTTTCTATACTCTATTTGTTCTATATACTAGGATAACATATTGTAAAACTAAGGGACTGAATATATGTAGATGTATACCTTAATATGAATGAGTATAAAAAACTTGTAATCTTAGTTGCTTCCTATTATAATGAAGATTGTGGTGTATAATAGTACTTCAAAAGCACGATTTGCTTCTTGTTAATCACTACTGGTTAACTTTTAATCAATGATGCAATGAATGTATTGTATGGGTTATTACTTAGTTATGATGAATGCATACTTTAATTGAGATTATGTTTGTGATTGTGCTTGACTTGTGGCCAGACATGAGAAGTATAGAACTATTATTTGACAAATGGGTGTGCTTGTATCCAAATGTAAATGTGTTTGAAGTTATGGTATTGTGGATAAGGACGATTGTAATGATGAGTTAAATACCTCATATGGTGGCTAAATTGAGATCGAGATATTATAAGATGTAAAATTTATCTAATATGTATACATATGATAATATGATTTAATTCGTGCTATTAGTATCCAAATGATACTACTGTGATTTCAAATGGCTTGGAGCCAAATATGAGAAATATGATTAGATGACTTTATTAAGGTAAAGTTAAAAATATTATAAATCGAATATATAACTTTGTAAAATGATGTGAATAGAATATTTTTATAGCATAAAGTTCTAATAATTTAATTATCTTATGTTAGATTTAAAAAAAATCTATTTTATTATTATATTCTTTTTATCAGATATAGAACTAATAAAACAAGGATTGGATGCTTTAGAATGACATATTAGTACCCTTAGAGTAAATTAGTATCTTAAGAATCTAATGTCTTTGGTGCTCAAAGTTTAATTTAAGCAAATATTTAATTATGTTATTTAGTTTCTTTAAAAATGAAGTTAAAATTATTAAGAACTCAGCATCTAGTCTTACAATACATTATGATTTGGACCTTTTTAGATTATAAAGCTTTAATACTTCGATTATTTTACACTTGACTCAAAAAATCCTTATTTATGAAAATATTCAATTTATTTATAATAATTCTCAAAATATAAGAGAGAGATATTATAAAATGGTAGAGTAATATAAATAAAATTTTTAAGAGCTTTGGATTTTAATATTTTATTTGCATAAGCTTGATTCTAAATAAATTACTATATGAAGACAAAATTTGATTTTAAAGGTTAACATTAGAGAAACATAAAAAGTTGATGGCGTAGAATAATTTATTATGTTATCATTTGAACTTAGAATTAACATATTTAGAAATAAAATAAGTAATGCTCTTACGTTTATATTTATCATTATAAATGATGAAAAAAAGGAACAGAGTGAAAGATAATCATAGATGTTTTGGAACATCTAAAAGTGGTTAAATATTATTAGGTGAGTATATATTTCACACTAAACGAATATCTTAATAATAATATGTTTAAATGTTATATTTTATAATCCTTCTCATAAGTGATATTGATCATATGTTTATTTATTTGTAAATTTCTAATAATATAATTGCAAATCGTAGTATATTATGAAATTAATCTTGTAGCCATATATGAATGACCTGAGAATGATATGTACGAGGAGTTAGTAATTATTTGCTTAAAGGAATGTTGAAATAGGCTCTTGAAACATGTATAAAATTGTAAATGATTATGATTAAGTTGTGATGGTAAATGATATTCATATTATGCTTGGAATTATATTATTAATTCTATACTGATGACCATGGTATGATCCATATCAGGATATGAATGAGTATTGTGACCATGTAAAAAGGCATGGTGATGTTACTATTTATATATTGTGTTATGTTTCTTGATTTGTCCTATAATGATGAATAGTTGAAATGCATTGAGATTACATTGAAATTATGGTTTATAAAGCTGAGCTCTATTCTGCATACGATGATATAAAATATGCCATGAGTGGCATTTGAAACGAAAAATGTGATGGGAGTGATAATATGAAAATTAGATGGAAAATTCATGGTAAAGAGGTGGATAGGGTATAAGATTAGCTTGAAAGGAATAAGGATGAAAAGGTGGGTAAGGTATGAGGCTGGATTGAGAGTTAAAAGGTGAATGTATGATCTTACTATATATTGTTCTTCATTATATGTAAAAATGAAAATTTAATTATCCTTGAATATTTCTATTGATATAGTCATGATGATCTTTTCATGGTTAAGCCTTGATGGCTATTTGAAAATGAGGCATTCGATTATGATTAAGTTATTAAGATAATTAGTATTTAAAACTATGAAATTGTAGATGACTGTGTATAAAATAGTATGTTTAGGAATCTTGCTTCACTTGCAGTATTGAATTGACTTCTTTTAGATATTATAATTGATTTGAATGAACATGGAATTATGAAGGACCTTTTTTAGGTTCTATTATCTATATGTGTGTAATGATTGATATAAGCATAAGTATGGAAGTGTGACTGCTAAATTATTAAATAAGGTAAAGTTGTTAGGTATAAGTATTGAAAACCAATCGATAGTTTTATTATGTTGCTGTTGGAATTAATCGAAACCATTTACTGATGATGATTTTTTTTATAGGTATACATTCACTGAGACTATAAATCTCATTTCATTCTTTAACATTTTCAGGATATAATCCTACGAATATCAAGTTATGAAGCTCATATGGGACTCCAAGGTAGCGTTAGAAGAATTTGATAGTTGAGATAAAGTTAAGATTCTTTTGGAATTAAATTCAAGGATTAGAGTCAGAGACAAGATTGTATGATTTTAAGTCACTATGGAAATAGAAGGATTTCTATTTGATAGAATTAATATGAGTAGTATTAAGATTGGTAGAAATCAAATAATGGGATTCACGTCAATCATGATCGGGCTCGAGTCGTGACATACACTTTTTGTTAGCCTTTTATATTACACCAATTGTTATTCTCAAACCCCACAGCCACAAGCCCTCTATAAAGTCAAGGGATGAGTTCTTATTCTTCAAGTTGCTTTCGTATTATTATCTTGCTTAAATACTGACTGAGCTAAGTATCGGAGCGTACATGGCAAACTATCCTTCCGTTATGTACATTGACTTTTGTTCCCTTACGTAGGTTCACTATTTGATTATGCCTATATTAGAAAGCTAATTGGACTTGATTAGAAGAGATTAAAGGGTATATCATTTTACTTTATTTATATAATTTAGTGATAAATATTTTATAAAAGGCTTTTAAAGACAATTATAATGATAACATATCATTCTCAAATAGAATTATTATTTTAACTTAATTTAAAATAATAAATTTGATTAGAACAATTTTATTTTCATAATCATTTAATTATAGATATTGAACTTCTCTTAGTTTTTTAGAATAAGTATATTTAAATTTTAAAAAATAAACTTCATTAAATAAGATAAAGGGAAAAATATTTTGATCTCCATTGAGGTTTAATAAAATAGCACAAACCTTCTTTTTAATTTTAAATCTTACTCAAAAATATAAAATAATATTACATTTAAACCTAAATTTGATATTTTTTATTAATGAAATGATAAGAAAAGATAATTATATATTCAAATTAAACAAAATATGATAATACAAGTATTTTGTCATAAAAAATATATTTTAGTTAAGTTCAAATCATTACAATCACATTAAAACTCATTTTTTTTATCAATTATAATTTAAGTGTTTGAACTTCATTAAAAGATATTGAAAATATTTTATATTAATAAATAAGAATTATATAATCATATATTTTTATAATTTATTATTAAAATTTAGTTTTAAATTTAAGTGTAATAAATTTTTTATATTTTTGAAGCGATGTAAATAAATTTTAAAATTAAACAAAGGCATGTACTATCTTACTAAAATTCAATAAAGTCAATATTTTTTCTCTAACCCCTTATTTGGTAAGAGAGAAAATAGGATAGAGAGATAAAAAAAATTTAAAATTTAAATAGGAGAAAAAATAAGAAAGAAAAAATTTTAAAAATTATAACCATATATTTCATCTTTTAATTTTTTTCCTTCTTCTTTCTTATTCAACCAAATAAGAGAAGAAAAAAAGTATAAAATTTTTTTTCTTAACTTTTTTTCTTTTCAAACAAACCGTAAGGCTCTGTTTAGTAGGAAGGAAAGAATTTAGGAGAGAAATTTTTTTCTAAAAATTCTTCTCTTCTCTTATTTGAATGAAGAGACAAAAAGGAAAAAAAATACTAGATGTCAATTGTAATTATTATTTTTTAAAGAATTTAAATTTTTTAAAGAAATTCTCTTCTATTTTTTGTTAATTTAAATTTATAATTTTTTTCCCTTTTAATTTTTCCTCTTCCAAACAAACCGTAAATTAAAATAACATAGGAAGAGCAGCTTGGCCAAAGCTTCGCGGCTACGCGCAAGCTGAGAAGTAAACAAACGGGGCCATTGGACGACGACAAGTCGACGGTTACAACTTGTACGATTGTAAGTCGTAGCTCATAATCTTTGCAAATGGCATTTGCCACGCACCGATGCCAGACTTCACTTTTGTGATTCCAGCCTCGGGAGCAACACTGGGAAAAGGTTGAATTAAAAAACTGAAAAGTGAAGAAAATAGAGAACGCAGAAAAAAGTATGAGAAAAAAATTTTAAAAATTATTCTCCCACTTCTTTTTAAATACTATGATAAATGCATAAAAATTTAAAAAATAATAAATAATTTTAATTTTAAAAATATATTATAATTTATTAACACATTTTTATTAAAAATTAATTAATAAATAAAATTATTAAATATTTATTTATATGATAAATATATATTTAAAGAATAATAAATAAAATATTAATTTTTTAAAATAATGAATAAATAATTTTTGAATAATACCAAAAAAATAGAAGAAGTACACTGTACATTCTTCGTCTTCGAGGACAGCTATCAGCTGAACATTGCCTTTCATGGACACCTGTCAGCCAAGTAGGGCTTGGGGTCGGAACGCACATTATTCTCACAATTTTTTATTCTAAAAGGACGAAGATATTTTCTGGAGGAGTCCTTGCACTTATTTTACAGGTCATTTTCCTCTTTTTTTTAATAATTTTACTGGTCATCGTCCCATGTTAGTACGCTTACACTATGTTTATCAAATCAAAATTCACAATTCAAGTCTCATGTCTCGCCAAAGGGTAAAGCAAACTCTTGTCCCTCCTCCCGACCGAAACACTCCCCGCCCCGCACTTGCCCCGTACTTGTTCTTCCAGGTGGTCCTTACTCCACACTCCTTATTAAAAATATAAAAATTATTGTAAAATTTAACTCATTTAAAATTTAATCTATATAATTATTTATGATTTAATTTAATTTTATATGTATTGATTTTTTTTTATAATTTCAAATGAAGGAAAGATCAGAGTTCGAAAATTTATCACTATGATTAATGTTATTGAATATCATAATTTGTATTATTTTTGTTTAGATTTGTTTCTATATGATTTGTCTCTCAAAGGTAATACTAGTGAAGAGTTAAAGTTCTTTTTATTAGACATCTAATGCTCATATCAGCCAAAAAACCTCTATTGCAAATGAAAGAAAATAATATATTATAAAAGAAAATATGTAAAATATCACTTTAATTTTAGAGTTGTTAGATTTTTCTCCATTTCGAATTTGCAAATTTAAAAATAAATTTTCTAAACAACATAAAAATTAGAATTAACACATATCAACTATTTAATTAACCATTTTAATTATTATTTTTCATAAATAAAAATTAAAATATTATTATATATTAATTTATTCCATCATTTTTACCATAAATTTTCATATTATATAATTAATAAAAACTAAATTAATATATAAAATTTCAAATTAAATACTTGATAAATTATGAATTGTAAAATTAAGTGTCCAATTAATCATTGTGATTCTCACTTAAAAAGTTCACTAAAAATTATATAATGTAATAAAATAACTAATTAAAAGAATGATAATTATTATTTTCACATTTTTTTGGTAGTTCAAAGAGCTTTTGATTTTTAAGTTTTTAAAATTAAAGAAAGGAAAACTAACCGGTAAAATTAAAGTAGGAATTTTGCATTTTTTTCAATATAATATTTATTTAAAGCATTATCATAACTTTTGCAAAAGTTATTGCCTGTCCCCCATCTAAAGTAAATACGCACGAGGTCAATATATAAAGTAAAAGCATCCACAGCATCATTTTAAAAATTGGATTGGAATGATGAATAAGCCAATCCAGATATGAGTATTAAATTAAAATATATGTGAATTAGTATAAATTAGTTAGAATTAATGTAAATTTGATTAAAATTAATGTGAACCAGGTCGATGGATTGGTTTATTACAAATTTTATATTTTTTTAAATAAAAATTTTACAAAAGAATAATAACTTTATAATTATAGATCAATTAAATTTATATATATTTTAAATATTTTTAATATAAATTATTATTATATTGTATATATTTTATTATTTATTTATTTATATTATTAATTTATAATATATTATTTTTTATTACGACTTATTATAATAAATATATAATATAATAAATGTATGTATATATATGTATATATATAGTTAATTTTTTTAATTCAAAACTAATTTAATTAATAAATCAATGATGAACCATTAAATTAATGAATTAATAATTTATTTGATTCAATTACTTGTCTAATTTTAAAAATTATGATTGATAGAATCATTCGCTAACGCACCGCGTTCGAAAAATACTTCCAACTATGGAGGAGAATTTGATGCCATATGTTTCACATCATAAAGGAATTTTTTTGATGAGCGGCTATATTTTGGCCACTAGCAATTTCATATGAGTTAAAAGTAATATTTGAAATTAAATTTTAAATGTAAATTAAAAATTATTATTAAATATAAATAATACAATAAATTTATAAAATTTAATTTAATAAATATTAAAAGTTTAAAATTTAATTTCAAGTCTCATTTTAAAATTAATAACATTTTTATTTGACAAATACATTTATTTATTTATTTATTTATAAGTGAGTTTGTTAGATATTCAAGGCAAAACAATGGATAAATAATAAAGCCCTCTCATGTGATTTGCCTTAAAAGTGCTACGCTAATTTGAGGACATTAACCACTTACTATTTTATATTTTATTCTTTTAGCACAAAAATGACATAGGAATAATCCTTTAAAAATTTAATGGAATAAAATATGTTATTCACATAAAAACTTCAATTCCTCTAATTAATTTCACCCAAATTCTAAACACCATAATGTTAATGTTAATGTTAATATTAGAAAGTTAATAATTATCTTTGGTTTAAATATATTTTTAATCCCTTTGAAAAATTTAACGGAAGTCACTGACATGGCACCGGAAATCTAATCTTCATTTTATTTAAAGCGATATAATAGAAAATAATTACATAAAAATAAATATTACTAACAAAATATAAAGAAAATTTCGTAAAAGCCCACAGCAGCTGTGGAAAGCTCCGATGAAACGGACAGAGCAAACAGAGGCACGGGCACCTGTTGCTGTTTGCAATAAATCTGCTTATCGTTAAAGCTAACTAGGAACAGCAATTTTTAACAAATAAATTCAAAAGGTTAAAAAGATGAAACTTTGAGCAATACTACAGATCTAAAGAGCAGCAAGAAAAAGGAAAATTTTGTAGATCTACAGTATAAAATATGGAAAATGCAACTTCAACAGCCACACAATGGGTAGATAATGAAAATAATGCTGTAAAATAAAAAAGGCAAAGAAAAGTCAAGAACTTATCTTGTTCACCGTTAATATTTCTACTCCATTCATCCAAACCCTCTACATTCATTCAATCCCACATCAAATCAAGAGTCCAGGAAGAGGCTTTATGAAATGAACTCCAGAACCATATTCCGGTGTATTAGCAAGAAAGGGGATAGAGAGAGAATGGTGAAAAAGCGTGAAAGGGGAAAGAAAGATCGGCAAAGTTTGAGGAATTTTCCAGAATATGAAAGAAAAAAAATTAAAAATGCCAACTCGGTATGAATTAGAGTTGAGTAATTGCTAAATCATTCTGATTTATTGTCAAGAATTGCCATATTAGCTACTACAGTCAAATTTTGGAAGGAATGTCAACTTTGGACTCAAATCACATAAATCAGATACTTAGTGAGACTAAAATCAAGTAAAATTAATTAGAGGGATCAAAATTACTTAATGCATTTTCGTGAGATTGAAAATGTATTTAAACCATTTTCCATTTTTATTACAAACTTCTTTTAGTGGTAATTTTACTCACTGATGATAGCAATGCTAGCTGAGGATTTGCTTCAAGCTTTGAAGACATGAAGTTAGAGTTTTGGGCTTAAAATTTGATGTAGAAGGGTTTATAGATCTTGAAACTCACAATTCGATTTAGAGGATGCGTTGAAAAATGATGTGGATTCTTATAAAAGCCCTACTAAAAAAATATGAAATAAAAAAAAAAACCTTGGGTTTTATATGGGAAATGGGCCTAATAGTGATCCACTTTTGGCCACGACAGTATATGTTCACCTCTCTATCTCTTTTAAAAATAAATAACGAACTTTTATGGTAATAATTTGGTTTTAAAAAGACTAAAACAAGTCACATGAAAATCTTGTAATATATATATATATATATATATATATGAGTGTATGTGTGTGTATTTTTACTAATAAGTACTTTATTCAAAGAAAAATGAGAAATAGCAATGCACAAAAAAATAAAATTTAAAATTAAATTTTGAATATAAATTAAAGAATGTTAATTAATATATAATGATGAAAAAAATTTATAAAATTTAATTTAATAAATATAAAATATTTGAAATCTAATTTCAAACTTTATTTTCAATATATATAACATTTTTAAATAACAAACTACTCCATAAGAGACACAATCAAGTCAACAATAGGGAGATTTGTGAAAAAATTCTTGTATGCTTTAATTGTAGTATATATTTTTAATTGTAACTAATAAATGACAGGTATTGATCAATTTTATTAGTTTCATAAATATTAAAAATATAAATTTTCAAATTTTAAAGTATTAAAAATTATAAAAATTAATAAATAACTTTGATTTATTAATTGTAATTAAAATTATATAATATAATTAAAGTGGGGAAGACTACAGTACTCCCAGAAATTTCTAAACTTTGGGTGGTATGGCACAATCTCATCCATTAGATGAGATTGTGCCACACCATCTAAAGTTTAGAAACTTGGGGTCACCTTAGAATTTTCCAATTAAAGTATATAAAAACTTTATAATCGGTGACAAAGGAGCCGGTATCCCTCCGGTCCATTATCCACCCATTTTACAGTTTCATGAACTGATTTATCACATTTTTTGAGGTTCCTAAACAAGCAAGACATTATCAGTAGACGATAGTAAACGTTTAAGATAATCACACAAGGTTCTCCACAAACAGTAACCCCCAAAACAGCTTTTATAATAATTTTGCAATTACTTTCAATGAAAATCTCTTTTCCATTATAGTTGAAAGCTTCCACTTTTTTTTTAAATTGCCGCTGATGCCGTGCTCATCCATAGCCATAACGATGAAATGACATTCCGACAACGTCACCCGAGTTATTACAGGCTAAGGGATCATTTAGTTCATGCGGGAACTAAGTTCCCATGGGAAATGGAACTTCACAGGAAGTTGATTTCCCGTATGAGCTTCCTAGGATATCTTAAATTTTATTTGGTTGACATGGAGCAAGTTCCATTTCCCACTAAAGAACTTCCTATGTTTTTATTTGGTTCAACTTTGTATTTTCTACGATATAACAATAAAATGACCACAATAGCCTCCAAAATAATACATTAACAGATATTAATTAATTTCAATTTTTTTTATATAAAAAATACTGTTCTCCGAGGTAGGAAAATGAAAGGACACGACATCGAAGTGATAAAATGCAATGGCCTGAATATGAAATGATGCACGCAATGGGCGTTTCGGCGGGCACAAAAAGGCTGCAATAGTAACAACACTTCACATTCCATCTCACAGCTCAGTACTAGTGATCTCAAGACACAGGAAGACACCATGCAAATCATCACCAAATACAGTAAGAAAAGACACTAAACGACCTTGAACAACCGGATAACATCATTTATCGACATCGGACGCTTAAAACAAGATTAAACAGTAACTTCGTACAAATGGGTCGTCCACAGGTAAACCCACCTCCTCTTTAGCATTGACTCTAATACAGGCATTATACTTCAGTTATAAGTGCAACGAAAATGTCACAATTTCCTTGGATTTGTGTTCCTATGTAAGTTGAAGGGAAACCCTAGAAGTTAGTACGACCACAATATGCCAAATATTTTATTGCATGTTACTATCACTCCACATAATATCTGTTTGTATGAGAAATAGAAAAATGGCACCGTGCATATTTCATTGTCCTTTTGACATTTTGTTCACATAAAAATAAACGGACATTAGGGAGTCATCTGATGCCCAAAAGTAAAGTGCTTTTCCATCAGCATTGCCTTTAATCATGTTTGATTTGTAAGTTTAACACCATAATGTGGTGGGTGTTACTGTTCTCAGCCAAACAGTAACATCTCGTTTCATTAGTCTTTGATAGGGTAAGCACATTGATTTTGTCAAAGTTTTTTGTTTAGTCACGAATCATCTTGTCTATATCCTGTGTTTTTTGTGCTGGCGTCTCTGTTTGCGGACCAAACACTACCATGTCACCACGGTAGAGGTTCGTAAAATAGTTATGTCTCGGTTCTTGGCTCATGTTACTATTTCTCAGTGAAACAGCAACACACCACTACCACGAGGTTTCGTTGTCACTTATACGGCATTTTTCCTGCTCGTGGTTATTTTTTATCATTGTCAACACCGGAGAGCTTTGTTAAACATGCATCTCTTATTTTTTATTTATGTTATGGTTTCTTGCTGGAACAGTCACACATTATTTCTCGTAAGTTACACTGTCAATCATACATCATTTTGTCAACTTATGTTCCTTCTTCTCGTTATCAACGCAGTAGAGATTCGTAAAATGGTTATTTCTCAAATCTTGGCTCATGTTACTGTTTCTCGATGAAACAGCAACACAGCTCTACCACGAGGTTGTATTGTTAGTTAGACCTCATGAAAACTACTTGTGCATGTTTTGGTTCTTTTTCAATATAATAGAGTGTTGTCAAACTCGTATATCTCACTTTTCTGGCTCATGTTACTGTTTCTTGGTGAAACAGTAACACATAATTTCTTCGAAGCCCCACTGTTAATCATGCCTCACCTTGTCAACTTACATTCCCTGTGTTCGTTAATAACGCAGTAGAGATTCGTAAAATAGTTATATATCAGCTCTTGGCTCTTGTTACTGTTCCTTGGTGTAACAGTAACACATCTTTACCACGAGATAGCATTATTAGTCCTACCTCATATTGTCCATTTGTACATGTTCTTGTTCTTTTTCAACGTAGTAGATTGATGTCAAACTCGCATATCTCGATTTTCTAGTTCATGTTGCTGTTTCTTGGTGAAACAGTAACACATGGTTCCTTGGAAGCTCCACTGTTGATCACATCTCACCTTCTCTACTTATGTTCCTATTGCTCGTTATCAACGCAGTAGAAATCCGTAAGACAGTTATATTTTAGTTATTAGCTCAAGTTACTGTTTGTCAGTGAAACAGTAACACACCATTGCCATAATATTGCATTGTTATTTATACCTCACAGAATAGCACTTACCCACGATGTTGCAATGTCGTTTATATTTTTGCTCGTTATTTATTCAATAGAGTTTTGTTAAATATGTATGTCTTATTTTTTTATATTGTGTTACTTTTTCTTGCTGAAATAGTAACACCCTAGAAAGAATTGGATGTTGCATTATTAATCATACCTTGTTTTGTCTATTTATGCTTAATTTAATGCTTGATTTGACGTTTACCTGAGTAGAAAGGCGTTAAAGCACTCACACAAGCAGATGATTCTGATGAAGAAACCTAAAAATTCCAGTAATATAGGTCCAATCTGTTGGTGTGCATTAGGCAGGTTGATCAGCTTCAATTGGATGACAGGCACATGACGGTGCTGCGACGCAACCCATTTTGGGTCATAATTAATGCAATAATAATAAAGGAACTGAATCGCAGCATATGTCAGAAGAGCGATGTTGAAATTCAATCCATAATTGCTACCTTCTCAGAAAAGAATAATCATTTCAATATCGAGGGCGAACATCTCAGAATAACACCAACATCAGTGAAGCTGATCTTTGGAATAAGAGATGGAGACCAGCCCATCTAAACAACATATAGCAAGAGGACACTGTCAGACTTTGACATAAGGTATTTTCGTGGCAAAGCACGGATGAGTACACCAATAATATTCAATGCACTCGAAAGAGCAGTGCGAGGAACATCGGAGACTGATGTGCAAGATGTCTCCCGCCTCATGACATTGATGCTTCTAGTCACCCTCTTTGTACCAAACAGGGCCCACACATTGGGCTGGTCATATATTAAATACGTAGAGGATGTTGATGCAATAGCATAATATGGGTGGTCACAACACATTCACGACCAACTAATGAATTCTCTCAAAAAGGACAGCACCCCCAATGTAACCGGCTGTGTCATGCTATTGCCAGCAAGTTAAAGATGTCAAAACTGCTTTTTACTTAGTGTCCGTATCCTTTACATTGTCTTCATTCATCTCTATTCATTTGAGTGAATGTTCTTGTCTCCTTATTGTATGTTTGTCACAAGTCTTGGCTCATGTTACTATTTTAGACTAAAACAGTAACATGTCCCTGCTTTGTCTGTGAATGGTTACCCAAAGTTTTATGGCATTTTGATTGTTAATGTGATTTCATTTAACAGTTATTTGTGAGTTTTTGGTTCATGTTGATGACTGCGTACAAGAATAACTTGTTTACCTCTAGTTATTCTTGCTCTTTTTATTACTCCGTCTTGGATGCAGCCTCCTAAGAAAATTAACGTGACAAAATGTACGTTTTATTGTTGACAGTATTGGCTGTGTGAGATTACAAGCGTGCTGAGCGGGCATCACATCGAAAGAGTTCCAAGATGCCTCAAATGGGACTTGAAACTCCTCACACGCCAACTGAGGGATCAACTTATCAGCCAGCTTCAGGTAACATTATGAAAATATCAACTTATTATGAAGCCGAATACATGTCAGTACAAGAAAACATGTTACTGTCTATTTCCATGAGAAATAGTAACATCGAACAAGATGTTACTGTTTATACGTGAAACAGTAACAGGTCTTTCTCTCTAGGTTTCTATTGTTATTTTGATACCCATTCCAGCAATTTACTTTATTTTATGCATGGTGTTGCTGTTTCGTAACAAACACAAGCATACCATAGTCACAATGCAACATATTACTGTATTTTCTGAAAACTGTAACATGCTCCCTTCATCGGTTTTAATAGTCAGTAATATTCGATTTGTCAATTTTTTCCCTTTCATTGACATTGTGTTAGGGTTTTCACGTAAAAGAGTAGCATTGTGTTAGGGTTTCCACGTAAAAGAGTAGCATATCGCGGGGTTCTCCTGTTCTGGAATGGAAACAGACACATCTTTTGATTCCAATTTCTTTCCATTAACCATACACTATTTTATGCGTTTATTGTATTTCATAATTAATAATTTACCCATACTTATTGTTACGCTGAAACTTTGTCCTTTATTTTTATGTTTCTGTTTCTCACCGAAACAATAACATGCCAATTTCCCATACTAACAGTGGAAATAATGTTATGTTTCAGGTTGTAAATAGAGAAATTGAGCCCACGGTACATGAATACGACCTCCTCTACACAGAAGAAACAAATCTACGGTTAATTGAATTTGTTGACAAAACAAAATCACATGACACACCCTCCCAATCAGAGGATTCAGAGGGCGATACTGAGACAGCATCGACCCAGTACGTGATCCAACCCCGGGTAACAAAGCTGGACCAATTTGCCGATATTGCACTGTCCCACAAGGAGCAACAACAATAAAACAACGATGAAGTCCTATGGCTTAGGGATCAACTCTTCAGTGCAAACACAGAAATACTAAAACTGAAGGATGAATTGACGTCCCTCACTAAGAAACTTCAGTCGTCAGAACAACAGACAGAAGAAAATGCAGAGACAATAGCTAAACTCAAACACGATAATGCACAGCTACAAGAGCAACTGTCCACAACAACAAGTGAGGCAGAAAATCTCAGGGCGGTCAACGATAGTTTGGAAAATCATAATAAACAGCTCAATGCACAGCTATCAGAACAAATTGTGTAGGTGGTTGAACAAGATGAGGTAGAAAGCACCAGAGCTGATGAGCAATGTATAAACGAGGCAAAACAATGTTCGATGATAGCGAATATAAAAAAAACCAAGAAAAATAAAACAGGACGAGGAGTTCACGTACTCGGATCCATTGAAAAAATGAACGAGACAAACATATGCACGTCAACAGACAGCAATTGCTGAGGAGGTCTACGGGCAGAGCAAAGAGGCCCCTGTTATAATTGAAGATGATACACCAGCAAATAAAACCAAGAAAAAGCATACTCATAAGGCACCGAATACTACAAAGTTTCCAACTGCAAAATACCTGACCCAAGATGTCAGGAGCAAGATGGTACAATTAAAATTGGCAGGAGATCCACAGTAAGTCATGTCCTATTTTCTTCTGAATGCTTTGCATTTACTAGAAAGTTTTGCCTATTGCCTCATCTAATCCCTTTGCTAAATCACCATATGCAGTATTTTTGTCTGGTCAATCCCTGAGCAGGATTTGTTCATAATATTTGAGGATTTGATGGGAGTTATGAAGGAGAGGTCAATCATGAACAATGTATGTATCATCTGATCATTTAAATGCATTGTTATTTTATCTTTAATCACACCTCTATTCCTGCTACTGTTTCTTTCCTAAACAGTAACAGGAACTTAGTCTAATCGGTCTCAAAAAGATTGTTATTTCCACTGTGTGGAGTGCAAATAGTTAGATACAATTATTCTTTCAGTTTCAATTGGTGGATTCTTGTGCTATTGTTTGAAGTTTTTCACCCTTATCAATCATCTAACAAGAACTAAACAATCAATGCAGATCATAGATGGCCATGCCTACACTCTGAGCTTTGCTTCCATGAACAGTGAAAGGAAGATATTTGCATTCGACAGCTGTTGCTGGGTAAGATTCTGAATCCATTTCCTATATATGAATCACAGAAGGCAGCATTGATTCTGACTTAGGTTAAAAACTATATTAACAGTCTTACATTGTGAGTGACGTTAAGTTACTCCAGGAAGCCAGGCAATTTAAATTCGATGCACATATGGAAGAGGCAATGGCTGCAGATGTTATTATCTTCCCAGTGAACTCCACGGGCGTGAATGACTTCAGAAACCCCAACCACTTCACACTTCTCGTCCTAGATAATAAAGAGCGCAGATGGACACACTATAACTCGCTGCGGCCGAGAAGAGAGGGGATATCGGATCCATACTTTCGTGATGCCATGATGGTGGTGAGTGATATTAAATACCTTGTTATCTTATTGACATTACTCTTTCCATCAGACACAGTAACATATCATACTCACAATAAGACAACGTTGTATCTCTCGTATGTAGCTCATTTCATGATCTTCTGTTGGAGAAAACATGTCAAGTGTGATTCTATTAGATGATAAGTCGTTATTCGTTGATGTTTCTGTTTCTTGTAAAGATAGTCACACTTTATTTTCTCAGAGTTCCAATTTTTAATTAAACATCATTGGGTTTTTTGTACGGTGGATGTGTTTTTGTTAATGATGTTACTGTTGCCATAACAAAAACTTATAACTCCTAACAATACAAGATGTTACAGCCAGAAGTATAGACAGTTGCACGGAGTTTTCATTTTTCATTTTTGTTGGTTTGCTAACAACATAGGGATTATTACGAGAAAAAGATGAATGAAGTCCTTGCACAGGGTGGATTGGATAAGAGGGTAGAGCCAGCCACCGCAGGTCCACCTTTTGAGATAATATCATACGAACGGTCACCTCAACAGGAAGAAACATCGTAAGTAGCAAGTTCTTTTCTTATCCAAGGTTAACATGTCTAATAGGTACCAAACTAACTCGTTACTATTTTCCAGGCAAGACTGCGGGATTTTCGTATGCTTGCATATAGAGAATATATTTAGCAATAAAGAGTTTCAGGAACAATTTCCATTGGAGGAAGTGAGACAATACAGAGCAAAATTAGTTACTAAATTCCTCCAGAATTTCAGTCTTCCCAGCTGAAGTTGATTAATATGTACATATATAACACTAAAGTTAATTATTATGCACATATGTAACACTAAATTCATGTTAAACCATTGTCTTAATATTTAAAATTCAACTGTATGTATAACTCAATTGTAAATGTAATTCTTCTGTACAGTTTAATCTTATATCCAGTTTATGTTAGCACTCAGATATCAGGTTGCCATATGAATTACGAACACCTGTGTTGATGTTACTTTTTTTTAACGGATACAACAACATCCAGTTGTGCGGTATTATTCTTAAGACCTACCACCAATGTTAGTATGAACGAAGGATAATCTTTGAAATAGTCATCAACGATGAACATGCACCTCTCACACTGCACACGGGCCAGTTTCCTGGGTGTTACTGTTTTCGACTAAAACAGTAACATCACATAAACTATATTTTCTTGGTTCTTATCCTGAGAGAAACTTGTCAAGTGACATACACAACCACTCAGACTCAAGACCCAGCAGCCTCGATGATGTTACTGTTTTCGACCATAACAGTAATATCCCATATAAAGACGTTTCATGGATATAATCCGGATAGTAACTTATCAAGTGACATGAATAACCACCCAGACCCAACCTCCATCTAACCATAACCTTCAGGGCCCAGGACTAAGCAGCCTCGATGATGTTATTGTTATCGTCCAAAACAATAACATCACATAAACAGTATTTTCTTGGTTCTTATCCTAAGAGCGACTCGTCAAATGACATACACAACCACTCAGACTCAGGATTAAGCAGCCTCGGTGATGTTACTGTTTTCGTCCAAAACAATAACATCCCATACGAAGATGTTTTATGGATATAATCCGGATCGTAACTTGTCAAGTGACATGAATAACTACCCAGACCCGACCTCCAGCCAACCATAACCTCTAGGACTCAATACCCAGCAACCTCGATGATGTTACTGTTTTTGGCCAAAATAGTAACATCACAAAAATAGTATTTTCTTGCTTCTTATCTTGAGAGGAACTTGTTAAGTGACATACACAACCACTCAAACGCAGGACTAAGCAGCCTCGATGATGTCACTATTTTCATCCAAAACAGTAACATCCCATGTGAAGACGTTTCTTGGATATAATCTGGATAGGAACTTGTCAAGTGACATGAATAACCACCTAGACCCGACCTTTAGCCAACCATAACCTCCAAGGCTCAATACCCAGCAACCGCGATGATGTTACTGTTTTCGTCTAAAACAGTAACATCCCATACGAAGACATTTCTTGGATATAATTCGGATAGGAACTTGTCAAGTGATATGAATAACCACCCAGACCCGACCTCCAGCCAACCATAATCTCTAGGGCTTAATACCCAGCGGCTTCAATGATGTTATTATTTTTGACCAAAACAGTAACATCACAAAAATAGTATTTTCTTGCTTCTTATCCTGAGAGGAACTTGTCAAGTGACATACACAACCACTCAGACTCAGGATTAAGTAGCCTCGATGATGTTACTATTTTCGTCCAAAACAGTAACATCCAAGATAATGTGTAATCATGAGCGTTCGATGATGCACGAAATGGACTGAGCTGTACTACAGGAGTATCAATGGAATTGCCATGAGAAAAAAAAAGGAATGTATTGTTATATTCCACCAAAAGCTTTAGGAAATCCAGTTTAGTTGCTCATGATTTAACCGGAAGCCATATCATCTAATACATTATGGGATCCGATGTCAGATAAGTGTCCAAAAAATAGGTGCACATACAGAAGTTCAACAACATAGCATGAGTTTAGTGAGTGTGTTGGCTCCTATTGACTACTAATTTTTCTAAAACTTCACTGATCTGGAAGTAACAAACCATGCATATAAGAAGCTCTGAACTCTTCTGGAAGGCTAAAAAAGAAATCAACTTCTAGAGGGTTGAAAGCAATTTTCCTTGCCACATTCATAACTTGGGTAGGAGTTAACCTATCAATCTTTATAATCTCACTAGTCACTTGCATCCTTCTCCCTGCAGAATTAGATTCATGTTGGAAACAAGAAGCCAAGCGGCCTATATGTTTACTTGCATCCTCCATCACATCACTCATTCGTGTAAATCTAGAAGAAAATTCTCTCAGAACTTCTAAATTTTTTTATCTTTGTCTTCTTTGACCTACGGTTTACTAGGGTAGTTGAAGAAGAAGTTCCCATCGGGGCACATGGAGGGACTGGGTAAGTGTCCTTCACGGAAAAGGCAGGAACATTTTCTTCTTACTCTTCTTCTTCTCTATCCCTTATTTCGTCTTCTATCCCCTCTAATGCATCTTATGGATTTACAGCCTTATCTCCAATAGCTTTATCCTTCCCAAATATTTTGGCTAAATCATAAAAAAATGGAAATGGCTTGTTTCTTAACCCCATGGCATTTTTGTGGCTCTAGCATAAAAGAAAGGAAAAAATAATGAGAGAAGGTAAAACTTTAAAAGTTATCACCAATAAATAGAAATATACACAGACACACTTATGTGCATAGAAGAAAAAGCATAATATAAAATATTACCTTCACCCATTCATCCTAGACTGATTTTGAGCAAGTTACGAACTTCTCTTCATCATTCCATCCAAATCCACTAGCAGCTGGACCAAGCATCTCCGCAATAGCATTATATTGATTCCTCAAATACTTGATACGAGACTCGATGTGTGGTTTAGCCTTCATACCACACCCAAGAATCTTCTGATCTATAAGTTGTTCCAACCTGTTATAAGCACCATTCTTGAACTGGCCATTGTCCGTTTTCCAACCACCCAGCTCCACAAGATTCATCATTGCACTAATTAGTGCATAATCCTCAGTGCTTCCCCATCTTGTGCATCCTCTAGATGGGTTCGCACCCTCACCACCTTGGTTAGCATTTCTTTGAGCTTTTGGTTAACTCATCTGTGAAGAAGGAAAGATAAAGAGAGAGGAAACATAGGAATTCGTTAAAGTGGCATTCTGCTCATGATTTAGCAATTTAGGATGATCATGCTATAGTTCAATAAAAAGCGAAGTCATTACTCCCATCTTATTACAAATTCAGATAAAAATAATACAAGAATAAAATGTATATTGTTTACCAATCCATAAATGCAATACAAGTGAAACATGCTACATAGTTTTTGCTAAACCTTGTTCAATGATGTGGTGTCATGTAACCATGCATTGTACATCTCATTGGCAAGATCATGTCTGAAGGTAGTCCATGCAGCACTAGATTCCATAATCCCAATATTAAGTTCACCATTGTCTTCTTCCTCACCATCCACAAGCAAGGGCTCCATGGGATCCACACTCATGTATGTTCGAATGAAATTATGCATCAATGCGCAAGCCAAGATAATTCTACCCACGGTTCTCCTAGGGTACCAAGTTGTACATCTTAGAATATCCCATCTCATTTTTAACAATCCAAAACACCTCTTGATAACATTCCTTGCTTGAGAATGCTTCATATTAAAATATTCCTTAGCAAATACTGGTTGAGCACCACTCTTCCACACACTTAGATGATATCTCTAGCCTCTAAATGGTGTTAGAAAACCCTCATAATTCATGTATCTGGCATCACACAAATAGTAATTGCCTATAATTAACCAACATAAGTGTTAGGTACTTTCATCTCAAATAAGCTCCTTGGTTCAGATTGAGCAATGTCAAGGTACCTATGGTGTTACCTTATGGAACTGCCAAAGCATTTTTTCTAGAAAGTGCATCTCAAAGCACTCTATTATCATATGCGGACCCCTCCCAACCAGGCAATATATAAATAAATTGCAAATCCCGCGTGCAAGCAGCTAACACATTAGTAGTGAGTTCTCATTTTCTATTCCTGAATCTAGCTTTATCTTTATCCCCAACACGAACCTTAATATAACTTCCATCCAAAGCACCTAAGTAATTCTGCAGTGTGTATATATATAACTTGTTAATAGATACTGTATATATTTATAAATATTTACACATTCATCTAATCTTCCTAAAAATTCTAAATTACCTTAAACCATTTCCACCTCTCATCTTGGCAATTCTCAGTCACTGGCTCAGATTTCTTTAGTAGAATATCATGGCATCTAAGGATAGCAAGGAGAACTAAATTGAAGTTCCTAGATATTGTCTCACCACTTCTCCTAAAATACAATTGAGTTCTTCAATTTTTTATGTCATGAGAAAGTGTGAATAGAAATAAAGCAACCATCTCCTCTAAACTAGTATTCCTATTTCCTTGTAACTTACCGACATCTCTAAGCATATCATATAACTTAGAAAAATAGGCTCTATTCATCCTAAGGTTGTCCAAGCATGCTAAGTCACTTTCTTGAATCATTGGCCTGAGATTTAAAAGCCTAGCATAATATCTTTCTTCAGCACAACTGTCAAATATATAGGATATAGGCTTAGGCAATCTAATGTCCAAAAAGGACACAAGATACAAGAATTCAGAAATAGCCTCCAAAATCATGAGCATCATTTGTGTGTATAATATAATACATGTGTAGCAATTTTCTTCTTTTTACTCAACGGTAAGGGAGCTATAACTGTATGACATAGGCAAATTACATGCAAGAATGTTATAAGTTAGAAAAGTAATAAAAATATGGTCAACCACTTTGAGTAATTTGAATTCAACAAATACTATTCATCTTTTTCAAGGTAGTCAACAGGCAAACAACAACGATATCATATCTAGAACCTCTTAGAAGCTCTGTTGTGGGGGTTGGATTAAACATCCCAATTTGCTAAACCATAAGCACACCCTTTTTTGTCAAATTCTACCATTATTTTATAACAGTTCGTATTCCGACAATGCAGCTCCTATTCTTTGACGGAAAGTCGGGAAGGAAGTCCAATTTTCAAATATGGAGGTCATAGTTTACTTAATACAAAAAGAGGAAATATAATGAGTAAGGTCATCAAGGCTTACCAGAAATCGCTAGTGCCGTTGCCGGGAACTATTGCTAGGGTTTAGAGGAGATGGCAGAAGCTCGAGAATCAGAAATCGCTAGTACCGTTGCCGGAGACTGCTACTAGGGTTGAGAGGCGACGGGAGAATGCTCGAGAAACAACGGCATACACGAAGAAGTGAATCCTGATAATTAAATTATAAGGGCAAAATTGGTATTAAGTAATTTTAACAGGGTCATTTTTGTTTATAAATTAGTTAAAAACGCAGGCAATAAAACTTACCGAGGGGGGAGTGGGTAAGTGACCTCCTACATTTTATGGGAAATACAAGTTCCCGGGAAGATCCATTTCCTCCCATTTGCACAACCAAACAACTCTATAGTAGTTTATTTCCTGTGAAGTCCAGTTTCCCACGTAGTTGCTGCGAATCAAACAACCCCTAAAGCTGCCACAGAAGTGACACCTTGGGACCAAGCAGCACCAATGTTAATTTCAATGGCCCCACCATGAGGAGCCCTCCACTTGTAGTGGCTCAAATAACAATGGGCCGACCCATTAACCATTCATTGCCTAATATCCAAAATAATGCTACTGGTACTAACAACGAATTGTTCGAATGATTGGAATTTTAATTTTTTTAATAAAATTTTAAATTCAAATTTTGTGAATAAAAAATTATTGAAAAAATTTTATTTCTCTAAAAAAATTCAACTAGTTCAAATCCAAATTAATTATAAATTTAATATAATTTACTAGATATTAGGTGATTAAAAAAAAGAATAATACTATTAACAATTTCATTTCTTATTCTTAGAAGAACAAATATTTATACTATTGAAATATATTTAATATATTAATATTTATGTTATATTTTAATTTTAATTTAAATTAAAAAAATAATCTATAAAACACTGAAACAGCCATCTTTGCATATCAATTTTTCCTTTTCGGCCTATCTTCCACTTCAACCACATACCGACCTACCAGCCATAAAACGTTTTCAGGCTCCATCCCCACCCCATTGTCTCCCGAAAGTGTCTAGCAGCAAATAGGACCAACTGGCCTGTTAGTTATCCATCTCTATCCGTACCCAACTGACGACTCCCCAAAAGGAGCATCTCCTTGAATTGACGTACGTGCCCGAAATTGCTCTATACTTGAAACCAGAGTAGACGCGTGAGTGGGCACCCTTTGAGGGTTAAAGTATCAATTTACAATTTTCTCACAAATTTATTTTTGTTTTACTGTTCTTTCAAAATATATTACTAAAATACGCACGAAGGGCGAAGGGGCCAAACTGAAAGGCGACTTCAGGGAGGAAACGCCAGTCCGAATGGCGCCTCCGGACTCCTTTGAGGGCACTAAATTGAATGGCACCCTTACTCTGTCATTTCAAAATTAAAATTTTAAAAATAAATAATATATGATTGTGACTCAAAATAAATTTTTAAAAATAAATAAAATTTAATTATGACTATTGAATAAAATTAAATATAATTTAGGGCATATGCTATATGTAAAGTAATAAAATAATATTTAAATTTATTAATAAAAATAAAATAATTGTAGAAAATGTAAATTTGTTGAAAATGGCTAAAGTTCCAACTTACCACAAGGGGAGAGACGCTAGATTGGATGGCGTCTTTGGTACTACATAGTGGCGCCATTTTGAATGGCGCCTTTGGATTGAAGGTGCCATATGCTTTGGCGCCTTTGGCCATGAGGAAAAATAGATTCCATAAACCTTAAATGCTTTATGGTATTTGGAATTAAACAAAGGAAGACTTGTTGTGATTCTGTGAAGCACAATTTTGCCAAAAAAAACTCTCTATGCATATAAATAATTTATTGTTGTTACAAGTTCAGATAAAAATTATGTACATGTCTTATGAAAATAAAATGAAGATCCAAGTTTTTTGATAAAAATTGGTGGGACTTCACTTCGAAATGTGTTTGCTCAATTTCTATTTATTAATTTCAGGTATTTTAAATGGTCCGAAGTTACTGGTAAAGCAGTATATACTTTCTTGATTGGTATGTAATTTAAAATATGAATTTTAGTGTAACCAGAATGACCTGGGAAGAATTTGATGAAAATTCAATGGTTTGTCTTGAACTCCAAAAAATTGCATGAAAACTAACTGATTTCAAATTTTCATAACTATTTCTAGAGAGCATACAAACTGTCTTACATAAATTATAATGTGATCATAATTTTTCAAATAATAGAAATGTTTCAATATAAATCAGTAATCGCTTTTATATGCTCAAATCACCACCAAGATAATTTGAGCTGGTCACAATTCGAGAAACAAGAGTATATTGTAAAAATGTTAAGTGTAATTTATCTGACTTTCATGTTAAACTTATGCAAAAGCTTAAAATTTTCTAAGAGCATACCATAGAAGAGCCCTTTCATTTTTGGCACCACTACTACGTGATTTTTCAAATAGACTGAAATTTTATTGTAAGTGTTTTGTTAGAGACACAAGCATTGACATGTTTTCCGTTAAAGTAAAAGCCATAAAATGTTGCATCTGTCTCATTGCTGCTTAGCAAACATTTTTGTAACCTTTATTTCATGCTATCAATATCTTAGAGACAATACATTTCCTACTGGCCGCCAAAGGAGCCATTTTGAATAACGCCATAAGGGCGCCAATATTTGATGCCAGAGGTGTCATCCGCTCTGGTGCCTCTCTGCTTCCATGCGTCTTTTAGTAAAATATTTCACAAAAATTGTAAAAAAAAAAATTGTTTAGCAAACAGCGGTAAATTGGTCTCCATCCTTGTCATATTCCATTATAATATAGTATATTCATTTAAGTTCTTAAACGTCAATTTTGTTGCTGTGACCATAAATATTAAATAATTGAAAATTATCCTTTTAACATAACCATACACTATTCCAGGATAAATATCAAGTGATCAATGATTGTACTAATTATTTTAAATTCATTGCGCTCATGCTGCAATTTTTGTCTTTTTTCTTATTCAAAAACTGATTAACCTTTTTAGATGTTGTTACCGTGCACAAGTCATTCTAAATTCGCATTGTCGTTCTTGATTAAAAAATCCCATATGAGGCATTTAGTAAATTTTAAAGAATTACTTGGAAAATATTATTATTTAGATTATAACTCATCTTTATAAGATAAATTTAAATGTATGATCAAATGAAGCTAATTAGATATTTGTGCTAACGTTAGAGGTAGTTATGTTTTTTTTTGCATAATTAATGTAGATGCGATGAAATATGATTTAGGATCAGTATATTTCTCATCTCAAAATATCAGTTGATGATAAGGAATTGCCATATTGAATTGCACCTTTTTTAGGTATAAGTGAATGAGATGAATGATATGATATAATAGATCGGAACTAGTATGCAAATGTAAATAAAATAAATTACTCATTTCATAATTATATTTGATATCATAAAAAAATATTTTATTCCACTTTGATATTTAATACATTAATTTATTATAGGAATCAAATAAGAAAGTAGTTAATGATAATAATAAATTTAATAAAAATAATGAATATTTAGTAAATAATTAAATACTATTAAAATAAAAGATAGGATCAATAAAGAATAATTACATAATTTATATTAATGTCTCTCAAATTTTGATCCAATGACACTTAATATTTATTATTTTTCAAAAATATACACTTCCACCATTCGGAATTATAATATTACAAATAATTATTTAATACTTTATTACATATAAGCAAATTTATTGAATTATTCAATAATATTCTTTATTTACGAAGTTAAAGATTGTTGAAAATGAAAAGAAATATAACGAAATAAATATATTTCCTTTTATTTTGTATTTATTCCAATAATATTCTTGTTACTTTGTATTTATTTCAATAATATTATTTTTATTTTGTAACAAAATAAATACAAAATAACGAAGTTGAAGATAGTTAAAAATAAAAAGAAATGTGGTTATTTCATTGCAATAATCTTTTCATTTTGTAATGAAATTAAAATTATAATATGAATTAATTCTTTTTTATTTCGTCACAATGATAAAATATTTTGGTAACGAGATGTGGAATATGAAATAATATTTTGTTGTAAAAAATTTATAATTAATTTATGTTAGTTAATAATTTATAACAATTAAAGTTATGAAAATAAAATACGAGAGGAGAGAATAAAATTCTAGTTAGAAAGATGTTATTAGAAAAAATTGCATATATTTGATGCATTATATGAGAATTCAATTGATTGTGTATTTGTGAGAAGATTTGATAATTATAATTGATGTAAGTACCTACGCAAGAAGATAAATATGTTGTAATAATAAAAACTATCCTAAATTTTGATGTTTAGCAATTAAATAATAAGATAGATGTGCATAAATATACAATAAACATGAAAAAGAAAGCTAATGTCTACGTAAATGATGTCCAGTGTCACATTTAGGATCGGTAATGTGGCGGCCATATCTATTAACCCTCTGCATAAGCTCGGGAGTCACATCCCCGGTGTCTGTGGCTCCTCTACCTCCAGCTCCTGCTCTGCCTCTGCCTCTGCCTCTACCTCTACATCTATCTGTAAGTACTGAGTCATCTTTCATCATGCCACCAAGTGCTGATCCCTGATCCTGGGTATGTAGATCAAATGTAGGACGATATGACTGTGATGGACCAGCATCACCGGAAGGAAAGACATGGAATGAAGATGAAACTCCTGGTATATGTGGAAATGCCTGAAATGAGGATGGAACACCAGAAGTAAACTGGTACATCTAGGATGATGACGGAGCATATAGTGCAGCCGGGAACATGGTAGAGGATGAAGGAACATCTGGTGCAGTAGGGTACATATGAGATGAGGCAGTTATATCTGGCATCATCATCATGGTGTCTTGGGCAGTCAATGATGGAGTCTGGTGCACTGTCAAAGTGGACGGAACATCAGCCTGCGACGTAAGTTGTGGACCAGTGCGACGACGTTGACGAGTACGAGGTTGATCATGGTCACCCTCCGGAGGGTCAGGGATATGATGGGCATGAGGAGCTGGCTCCATATATGAGTCAATAATCACATGATTAACCTCCTGAATGGCATGAAGGATAGAGTTCGTCGCTGATCTAAGCGCATCGAAGGTAAACCTAGACTGCCCCTCAGGTGTAGTGAAGTCGTGTAGGGTGGACACCTCATCAATCTGTGTAAATTTTTAACATTAAAGTTAGTTATAATACTAATGCACAGGAAGAAAATCAGACACAGATAACTAGCATGCAGTATTACCACAAGGTCTAGTGCTCCCCCAACAGGTGTAATAAATCGCCTAATCACCTATCTGTACCATGCCATGTACTCGGACCGTGGGCCTAAGACTAGTCGTATGGTTGGCTCGGCGATAACACACAAGTCTCGCCAGATATCCTATCAAGCAATGTACGGCTGATGTCGGATGTGCCACTCCTCATTATGCCGACAAAAAAAGTGAAGACAATAGACTTCCGCCACTTGCCTTGGTGGCTCAGGAATAGGCTGGCGTAGTCTAAACTGCCGCAAAACCCTATTTGGCTGGTGCCACTCGATAATCTGAAAGTGTATGAGTGGCACACTGCTGTCCAAATGTTACTTCCATCAAAACAGTACTGAGGAAGTGACGCGGTGACCACCTCAGTATACGGGATCCAAGTGATCTGAAATTACACATTTATGTTATCATTTAAATGCAACAATGAAATGGATAAAGGAATTAAATAAAAATATACATTATCCCCTTCATACCTGATCGAGTCGAAGATGGTCCAACACATATCTATAATAGGGTAGGCTGTGTGCCGGACTATCCTAGAATGTCTTTTGATAGTGCCACTTACCAAGTACAATAACTAAGTTAAACAATTTAGAAGTCAACTAAATTACAAGTGTAAATTAAAAAATTTTCTAACTTGTGGGCTAGGGGGTCAATCCTTGCATCCCCTTCTGGTATGTTTGAAACAGTAATCGCGGGGGTAATAGTGAGAAATCTATCCCATGCCTAAAGTTGCAGTAGTAGGCAACACCCTCCTATCTCCCTATAATTTGGAGCAGTGGCCTTACAGAGCTCTCTGTACAGATAGGCCAGGTAGGCAGATCCCTAACTATACGTCCCAGCCTCATGAAAGTCTCCGAGTAAAGGTAAATGCATGAGGTGGACATACGTGTCGGAGTGGTCGGGAAATAACGTCCCACCAATGAGACGCAAAATGTAGGCACTAGTGAATCTCTGCACTATTACCTCATCCGCATCATCTGAAAGATGAGTGAAATGCTTCTCCAACCAACTCATCCTTAATCGCCCCCTCTGATGACATTCTCGTCCACCGGGAACTGCAATTCCAGATACTCCTCTATCAGGGCTCCCCATCCCCACACAGTGGGGCCCGTCACTGCTCGACCGTCAATGGGTAGACCGAGCTGAAAAGCAACATCTTGCAATGTAATAGTGGTCTCCCCCTGCGGCATGTGAAAAGTGTGTGTCTCCAGCCTCCACCGCTCTACAAAAGCACTGATTAACTCGTACATCGCCAAGCTGTAAAAACCTGCCTCTCGTAACAAGGGGACAATCAATTCCAGCGGGTGCTGGTGATGGTAGTGATGAGCCCGTCAAGTCCTCAGCACACGGTCAGGCAACAAAAAAGAAAAATTATTGCATTTGACAATATGGAAAAGTATAACCAACTTTAAGATCTAACTATTTGCATACATGGCCTGCCCAAATCGACTGGGATATGTGTGAGTCCTGAGCCGTCAGAAGTGAAGGATCTCGTGGTCCGGGATCGACGCGTCGGGAAGTGGATGCCATCTGCCATTAACTAAATTGCATTAGGATGAAATTTAAACACACACTAATATAACATACGTGTGCAATTTATCTACAAAGATCCACACAAGAATTTATAGCACTTGAATGATTGAAGTAATTTATTAACATTACTAGTAATGGGGTCACATATATATCTATAATGGTATATAATTTTACAACAATTAAATAAATCACATCATCCGAGCATTACACTTATGACATTGGTTAACATACTTTATAACATATTTGCAAAAGTAAAAATAAAAATTAACTTGAAGAAGGGCCTTATCTCCATGGAGAAGTGGGCAGCGCCTACGATTATAACCTTCCATCTTACAAAGACCGTACTTTTGCCTGACACCACTCTCTTGAGGCCAATCCATCTCATTCCTGATCTGTGTCGACTTCGGTCGTCCCTTTTCACGTAATCTTCCATAATTTGGAATCAGGACAGGAAATAGTGGTAAGTTATTCCATTACGACGACTCCCCTATCGGTCACCACTCAGATTTGTAGCAATTAAGTAAGGTGTCAAGTTTGTATACAGAATCAACATATGATTCCCACGATATGTTGACTGAGGTACAAGCAGCAATAATATGAGCGCAAAGATACCTATATGCTTGGAATTGTCCACATTCACATTGGCCTTTATCTAATAGCACTTGGACAACCTTTCCACATGATCCTCTGGCCATATCAGGGCCCTCCACCACTTCAAATCTAGTTCCTTGTCTATTATACACCCGAACCTTGTAAGAAGAAGCATGTGACTGGATAGTCACAAGCTCTTGTCTGAATCTGCTTACGTATATGTGACCTTGTTGTAGTTTAGCATTAGCATGTGCTTCTTTTACCTTTTCCACAAAATACTTGACACATCTATAATATGTTTGTTGAATAAGGCCTGTGATTGGTAGCTTCCTTAATCCTTTGAAGAGGCCATTAATGCACTCTACTATATTAGTCGTCATATGACCATATCTTCTTCCTTCATCAAAAGTAAGTGTCCACTTCTCCATCGGAATAGCAGTCAACTTCTTGTGGATCTCCTCATTGACTTTGCTTAAGTTGTCCAATCTCTCCATGACCTTTTCTCGATTTGGCTCATAGGCTGAACACAAGGAGACAAATAGTTTAATCAGGTTGAACTACTAGATAGAAAAATTTACAGATGAAAGGTTCAATAAAAAAGTTGTGATATAAGGCGTACTAATCTTAAGGACAGCTTTCTTGACATTGTCATCCCTGCATTTCTTGTAAACGTTGCTGGCAATATGTCTGATACAGTACTGATGAAAAGCATGAGGAGGCTGCCATCCTAGACCTTCGTTAGCTACATCATCTTTTATAGCTCAGTGTCAATATGATATCAAGCATATTCCTTGCTGGTTTGTAACATTTACCCGTAATAATGCAAAAAACTAACTCCAGTTTTCATAGTTCTCCTTCTCAACAATGGCAAAGGCAAGAGGTACAGGACATTTGTTACCGTCCTGGGCCACAGCAATTAGTAGCACACCTCTGTACTTTCCATACAGAAATATTCCATTAACTTGTATGAATTACTTGCAGTAGGGAAATGCGGCAATACATGGCTTGAAAGCCCAAAAAACTTGATTGAAAACAAGTTTTTGTGGATCAACACAGTTGTAAACTGTGACGAATTCTTCTGACTCCAACTTGAACAGAACTTGGTCACAATAGCCTAAAATGTCCAACCATTTGGGGAGCACTTCAGATGATTTATCCCAATCTCCATACACCTTAACAATTGCCTTCTATTTTGCCTTCCATGCTTTTCTGTACGAAATCTTATACCCATACATGCCTTTCATCCTCTCTTGTATAAGTGAGATTGGGACATCTTGCTTCACTTTAATCATCTCCAGTATCAAGGAACTGATATACTCAGAGTCAAGAGACTTGTGATCTTGTGTTAAACTAGCATTAACACATGTGTGAGGCCTTAAAAATCTAGTTATTGTCCAAGTGTTAGAATTCTTCAGATTGGTCGCTCTAAGGTGGAATTTGCATTTATCCCCATAATTATCACACTTCACACTCAATCTTCTAGTATCCGATTCCTCCACGTAATAACTATGGTGCCTTCTGATGTGATAATGCTTAGTTACAGCAATCAATGCATCCTTGTAATCAAACTCTTGTCCAATATGTAAGTCCTCAATGCCGTAGTCATAGCTTGGTTTCATTATTTCTGGAACTTCATTAGCATTCCTTACGGCATCCCAATCAATGTAAGAGAAGACAGCAGCTTGAGGGACACCACATGATGTTTGTGGAGCATTGTCACTCTTCACACACTGAGCTGCAACACTGTCATCATATGTAATTACACGTTCTTCATCATCAGTGTCATGATCATCATCGCTACTGCAAGACACCTCATCGTCTTCAAAACCAGACTCAAGGTGGGCATCCATGATTATAGGATCAGTGGATTCTTCCTCTACGACCGGTAAGGCACTTGCAGAACCCATCATGGTATGTAATACATTTTTCGGGAAAACACCTGCAACAAATGAGTCCAATACAAGAGTATAACTATCAGAAATGTGGAACTCAATTCCACCCATGTAAGAAGGGCCTTCCCGCGTGATCAAACAACTAGTACTGACATGAGCCGTTGGATCTACGGGTGCTCTAATTATTAGGACTCTTTCTTGTGAATCAAGGTTGGTAGCATGCAGTTCGGATATGATCACCTCCACGTACAATTCCATTACTGTCATCGTCGGATGTTGTTTGTAGCTTGCTATGGCACATGCCAAGTCTTTATCGTCGTCCAATTCGTATGCCATATATTGAGCCTCTGTTTGATGCTGTGGAAACCTATAAATAATTCTCCCAACAGCTTGATCTTGGGTAAGCTTCAGTCGAGCATGAATTTTCTCTCGCAAAACGTCCATAGTGCTACATCCTCTCAATTTCAATGCCTTTGGGGGAGGTCTATCGTACATTACCCCCATTGATCCCTCAATCATTGTACCATTTGAATATACAAAAGCAATTAAATTTTTCTTCATCTTGTTACTTTTAACTACAAAACATTCACTGCACCCTCACAACTGACACATATTATCATATACAATTTTTGTATTTATAAAAGAATAAACTAGTATTTAATATTATAAGTAAAAATAAACGATATGTGTTACTATCTTTGTAAGGTATATATTTAATAGTACATATTAATTTCCCGCACAAGCTAAACTCATTCCGACCTTTACAGGTCCATATTTTTTCTAACATATATATTGCTATTTTTATACTCATTCGTAGTTTTTCATACTTCATAAATTTTTAATGTTCATTTGCAAGTGTGATATAAATAATTTAATTCTAATTCTTCTTTTTTTGCATGATTTCTGATGTAATATAAAAAAATTATTACAAAAAAAATAAATTTATCTTTAAAATAATAATTTCAATTTTGACTTACTTGAACACAATTGAACAAAGGTTAATTTTTAAATATGATTGTTTGTGTATATTTTTTCCATTATGATTAAATTATTAATTATGGCAATATAATTTACTTCTGTTTGATAACTATATTATGTTCAAGTCTAAATTGCTTGTTTTAGAATTATTATTAAATTGATTAACTCTTTTTAATACTATACATTTAACATTGCATAACAATTTTTCATATATAACAAACATATCATATAATAGGATAATTTTTTCTGGCCAAATAAATGTTATTTCTTTTTAAAATTAATATAATGTTTAACTATATAATCTTATTTATATTTTAATTTATATTTTCCAATTGTCATTTTTTTATTTATTGGGCACAAATTATACTTATTAAATTGATTAACTGTTTCAATACACTACATTTATCATTTTCATGATAATTTTCTCCCTTCATACTTATTACTAAATAGCAACAAAAAATATTTACATATTACTGTTTATATATTTTTATGATTAGAATCATGAATTCTTTTTTACATACATTGAGTTCGTCTAATACTTATATTACAGTACCTCTTTATATATTTTAATACTTTCTGAATAAACTTATGTATAGTATAATTTTTTCGCTATGTTTATTATTCTTGCATTTTTAATATCTACTATTTAAATAGAAAACTATTCATATTTTCAATAATATTATCCTAATTTTTAAAGCTTCTGTTTACATACATATATCCTAAAATTTTATTTTTATTACTTCTCTTATCATATATTAAAATTTCACATGAAAAAATTCTCTAAATATAATTTTCACCTAGGTCTTAAATCCTATTCTAGGACATTTTTTTTATCTCGTTTGTTCTTCTTTTAACAGTACAACCTATTACAGTACATATAAATTTCTATTAATTTTTCATAAATCATAATTTCACATCATAAATCATAATAATTAATATAAAATAAAAAACTCATTTTAGTTATATCATAATATTCTAAACAAATTTCTCTACCACTATAAAAGATATTTTCATAATGGCTAATAAAAATTATAATATAAGTATAAAATTTATAAAAATACTAACCGGTAAATATTAGGAAAAGCAAATAGAAAAGAGCTTCTGCATGAAAGTAAAAATTGTTAGATATTTTAATAACTTTCATCTTTAAGTAAAAATTATTAGATATTGTTGTATCATTAAAAAAATTATGTAAAAATCACATTAAATTAAATATATTTTACAAGACAATATATAAAAGGAACAAAAATAATAACATAGATAAAAATTTATTGATGTGTATTTAATTTTAAATATAGTGCTTAAAATTTTATATCAAGAAAATATTAATAAATTTTAAAAGAGAATTAATTTTTATTCTTAAATACTTTTATTAAAACTGGAATATATAAATAATTAATTTAATTAATGCTTTCCATAACATTAATTTTTTTAAATTATTTTAAGATAAAAATAAAATGTGTTATATTATATCAATATTATGTAATTATCCTAATATTTAATCGTAAATAATATGAGTAAATATAAAAAAATTATAACAAAATAAATTAAAAAAGGAGAAATGCTATGTGAAAGGTAAAGTAATAAGTGTTAAAAATGAAATAGATAATCAATTAATTTTATTAAATAATATATTTGATTATTAAAAATAATTTTATGTTAAAAATAAAATAAATTACATTATATTTATATTATTCAATATACTGCATTTGAACTTTTAATAGAATGATTGAAAAAAGAAAGAAGAAAATATTAAACAAAGTAGATGAAATGAAGAAAAAATAATGTGTAAACTGTAGACTCTTGAAGAAATCTTAATTGATGTATTTTAAATTTAAAATAAAATATTTAAAAACTATTATCAACAAAAAAATTGAAAAAAATTATATAAATAAAATTTAATTTAATTACTAAGTATTTTTTTAAAAATATAATATGAAATTAATTATTTTTATTAATAAAATGTATATTAAAGCTTTAATTTATTTAAAATATTAAAATAAGCTAAAAATAAAATATAACTTATTATATTTATGTTAATCAATGATGTTGATGTTTAAACCATAAACAATATGAGTAGATGTAAAAAGAATACAATAGAGTAAATAAGAAATAAACAATACGTAAGTTATAAAGTAATAAAAAATAGAATGTATAATAAATTAATTAATTAAATGAATTATATAATTTATATAGAATACATTTATAATAAAAAAATTGATATATCTTACTGCTAAAAAATATTGGTGTATATGGATTAAATACTATGAGTTAACCAAAAAGAATAAGAAAAATGTACAATAAAAAAGATAAAATAAAGAGAAATAATACATAAGATATCAATTCTTTACAAAATTTTCTCAATTGATATTTATTTATTTCGACATATATTACTTCAAAATTAATATGAAAATATTGATCAATAGGACAATATATTCTCATAATAATCAATATAAAATAAAAATAATCTTATTTTTATCATATCCTATATTTTAAAAAATTTTATATTTAAAAAGTCTCTAAATATAATTTTTACCTAAATCGTAAATTTTATTCTAAGACACTTTTCTTTATCCCCTATGTTCTTCTTTTAAAATCACAAACTATCACAGATCATATAAATTTTTACAAATTTTTCCTAAATCTTAGATTATAATTTCACATCATAAATTATAATAATCAACATAAAATAAAATTTTTTTTACCACTATAAAATATATTCTAATAATAACTAATAAAAATTATAATATAAATACAAAAATTATAAAAATACTAACCAATAAAAGGAAGGAAGAGTAAGGAAAGAATAGCAGATTTGCTGTTAATGAAATCCATAGAAGAAAATGTTGCTGGATGAAATGCACAGAAGTAAGAAAGGATGAAGATTTGTGAGTGAAAAAATGAGAAATAGTGTGAATAGGAAGAGCTGCGAACGGCGAAGGGTGAACGACGAAGGGCAAGGTGCGAAGAGTGAAGGGCGAAGAGGGGAAAGGGGAGGGTTTAAATAAAGCAGGAGGCGCCATTGCATTTGGCGCCTCCCAAAATTTTAAATCCAATGGCGCCACCTTGAATGGCTTCTCCAAGGTTGGATGACGCCTTCAACTTTGGGACGTCATTCAATCTGGCGCTCTCCAAATGCAGCTTGAGTGCAAAAGCGCCACACTGTCTGGCACCTCGCTATGCCGCGAACGACATTTTGAATGACACCCTGCGTATTTTGGTAATATGTTTTGAAATCACGGTAAAACGAAAATAAGTTTATAAAAAAATCGTATATTAGTATTTTTGCCCCCTTGGAGAGTATGCACCTCAATTTCTAGTGCAAAATCACACACGGGGCACAAATTATTCCTGGACCTAACCAAGCAAGTGATTCTACTTCTAGCTCTGGTGGGCAAAACCCCACTAATTAAACTCTATGCCACCTTATTTGTTGATGTGTATTTGCATTCTAATAGTTGTTCCTTTGTTCACAGGTTTGAAGCAGAAAATTTCCACACTAAAGTTAATCTTAGGAGTGGAGCTCGCTGGCAGGACTGAAGCTGGAGAATCTCCTCCTTAAAGTCCTTTCCTCTATTACAGCATTATATATCCATTAGGTTTTAGGTCAATGGCCTCATCGTTCCTTCACTAACGTTATCTCTGGTCTTAGTTTCCAAAATTCTTTTTATACCATTTCAATAGAAATTATTTTAGTTTATTTATAAATAAATTTTATTGTTTCATAATTTTAATAAAAATAATAATTTTAATTTATTTATAACTAAATTATTTTATTTGAAATATATTAAAAAATACATAAAATTTAACTAAAAATAAAATTTGATAGTATTGTGACAAATATAATATTAAAGAGAAGGTAAATCTTTTCTATATAGGTAATGTTATGTTGAATTCTATTTTTTAAGAGGTTGAGTATTTTTACTATTGAATTATATTTAATGCATTGAAGTTTATATTTTTAATTTTATTTAACTTACTTTGAGATTAAAAAAAATTAATCTAATTAAATGCTTAACTTCCTAGAAAGTGGAGATATATTACCCTTTATATAATATATTTTTTAAGTTAAATAAAATAAATTCTAATGAAATTTTTATTAAATTAAATAGATTTCACAATAATACAAATATAATTAAAATAAGAATTATAAATAAAATAAAATCTCTCTTTTCTTAAAATTAAACATTATTTTGAAAAATAAAATTTATTTAAAGATAAAATAAAATTTTATTTTTGGCTACGCAATTGTTTCTTAATTCTACAACCGATGAACATGCTTGGTTCACTTGTAAGAGCTCTCCTAGAGGTAGTAGATGTTAGCGGAATAGTTAATGTTTCAAAATTTGAGCCACGTCAATGAATGCTGTCCTTGAAAATTATTCTACCTACACGGTTATAACCCAGGATAAAACAGATTTTTCTTGATACAGACATGGATACAAAATTGTAGGAAATAAAATGCAACCTAAATATCTCAGAGGGGACGTGGAAGAATTTTTTTTCATTACCTTAGAAGAGCAAATATCTATTGTATATATTAGAGAGAAGATAAATGTTGGAGAATTAATAAGCGTTAAAGGAGAATTAATGTGAGTCAAAGAAATTTATTACAAATCAATAGTATTAAAGGATGACTATTATATAATCTCCAACGGAAAACTTTTAAAATTCAAAGTTAAATTTATAAAGTAGAATTTTCTACCTTTTTCGGTAACCCCTTTTTTTTGTTTAATAAAATATGTACAAAAATAATCCTTAATCGTGTATTATCTTGTGCGTAGGGGAGAATTGATGAATTTCAACTAAGTTGTGTTTAACTTAGCCCACTTTTGTGTACGCGAGCCTACTTCCTTTCTTTACTCTTTTACTAGTCCAATAACCTTTCTTAATATATATACACTCAAAATTCTTTTAGTTTGAGCAATATAAGACTTACTCCTTTTGAAATACTTTTTTTTTATTTCTACACTCAATAATCCCTCACATATTTGAAAAGGTATGAAGAAAGAAAGAATATCTGGGTTATGAGTTTGGATGTAAATGTTTTGAATCTGATATCTTTTGGATTATGAACTAGATCTAGACTAATAAAACTTAACACACAGAGCTATCAGTGAAGCTTATTGCTTCTATGAACCAACAACCCTTGTTGTATGTTAGAGGTCGTACTAATTAATTTACGCCCCCATAATTTCTTGCTATTTCTGCTATTTTGTGCTTTAATTGGCCATCCACGTACCTATTTTCATGAGTGCTTTAGAGATTTCACAATAATTTCATAGGAGCTGCCCCACTCTACACTTATATAGGTGATTTCATCAAATGTATTTGCATTTAATACACCACCCATAAGGACTATGAAATCATTAAAAGCTTTGTGCTCATCTTCTCAGTAAATGTATTCTAGCACTTTTTCTCACACTATAGGAAGGGACTAAAGTTAAGTGCTAGCAGAACTAGTAGTGACTTGTTATTACTCATATGAACCTTCTTCATAGGATATCCAATAAAAAAGGTTAGGTTACCATCATTGTTAATTTCTAATTAGCTTAAGTCTCATTCTCCTCAATGTTTTAAAAATTAATTTTTTACCAAAAGGTTTGGTTAGGGGATCTTCCAAATTTATTTCTGACCTCACAAAATTGATCAATATAATATCATCTTTCAATAGCTACTTAATCACATCATGTTTTAATCAAATATGTCTACTTTTCCCATTGAAAGTTTTGTTCTTTGCAATGGCTATTACCGCTTGGCAATCACAGTGTATGATACTGATGGTGTAGGTTTTACATCTAAAGGAATATTTGCTAAGAAAATTTTCAATCACTCAGCCTCATTGCTGGCTAACTCCAGAGTTATAAACTCTGACTCCATAATGGATTTAGCTATAATGGTTTGTCTGGTTGACTTCCAGGTTCCTGCGCCATCATCAAGAATGAATATATAACCACTAGTGAATTTTGTCTCATCTGAATTTGATATCCAGTTAGCATTACTATACCTTATAAGTACAACGGGAAATCCACTATACAAGATACCATAATCCATGGTGCCTCTCAAGTATCTTATTAGTCTGACTAATGCAGACTAATGATCATTATTTGGATAATGTGTGTATCTGCTCAATCTGCACATAGCGTATGCTATATCAGGTTGAGTGAAGTTCATTAAGTGTAACAGACTTGCAATAATCTGTGCATATTCAAATTGAGCCACAAGTTCACTTTTGTTTTTCATTAACTAAGTGTTAACATCATAAGGAGTACTTACAAGTTTATCATTGAAATGATTAAACTTTTTAAGAATTTTTTCAAGATAATATTCTTGTGATAGCAATATGCTATCATCTTTCCTTATGATCTTAACACCCAAAATCACATTAGCCTCACCCATGTCTTTCATATCAAATTCAGAAGCAAGAGATTGTTTTGTTTTAAGCACAACATTCATACTTGTTCCAAAAATGAGCAAGTTATCCACATATAAATAAATAATAACATATTCATTATTCACAACTTTTGTATAGATATATCTATCAACTTTAATAGTTGAAAAGCCATCTTTTATCAAAACTTTGTCAAATTTCTCATTCCATTATTTAAGAGCTTATTTCAAGCCATATAAAGATTTACTAAGTTTGCAAACTTTATTTTGTTGACCAGGAATATTATAACCTTCTAGTTGTATCATATAATTTTCTTCTTTTAAATCACCGTTTAAAAATGCAGTTTTAACATCCATTTGATGAATATAAATTTTGTAAATAGAGGCTAAAGCAATTAAGATTCGAATAGAAGAAATTCTAGCAACAGGTGAAAATGTGTCAAAATAATCAACATTTTGATTTTATGTAAATCCTTTAGCCATTATCCTTGCTTTATATTTATCAATAGTCCCATCGGGATTGTATTTCCTTTTGAAAATCTTTTTACAACCAATAGGTTTTACTCCTAGAGGTAAAATCAACTAAGATTCAAGTGTTATTTTTAATAATAGAATCAATCTCAAATTTAATTACTTCTTTCCAAAATAGTGCATCAAGTGATGTGATTGCTTCAAAATAAGTTAGCGGTTCATTTTGTACCATGTAAGTATAAAAATCATTTCCAAAAGATACTTCTTTTCTTTGTCTTTTACTTCTCCTTAAGCCCTCAGATAAGTTTTCAACATGATTTTGTTTAAACGAGGAAGAAGCATTTTCTATTGTTTGAGAAATATTTTTAATTTTTAGAGGAAAAATCTGTTCAAAGAATTCAGCATCCTTTGTTTCTACTGTAGTATTATAATCAAGTACATCGCTTTATAAAATAAGAAATCTATAAGCAGCACTATGCTCAGCATAACCAAGAAACATACACTTTGTTTTTAATTTTTAGAGGAAAATCTGTTCAAAGAATTCAACATCCTTTGTTTCTACTATAGTATTATGATCAAGTACATCACTTTGTAAAATAAGAAATCTATAAGCAGTACTATGCTTAGCATAACTAAGAAATATACAATTAGAAGTTTTAAAACCAATTTTCCTTTTCTTAGGATCAGGCAACATAACTTTTGCAAGATAAGCCGACACTTTTAAATAATTTAAATTTAGAGCATAACCTTTCCATAATTCATATGGTGTCTTATCAGTTTTCTTATAAGAAATTCTATTTTGAAGGTAACAAGCTGATAATAAAGCTTCTCCCTAAAGATTATCAAGAGTAGATGAGCTAATTAACATGGTATTCATCATTTCTTTTAATGTTTTATTTTTCCTTTCTACTACTCCATTAGATTCAGGAGAATATAGTGGGGTTATTTCATGAATTATTTCTTCTTTTTCACAAAAATCATTAAATAAGGTATATTCTCCTCTTATATCTAATCTAACTCTTTTAATTCTTTTATTTAACTGATTTTTCACTTCAACCTTATATAAAATGAACATATCAAAAGCTTCATCTTTATTCCTAAGTAAATACAATTTGGTGTATCTTGAAAAATCATCAATAAAAGTTATATAATATTTTTTTTCTCCTCTAGTCATAGTCTTTTTTAAATAATCTAAATCAATATGGATTAAATTAAGTAATTTAATTTCTCTTTGTATAGAATGTTGAGATTTTTTAATTAGTTTAGATTTTACACAAATTTCACATTTATTTAAATGTGTAGCACTTATACCAGAAATTAAATTAAAATTTTATATTTCTTAGGATAAGATATACTAATATGCCCTAATCTAGCATGCCATATATTAAAAGATTCAACCAAGTAAGTAGAAGATGATGTATTCTTATTAAATTCAGAAACACTGAGTACAAATAGTTTTTAATTACAATAATCTTTGCCTATAAAAATATTATTCCTTATCATTACAATCTTATTAGATTCAAATGACACTTTAACCTCAGTTTTTCCCAATAGAGCTACAGAAATTAAATTTGCTCTTATGTCAAGCACATGAAGGACATCTTTTAAAGCTAAGGTCTTACTAGATGTGAGTGCGAGAAAAATATTTTCTTTTCCCAGAACTTTTGAAGTTCTAGAATACTAAGATAGATACATTCTTCTTCAACCCCCATAAAAGTGTAGGAAGTAAACATTTCTCTATTTACACATATGTGCTTAGTAGCCCCAGATCTACCACTTATTCTTTCACATTGGCCACAAGAAGAGCTTGTGAAACAACCATAGCAATTATATTATCTCCTTGAACTAAGTTTGCACTTAGATTATAAGGGTTATTATTTTTGGCTCTTTTCTTGCATTGTGCAGAATGATGACCTAGCTTTCCATAAACATAACAAATTCCTTTCTTTTTGAACTTGGGTTTAATGGCTTTAGGCTTGTAATCAAACTTTTTATTATCGTACCTCTTTTTGTTAGGCTTTGTCTCCATTAAATTTACCTTTAAAGTCATCTTTTTAGCTTTGGTTGCTTGAAGCTCCTTCCTATTTGTATTCTTAATGATTATATAAGTAATGAGATCCGATAAAGATAGTTTCTTGTGCTTATGCTTGAGTTGCTTCTTGTATTCTTTCTAAGATTCTGGAAATTTCTCAATGAGTGTACTTGCAACAAATTCATCAGGAAAATTGATCTTTTCCACTTGAAGGTCTTCCATTAGCTTATGATACTCATTGATCTGGAATTTAATATCTTTGTTGTCCGTTATCTCCTACTAATAGTAATTTCCTATCATGAACTTTTATTTTCCAGCATCCTTGGCAGTGTATTTTGCAAGCAAAGATTCCCAAATTTCGCTAACCTCCTTGTATGTACAATAAACATCAAAGAGATCATTAGATAATATGTTAAGAATCATGTGCCTACATACCTTGTTGGCATAAGTCCAAGCATCTAATTAAGCTTTATCTGCTGTCAGTAATGGTCTCCAATCAGAGAGAGCAACAACGACACCATGCATGTCTGGTGTGAAAAATATATACTCTTGCCATCTTCAAAAATTCTATCCTCCAAAGGGCCCAATTTTTGAACAATTAGAAAAAGGCTTGATGGTTGGGACAGATTGAACAGGAATAGAAACATCAGTGTTGATGTTATTGGTGGTAGCACTAGTGCTGGGAATATTAAAGATAGCAGCAGGAGTAGGAATGGAAGCAATAGGGTCCATAATTCTTAAGATTGTTTGTGGAATAGTTGATGTTTCAAAATTTGAGCCACGTTAATAAATGCTGTCCTTGAGAATTATTCCACTAACATGGTTATTCCCTACGATAGAATATATTCTTCCTGATACAGACAGGGATACATAACTGTAGGAAATAAAATGCAACCCATATATCTTAGAAGGGATAAGCAAGAATTTTTTTTATTACCTTGGAAGAGCAAATAACTATTTTATATAGTAGAGAGAAGATAAACGTTGGAGAATTAATGAGTGTTAAAGGAGAATTAATGTGAGTTAAAGAAATTTATTACAAATTAATAATATTAAAGGATGACTGTTATATAATCTCCAACAGAAAACTTTTAAAATTCAAAGTTAAATTTATAAAGCAGAATTTTCTACCTTTTCCAGGTAACCTCTTTTTTTGTTTAATAAAATATGTGTAAAAATAATCCCTAATCGTGTATTATCTTGTGTGCAGGGGGAAATCAATGAATTTCAACTAAGTTGTGCTTAACTAAACCCACTCTTGTGCGTGCAAGCTACTTCCTTCCTTTGCTCTTTTACTAGTCCAATAACCTTTCTTAATATATATACACTTAAAAATCTCTTAATTTGAGCAAATGGGACTTAGTCCTTTTGAAATACTCTTTTTTTTTATTTCTACACTCAACAGTAGATAGCTTATATTTGTACTTCAATAATATTTAAGACAATATATTATTGAATTTCAAACTACATGAGAATATAATGCAAAAGATTAAAAAATATTAATTATAAATTAAAAAATTAATTTTTATGACTTTTTATTTATTAAATTTTAAATTTCAAATTTTCTTTTTAATAATTATTATTTATTTTATTTTTAAAATATATTTTATATTTTAAAGAACTCAAATCCATTGAGAGATTCTAATCTAACTAAACACAAAGCAATTGTTCTTTTTAGTTGCAGATGTAGTTTTGGGTTTAAAATCAATTTTTTATTTTTTCAATAGAAGAATTTATTTTTAAAAATTTTAATTTTAAATATAAACAAAAAATAGAAATAATTTTTAAATATTTTTATTTTATTCACTTATTTTTTATATCAATTTTATAATTAAATAAGTTATTTTCTTATTTGTAATATTGACCGTCTCCTATTTTTATTTTATTTAGATGTAAAAATAAATTTTAAAATAAAAATATTTTAAATTAAAATAATTTATAAAAATATAAAAATAAAAATATATCCAAATACATAAGGAAAACCAATCATTGTAGAGTGAACTTCAATACACACTTTGAAAATACTTTGATTGAGAGTAGCGTTGAAGTTGAAAATAGAGACTAAATTATGTGTCGTGGACTCTGAGGAGAGCTATGGAGGGAAAATTTTTTGTGCAACTTTAATCGATAAAGCTTTACCATTTAAAAAAATAGCAACTTAAATTTTATTCTAGCTTTTGTCTTCTTATTTTAGTGAGCTATAGAAAATCAACGTTCCACAATGTATAAGTAAAATTAGAAATGGGGTTTCTCTATTTCCTGGTTTTAAAAATAATTTTTTATTTTCAAAAAAAAATTATTTTTAAATTTTATTTTTAAAAATTATAATTCTAAATATATAACTTAAAAATAAAAATAAAAATTATTTTAGATATTAAACAAACTTACAAAATTATAAAATTAATATCTATTCATCTTTTGATCAATTTCAAGGAAAACATAACATTTTTAAAATGTTATAATTTTAGAGTCATGAGATAATCCAAATATAACCATAAAAATTGATTATATCTAAGTTGATAAAGTAATCAAATTGAAATAAGTGATAATTTTAAGTAATTTGATAAAATAATCAGATCAAAATTAATGATAAAAAAATAAAATAAGAATCATGTATATCATATCAATTAGATTTTTTTTTTCTAGTATTAACAAAATTTGACAACAAAATATGCACAATTATAAATGAGAAAAAATTAGGTCGGTACCATTTGCTATAATTTATTGTAGCAAGATACTCCAATCGAATTTTCTTTCATTTAAGTGCAATTGTCAAGGTCAAATTACCACAATGCTCAAAAAACAAACTAACGCATTAGTTGGGCATCCCGGGAGGAACAAAAAACATGAAACAAAAACAACGAATCACATTCCATCAAAGCATAGTGCCAGTGAATAAACTTGACATATTGAACGAAAACATTGTACAAATAGCTGGAAAATTGTACTCGACAGACTCAGACGATACTGAATAATCAGAAATCAACATTTCTAGCCTTTGAAAACTTAAAACCAATTACAAACAGTAACTTCACACAAATCAAAAGCGTCAGGATGGGTAGTCAATAGGTAAACCCACATCCTCTTAATCTTGATTCAAGTATATGAATTATTCTGCGATTAACTTGACAAAAAAGTGTTACTGTTTGCGTGAGTGTATATATATTAGAATGATGAACATGCCTCATACTATTTTATTGCATGTTACTGTCACTAATTTCAGATAATAACTGCTTGTATGATAAATAGAAACATGGCACTGTACATTTTTTTTTTTTGGCATTTTGTTCATATGGAAGCAAACACTCTTTTGATACTAAACAGTAACAAGTTTTTTTTTATTGGTTTTGCTGTTAATCATGTTTAATTTATCAATTTATTGCCACTTTAGCTTGGATGTTACTATTTCTGCATAAAATACTAACATCTCATTTGATGTTACTATTTCTTGAGGAAACAGTAACATATTATTTTCTCAAAGTTTCATTATTAATCATATTTCATTTTATCTATTTATGGTATCTTTTAGTTAGTGTTGCTGTTCCAAATCAAACAGAAGCATGTCACCACAATAAAATAACATGTTACTATTTGTTTTAAAAATAGTAACATGTTGCTTTTTTATCAGTTTTGCTATTAATCATGCTTAATTTGTCAATTTATTCTCACTTTGTGTTGGATGTTACTATTTCCACATAAAATAGTAACATCTCGTTTGATATTACTGTTTCTATAAGAAATAGTAACATATTATTTTTGTCGAAGTTTCATTGTTAATCATAATTCATTTTGTCTATTTCTTATATTTTTTGGTTGGTGTTGCTATTTCAGACCAAATAAAAGCATGTTACCACAATAAAACAACATGTTGCTATTTATTTTGAAAACAATAACATATTGCTTTCTTATCGATTTTATTGTTAATCATGGAAATAGTAACACATTATTTTGTCAAAATTTCATTATTAATCATACTTCATTTTATCTATTTATGATATTTTTTAATTAGTGTTGTTATTTCAGACCAAACAAAAATATGTTATTAAAAGAAAATAATATATTACTATTTGTTCTTAAAATATTAACATTTTTTAATTGATTTTTATTATTAATAACACTTGATTTGTCAATTTATTTCAACAGAAAGGCAACAAAACATCCAAACAAATAGAAGAAGCTGAAGAAGAAACTCCAAGATTCCAACAATATAGGTCTAATTTGTTGGCATGTATAAGGTAGATTAATGACTTTTAATTCAATAAGAGCCATAAGAAGGTGCTGTGACAAAACCCTTTTTGGATTCTTATTAATGCAATAATAACAAAGGACTTTGATCACAGTATATGCTGGAAGAGCGATAAAAAAATATAAGTAGTAATTGCCACTTTCTCACATAAGCATGAATAATTCCTAATTGTGAACATCTGAGCATAACGCTTACATCAGTGAAGTTAATTTTTAGAATAAGAGATGGAGAATGCCCTATCAACACAGTAGCTGGTAAGAAGCCATAATCATATTTAGACACAAGATGATTCCATAGTCAAGGATGCCTGACAAAACTAATGATATTCAATGCACTTCAAAGGGCAGTGGAAGGAACAATAGAGACTGATGTTCAAGATATCTCGCGCTTTATAACGTTGATGCTGCTAGTGACCCTATTTGTATCAAATAGGATTTACACACTTAGCTAGTCATACCTTAAATATGTAGAGGTGATAGATGACATCGCAGAATATGAGTGGTCTAAACACATAAAGAAGTAACTAATAAGTCCAATTACAAAGGACAGCCCATTAAATGTCACTGATTGTGTCATGCTATTGCTAGTAAGTTACAATTGTTAAACTTGTTTTTCCTTCACATCATTTTCTTTAATATTATATTTATTCATTTAATTGAATGCTCTTACCACTTTTCTTGTATGTTTATGGCAATTTTCGTTCATGTTACTGTTGGACACCAAATAGTAACATATAACTATTTGGTGTATAAATAGTTATGCTACATTTGTTGCCAATTTGGTTGTTAGTGTGACTTTATTTATCTATTTATTTTAAGTTTTTAGTTTGTGTTACTGTCTGCATATTAAACAGCAATATGTTACTGTTTATTTATGCAAATAATAACATGTTGTTCTTTAGTAATTTTTTTATTAATGATACTTAATTCTTCTATTTAATTTGAGTTTTTGGTGCATGTTACTGTCTGAATACTTGATTCGTCTATTTACTTTGAGTTTTTGGTGTATGTTACTATATATATACTAAATAATAACATGTTATTATTTGTTCTGCAGATAGTAATATGTTCTTTTTTAGCAAATTTTTTGTTAATAACATCAAAGGTGCCCTTTTATTACTCCATCTTTAAATACAACTTCTATTGAAAATTAATATGACAAAATGTACAACATATTGTCGACAATATTGGCTGTGTGAGACAATAAATATGCTTAATGTGCATTATATTCAAAGAGTGCTAAGATGCCTCAAATGGGACCCGAAACTCTTCACACGCTAATTGAGGGATCAAATGACTAGCTAGCTTCAAGTAATCTTTGAAAAAAGTTAATTTATCCTAAAAATAGAAACATGTCAATAGAAGAAAACATGTTACTATTTGTTTTGAAAATAGTAACATATTTCTTTATCGATTTTTTATGTTAATCATGATTGATTTGTCAGTTTATTCCTAATTTTTGCTTGTTGTTATTATTTCCATAGGAAAGAGTAACACATTGTTCTGTCGAGAGTTTCATTATTAATCATACATCATTTTATCTATTTATTATGTTTTATGGTTAGTATTGCTATTTTAAACCAAACAGAAGTATGTCACTAGAATAAAACAACATTTACTATTTGTTATGAAAATAGTAACATATTTTTTATCAGTTTTTATTGTTAATTACACTTGATTTGTTAATTTATTCCCAGTTTTTACTTAATGTTACTATTTCCACATAAAATAGTAACATTTCCCCTAATGTTAGTAACACATTTTGTTTTGAAGTTTTTTTTCTTAATCATACTACATTTTTTCTATTTATTATGTTTCATTATTAATCCTTTACCCATGTTACTGTTATGCTCCTATTTAGTTTTTTATCTTCATGTTACTATTTCTTACTAAAACAAAAATATGTTAACTAATTACACTAACGAGGAACCACTTTTATGTTTCAAGTTATCAACAAAGTACTCAAGCTAAGAAGTGAAGAAATACATTTCCTTTACAACCTTAACACATAACTACAACTAATTGAATACTGTAAGCAAATAAAAATACAAATCACACCCTCCTCATCGAAGGAATTAGGAAGTGATAACAATACAAGAATGACCTAGTACATAATTCAACCACGAATAACAAAACTGGACTAGTTTGCAGATATTGCACTGTCGCATAAATAACACCCATAACAAGATAAAAATGAAGCACAACAACTAAGGGACCAGCTTCTCAGTGTAAACAGCAGGATAAATGAATTGACTGATGAATTGAGGTCTCTTATGGAGAAAATTCAGAGGTTAGAGCAATAATTATAACAAAACAAAGAAATAATCACAAATCTCATACATAAAAACACACGGCTCCAAGTGCAACTATCTAACATAATAGAGCAGACAGAAAATCTAAAAATGGTCATCGACACATTGGAGAATGCAAATGCAAGTTTTGAAAAATTAAAATAAACGGCTGAATGCACAGCTAACAGAAATAACTGTACAGGTGGTTAAACAAGAAAAGATAGAAACCATAAAAGCCAAAGAACAAAATAAGAATGAGAAGAAATAGAGGTCGATGATCACAGGGATTAAAGTAAAAATAAGAAAAACAAAACATGACACAGACTATACGTACTCAAGCTAATGAAAAAAACTCATAAAACAACAATAAACACGACAATAAAAAAACACCTGTTGAGGAGGACATTGGGAAGAGCAAAGAGACTTCTATATTAATATTAGAAGAAATAGTAGTAGAATTGCCTAAAGACTAACAAACTCAAAAGGTAATAAAAAGTACAAAGTGGCCAATTGTAAAATACTTTACCCTAGATGTCAAGAACAAAATAGTCCAAATAAGAAAAATAGGAGACATATCGTAAGTCATGTCCTATTTTTTTGCTAATTATGATTAACTTAACATTATTGCTTGGTGCCTCAACTTATTTCTACGCCACATCACCATTTGCAGGACTTTTGTTTGGATATCTCCTTAGTAGGACATGTTCATAACATTAGAGAAGTTGATGGATATGCTTGCAAAAAAGGCAATAATAAATAATGTATTTATGCTTTGAACTTTTACAACATTGCTATTTTATCTTGTTCTTTTTTATAGTTATGTTACTATTTTGAGTCAAAACGATAATATGGTAGCATTGAGTTTATTCAGGCTCAAAAATATGATATTACTATTTACTGTTTGGAGTCCAAATAGTAACATGTAACTACTTGTGCTATTAAAAATTAGGAATAGTAAGATTACTATTAGGAGTTTGCCTTCTTCATAATCAATTTATCTGACAAAAACTAATATTTTAATTTTAGATCATAGATAGCTATATGTACACTCTTAGCTTGATTGTCACATCCAACAAAAATAAAATATTTGTATTCTACAACTGTTGTTGGGTAAGATCTTAAATCTATTCCCTAAATGTAAAATACATAAAATAATTTGGTATTGACTTGTGTTCACATAATATTGACAATGTTATATTGTGAGTCTGCTTAAATTATACTAAGAAGTGAGGCAGTACAAATTTGATGAAAATATAGAGGAAGCAATGGCTGTAAAAATTGTTCTATTCCTAATAAACTCATCGAGTGTCAATTACTGTAACCTAATCACTACACATTGCTCATGCTTAAAAATACGGACTCTAAGTGGACTAATTACAATTTAATGAGGCCTATAAGAGATAGGGCTGTAGATCCATATTTTCGTGATGCCAAAATAGTGGTAAATGACATTTATACTATGATCAAATACTAAGTGTTATTACTATTTATTGTTTTCTTGAAGTTTCATTACTAACTATAATTGATTTTTCTATCTATCTTATTTTCTGAATGATGTTACTATTTCCAGACTAAGTAGTAACATTTCAGTCCCATAAAAAAAATATATTATCTTTGGTATGCAGACAGTAATATATTTTTTCTTGTGAGAAAACATATCAAGTGTGATGCTACTCTATGATATGTTATTTTTTTATTAATGTTACTGTTTCATGTGAAAATAGTAACACGTTATTTTATCACAATTTCATTATTAATCAAACTTCATTTGTCTATTTATTTTAATTTTTTTATTAATGTAATTGTTTCTATACCAAACAATAACATGTTAGAACATGAAAATAATATGTTACTATTAGTTATGAAAATAATATCATGTCATTTTTTTAATCAATTTTCTCCTTAATGATGCTTGATTTTTGAATTCATTTTCAATTTTCATTTTGTTATTATTATTTACAAACCAAATTGTAACATCTTTTTTTTTCACTTAATACCTTACCTAACTTGTTTATTTAACAATAGAAGGACTACTATGAGAAAAAGAAGAATGAAATTCTTCAAAAGAATAAAATGGATATGGGAGTAGAACCAACAACTATAGAGCTTCCTTTTGAAATTAGATCATATGAAAGGTCACCACAACAGGAAGCTAGATCGTAAGTAACAACTTCTTTACTAATCCAAAAGTACCATGACTAGGAGGTAACAAACTAACTCATTCCTCAAATTTACAATTTTAGGCAAGACTATGGGATTTTTATTTGTAAACAAATAGAGGATTTATTCAATAATAAAGAGTTTGAAGAACAATTTCTATTGGAATCTATGAAGAAATATAGGGCAAGATTAGTTAATAAATTCTTTAGAGATTTCAATCCTTCCAACTGAAGTTGATTATTATGCATATATGTAACATTTAATTACGTATAACATCATAGATTCAATTGTATATAACATTCAACTATATGTAATAGTTAATCGTAAATGTTAATAAAAATACAGTATATTCTTCTTTCTAGTTCATTTTAACATTCAGAATTCATTTGTCTTATACTTTATGAATTTCTATGTTGATTTACTATTTTCGATTAAAATAGTAACATGCAATTGTATATTATTTTTCTTTCATTTTACTACTAAAATTAATAAAAATGAAGCATATTCTTCTCTTTAATTTCTTTTAACATTTAAAATTTATTTACCCTATATTTAGAACTTTTACCTTGGTGTTACTGTTTTAAATCAAAATAGTAGCATGCAAGTAATTGTGTTGTTTATCCGTTAATGTTGCTACTAAAAATAATAAAAACACAGCATATTCTTCTTTCCAATTTCTTTCAACAGTCAAAGTTCATTTATTCTATGTTTATGAACTTCTATCTTGGTGTTACTATTTTTAATCAAAACAGTAATATGCAAGTAATTATGTTATTTATCCATTCATGTTGCTACTAAAACTAATAAAAACACAGCATGTTCTTCTTTCCAGTTTCTTTTAACATTTAAACTTCATTTACCTATGTTTATGAACTTTTATCTTAGTGTCACTATTTTTTATCAAAATAGTAACACCCAATTGTGTATTACTTTTCATTAATCTTATTATTAAAACTAATAAAAATTTAGCATATGTTTCTTTCCAATTTCTTTTAACATTCAGAAATCAATTAATTTCAAGTTTCATTGATGTTACTATTTTGAATCAAAACAGTAACATCCAAAATAGTAACATCCAATTGTGTATTATTTTTCATTGATGTTACTACTAAAACTAATAAAAATTTAGCATATTTTTCTTTCCAGTTTCCTTTAACATTTAGAAATCAATTAATTTCAAGTTTTGTTAATATTATTGTTTCGAATCAAAACAATAACATCCAATTGTGTATTACTTTTCATTGATATTACTACTAAAACTAATAAAAATTCAGCATATTCTTTTTTTTAGTTTCTTTTAACATTTAGAAATCAATTAATTTTAAGTTTTGTTGATGTTACTGTTTCGAATCAAATAGTAACATGCAAGTAATTGTGTTATTTTTCATTGCTGTTATTACCAAAACTAATAAAAACATAACATGTTCTCCTTTCAATATTCAAAATTCATTTACCTTATATTTATAAACCTCTACCTTGGTATTACTATTTTTAATCAAAATAGTAACATCCAAATAATTATGTAGTTTTTAATGTTTAACTAAACAAGAACATGTCAAGTACTAATATTAACCAACAATAACTTACATTAATGTATTTGAATCATATTTTTGTTCTATTTTTACACAGAAAAAAAATCATAATGAATGCAATTATGCCACAGAAAAAAACTACATTTAAGCTGGCTCCTTGCAACTTTTCTTATTGTGATGTCCTAGTTTGCCATATCTTTTGCACCTAATTTTCTTAACACATTCACTCTTGATCTAATCCCCATCTTCTTAGGTCTACTTACTTGTCTTTTAGAAATCGAAGGTAAGGTAGTTGCTTCATCACCTACAGCAATCTCCTGCCTTAACATTATAGGAACGGGTTGTATAACATATTCATAAGTCTTCCTATACGTGCTTAGATAGAAATAATTCTCAATAACCTTATTCAAATAAATCCTACATCTTCTTATAGCAGCAACTACATGCACACAAGGAAAGCTATCCAGTTGCCACTGGTTACAAGTGCAACTGCATTAGGAAATATCCACATACATGGTTAGATCTGTTAACATCTCAAAAATAGTTTCTAATGACTTTCTAACAATCTAACTTTTACACTTCCTTGAGTGTAATTCTAATCTCGACAATCAGGCTGGACAAATAATACTATTCCAATATAATGATTTTGACCTTCGTTTAGCAAACCACTCTATCAATTTTGAATGAATATTATCAATCATATTTGTGATCTGCAACTTTCTCGCATCACGAATCCACGAATTGTAAAATTCAGTTGCATTTGATGTTATCCCACCATAATAATAACTATAGCTAAAAGCATTTGACCAATGTTTCGATGCAAGTCCTGTGAGAAAATTCTCAATAGTTCAACCTCCTTCATGTTTGAAAACTGCCATGTTCTCAATGAATGCACCTACTGTTGGGGAATATGCACACATTCTAAATAAGTGAATTATATGCTCTTTGAAGGAATTTAAAAATACAGCACCATTGAATTTGCTCTTCAAATTCTGTTTTAAATGATGAAGACAAAAGAAATGAGGTGCTGTTAGAAAAACCTTTAGCATTGCTTTAAGCAATCCTAAATTACGATAAAAAATAAAAGTCACACTTCGGTTTGTATCAAGTATAGTGGACAACTATGAAAGGAACCAAAACTAATTTTCTTAATTTTTAGAATTAACCACTGCAAAAGTTAAAGGAAACAACTCTAAAATGGAATAATCATACTAAATATAAACATAATCCATTAAAACAAAAATATGATCCACATCATAACCCATGTTACTATTTATATATAAATAGTAACACCAACAAAAAATAAATAAATACACAAATAAATTCTCATTAATAACAAAACTCACGAAAAATAACCACATTACTTCCATGTTACATTTCATCTTCTAATAATATCAATCCAGCAGCCAAATCAGTACATTCAACTATCAATATAATTGACATAAACTACAAATCCATCTAATTTATCGATGTTACGATTTACTTTTCAAACAATAACGTTGATAAAACTTAGAATAAAATATCTAAATAAAGGGACATTCTACATGAAAATACCAACAAAAGAAAAGGCAAAAAATAAAAAGCCTTCCATATTACTATTTCCAGATCAAATAGTAATAAGGGATACCATGTTATTATTTAGCCTATAAAATAGTAACACTAACCAAAAGGCCTAAACAAAATCATTCTTGACTAAAAAATCACTTAGCTTGATTGCCATCCTTGCTAGTAGCTAGTACGATAAGCTTTTTAAACTTGGATTTCAAAAAAATCCTATCAATAAACAAAAGTGGTTTGTAAAACATGAATCCTTCAATGCAAGCACAAAATGCAATAAACATCCTTTTGAATCTCTTGTTATTGTCATCCATGTCTACCACAATGCAGATACCGATATTCACTTCTTTTATAGTAGATATATACCAATTGATTTGTTTGAAGGAGTCATCAAAATTATCAAATATCATACCTTTTGCTTTCTCTATTGTACATTATGCCTTGTAATGCAATAGGAAATTATCAATCCATAATTATTTTAAAAATAATTTATAATTTCACTTGCTATCAATGATGGGGCTCCCCTAACTAAATCTACCACCAATTTAAAAATCAATTTAGAACCCATCCTTCTTGAAGTTAAACTATTTAACACAAGACCACAAGTGTGATAATTCACTAACTTCTTAATATAGAAATAACCATTCACCTTGGACAATGAAGTTATAACAATCTACTCACAACCTTCTTCGTGCTTGTTTGAGCATACAACTACCACCTTCATTTTTGTATTCCTAACATAATTAAACAAAAAACTTCTCTTAATTAAATACTTGCACAATACATTCTTAAACTTAACAACATCACCAAGGAACCTCTGACTAATGTGGCTTACTCCACCTGACCATGAATTGAACAATAAAAACCTTTCACTATTTGAAGAACACAAACTTGGAACTAAATCAGTATCACGCACCATATCATCAGAAATAGTAACCTTTCTCTTTAAAATAGAAACACCATCACACAACAAATGTGATGCAAAACTCGAATCAATATTAACACTTATATTCAAATATTTCAAGTCCAGATTTTTAACCAAGTTAATCATATTTTTCTAGTTCTAACTTATTCCTTAGCAAACAAACAAGATGGCTAGGGAGAGAATATGATAAGAAAAAATTACCAGGAAATAGATCTTTAAAATTTGCACACACCATCCAAACTAAATTATCATATTCTATTCCAATATTAATCTTCAATACCATAGTTTCAATTCTACACTTACATACGAGCAACAGGCACTGTTCCATTATAAAAAAATCACAAATACCTAGTAACAATGCCAATGAAAAAGCAAAGGCGATCAATGCAAGCAATTATAATTAAAAAATAGAGGAGACCAATCAAAGGCGATCAACAATGCAATAACAATCAAAGGTGATCGAAAAAATAGAGCGATTAATAACGAGATCAATCATGTATTTGTGATAATAATGTGATAAAAAAAACACAATGTTTTATATGAAAGACGTATTTTATGGTGCCTAATTGAAAAACGGCATTTTAGGAATATAAAAGTTATAATTCATAAAACTGTCACCTTTTTGAAAGGAAGTCTAGTGCTAGCACCTCTTTGAAAATAAGTTTATCAAGTACCACTATAATGTAATTTATCAATTATAAATCAATTGCGCAAGTTTCAAAAACCCTAGAACAAAAATTTTATAATTCAATTAATAAAATTTATATCAATAAATTATATCATTTAAATGATTAAAAAATAGAGTCATATAGAGAGATGCATAGATATCACATGTCAAAATGCCAAGACTCCATCACCTCATAGGCATTAGTTCATCATGAAAGTTTAAATGTACGCTTTTCTAATGCCTTTGTTAGGCTTCATTAGGTGACTTTAGAAGAAAATTACATGAGATAAAGGACTTTCAACTAGTTCTTTCAATGAATCAAACATATGCTAAATAAATTTAGGGCCAAAAAGATTTGAAAAAGCCAATTTATTACAATAAACTTGAAAATACAAAAAAATATGAAATATATGAAATATTATCATTTGAATTGGTTCAATTCGATCAATTAGTACTAGATATACAATGATCACTTTATTCCTATTAATTCTTATCAAAATTATGCATAACAATAGAGTAAAATTCATTATTTTATGAATACAAGGAGCAACTTGAAACATATAACTCAAAAAAAATTAAAAAAACTTTTTGTATACTTAAGCTCTGTTTGTTTCGTCGGAAAGTATTTTTTGTAGGAAAATGTCATTTATATATAAATTAATGAAAGGATGATATGCTATTTGTATTGATAACTAAAAAAAATGATGCTTAAAAGTTTGGAAATGGAGGAAAGCAAATTACTTTTTGAAATAGGAAAAGTTACTTTCCCCAAACTCTTTACATTTAATGTTAAGTAAGTAAAATACTTTCCTTCATATTATTATTTTTATAACTATATTTTATGGAAAATGCTTTTTGATGAAACAAATGGAGTCTTAATGATTTTATATAGTTTAATGAATGTTGAATTCATGAGAGCTTAATATTCTAGACAAGTCATTGTTTAATTTTGAAAAAAAAAAGACTTGATAATTAAAAAAAGGCAATAATTTCAATATGAGATTTAAACTTAATTGTTGAATCATATAAAACACAACCAATGAATTTTGTAAATAAAACCTATGAAGGTGAAAATGAGGATGTCTTTCATTAGTATAGAAAAAATTTGTAATTTTAATGCTTACAATTTCCATAAGTGCATCAAATATCAAATGTCTAGTAAAATGACTCATTTCTCAAATTGATATGCATAATTATGATATCACAAAATCATGAAATTTAAAAATTAATCAAACAATTTTATTATTTTGGATTCTAATTTTATACAAGATGTTTTTAATGTCACATTTAGAAATTTAAATTTTAATCTTGCATATAATTAGGATATCAAATAATAAAATTAATACAAAAGCATATCCTTAATATAGATTTAATTCTTCTTGTATTTGATAGTATTTGAATGAATACTATAAATATAAATCTTCTTTTTCTTCTCCTAAACTATACATCTTTCAATAAGATAGACTAATAATTGAATTAAGTTAGAAGTAAAAAATGGACCGAATTAATATAAATAAAACTTTATCAAACCCTTCTATAATGGGCTAGTAAAGGTATGGGCTTATACTTTATCTGTCAGACACGTTTACTCATGATCTAGTATTCATAAACTTAGGTAATAAATTACTTTAACAAATTAAGCTTTAGAAAGTAAAAAGCTTTTGGATTATTGTTTAGTTAACTTTGTCAAAAATAAAAATACCTACAATTAATAGTAATCAACATAAAAAAATTCTAACATTAACTATTTTGTATCTAATTTAGAATTCATGACTTATTATATGAAATTTAGAAAACCCTTTTTGATTTCATCCCACCTTGACCAAGCATTTCCAAGTTATAATTTATAAGATAATATAGGATATTCTCTTCTCTTTATGAGAAGTGACGAATCTCATATTGAATTTCATAAATCTTCATATCTAGTAAAGTTATTCCAATGAATATCCTTTAAATGACTTATAGGAATTAGAACAACATTAAAGTATAATGTATTATATATAAGATTACCATGATGTCTTAGGTTAAAGATTAATTTTGCACCATTGGAATGTAGGAATTCCAATTCGACCTATTTACATAGGAATTCTTAGATGGGCTAGTTTAATGAGCTTATTCATCTAATGAGCACATATGCATTAGTGTCACTACGTTAATGTCCACAAAACAAGACATCCTCCCACTTAAGTATGCATCATGTATACTAGTCTATCTATGTCATTAGTATCCATTCCTAATAACTCTAAAATTAGGAGCATTTTAAAAGCAAGGCTTGTAAAGAATATATTTTATAATCATCATCTCTATGTGACATCCTCCCACAAAACAAGACATCCTCCTGCTTAAGTATGCATCATGTGTACTAGTCTATCCAAGTCATTAGTATCTATTCCTAATAACTTTAAGATTAGGAGCATTTTAAAAACAAGGCTTGCAAATAATATATTTTATAGTCATCATCTTTATATGTGATTATATTCCATGAGTCATTTTAATCTTTGGTCTTTATCAAACAAAAATAATAATTAAATGATTAATAAGGAAAAATAAATTCCTTTTTATTAATAATTGATTGAACAAAAAAGTTTATAAGATGTATTCCATTACATCGCATTTAATTAACTTATTGGGCACAATTCAAACAAAAGGAATTCTCTGTTTTCATTTAAAAAATTATATTTGTAATCTATATTAAGCATTAAGGATAAAACGTCTATTTGAATTATTAAAGATTAGGCCGTGTCACTATCAATTATTGATAGAATTGCTCAAGTAACATTACAACTTTTGATAATTTGTTAAAAACATTTTACTTCGGTTTCACCCAAAAAGGAAAAAATTGCTTCTGTAACATTTTTTTAAGCAAAATACATACAATTCACCTGGGTTTTGTTTATTTTGGTGGAAAATGTTCTTCATAAGAATATAGTTAAAAATTGTCAAAATAGTAAAATATATTCTATATATTTCATGCTAAATAAAAAATTATTATAAATTATCAAAATGATAAAGAAATACTACACGTTATATGCTAAATAAAATAAGTTATTTTTTTCATTATCATTAACTTTAGGTAATTCTTGAGATTGATCCCTACTCGGATAAACTCCTCTCAATAATGTTGTCTCTAATGATTGAAGTCAGGACTTTTTAGATTTGAAATGCCTTGGAATTTAACTAGCTACCACTAAGCAAACTAATTGGTAATTTTTTTTTAATGATAAGGTATGGAAACAATACGTTATTCTCTCATTTTCACAGGAGCACATGAGATTTTTTTAATGAAAAATGTCCTCCAAAAAGCAAACAAACCCCTAAATTTTATTAGAGTTACACAAATCCCTCGTCTAATCCCAAAATACATATAGACCTCCCTTTTAAACTAACATGATAAAAAATATTCTTTAAATAATAATTTGATATTATTTGATTTATTTTTAAAATTTTTATTCACAGATTATTATTTTATCAAAATACTCGTAAATGTTACTAAAAAGTTTTAGATTTATCTCAAAAAATATATAATTTTTTTCAAAGGTTAGATAATATGATGCGGAGTTTTATTATATTTTTATTATTATTTTATTTCTTTTAATTTTGATATTTTAATCTCTTTGGATGTCTTAACTACTTTATTTATATCATGTGCTATTGCAAATTTCATTTTCTAACTTTTCCCTATTCAAACATTTAAAAATTTTAATCAAAAAAATATATATTTTAGTCAATCAAAAAGTTATATTATTTTTTAAGAAAGCAACTTTCTATTTTGAAAAATGAAATTCATTTTCCTCCTTTGTTAGTATTCTGTGCCCGAGTGTAGCAATATTTTATTGGTTTTTATCTTGCTTTTCTATATTTTTAAATTCTTACTTTTCTTATTTATTTGCTTCACTAATTAATATTGTGGAAATTCAGTTGCTTCACATTTCTAATTTTTAACTTAAAACTTCTTATTTATTCTTAAAAATTATGTTACGGAGAAAAATTACCGTTATTGCAATTAATTAGTCATTACATTTCTAATCATCGGATTTGCTCTCATTATGAAATACTTAAATTGTGCTTTTAATTTTTGCAAACTTGGTATCATAAAAATTAAAATAACTAGGAGAACGAAAAGGATAATTAATATCAAATCTTTCAACGGACATAAGAAAATCTTGTTATTGAATTGAAAATCTGTCATTTTATGAATGGACCACGAATTAGTGAAAATAATGTACTTTCTCTTTAATAATATTACATGTATTAAAAATAAAATCTAAAATTAAATATTTAATATTAATTAAAAATTATTATTAAATATAAAATTATAAAATAAATTTTTAAAACTTAATTTAATAAATATAAAAAATTTAAAATTATATTTTTGATACATATAATATTTTTATTTTTCTTTTTTCTCATTAATAATAATAAAGGATATAAAAAATATAGAAAAGCAATATAAAGAGCAATGAAATGATGCAATGATATTTTGAAATACATTGGCCTTAGTATAGTAGTTGTGTCCATTTTGCTTATACTTTGTTGTGTTTTAATTGATCATTGCCATTGATTATTTTTTCATTAAAATATTATATTGTAATTGTGATATTATTTTGATAAAATAAGAAAATTTTATTTTTTGAAATTTATAAAAAGTTGTAACTTTTTAAAAAAAATATTTTTAAGATTATTTTTCAGGATATGACATTTTTTGTTGATAAAAATATAAATATTTATCTTCATATTTGATATAAGTAAATATAAAAAATATGTTTTCTTAGGAGTATATGTTTATTACAAAATTATTTTCATAAAATTGCATATATTTAAAAAATTTATTAGAAGAAATTAGTTTTTCTTTGTACATTAAATGCTAGAAAATATTTTTTCTTTATGCATCAAACAACAATTCATTTTTTAGAAATATGTTTTCTTAGGAAAGTATTTTCTAAAAATTCTATTTTCTCCTAAACCAAATGTACTTGTACGTACATAATGCAGCAGGTTGTGCTAAGGTTTAGGATATAATCAAATCACAACAATAAAGTAATACAACATATATGAAATGTCATTAATATATTGAAGTTCTTATAATTATATTAATAGTAAATAGTTATGCAGAAGTGTTATTCACATATTTGGCATAGTTAATTATTTAAACTGTAGGTAGCATTTTTGTTGTATAGATAATAAAGAAATTATGTACCAAATTATAATCTATCAGAGAAATTGATGTGATTTCTCAAGAAGAAAATAGAAGTGCTTTTACATGAATTTAATCTTAAGTTTATTAATCTACATCGTAAATTTGGAAGGGACAAGGAAAAGAAAAAATAGTAATTAACAATGAGTACTTTACCGGTAAAAAGAAATAAATGAAATGCGTAACATCACCATAAACAAAGAAATAGGATTTGTCTGATATCATTATTGTATCTATGAAAATAAGACATTTAACAAAGTTAATAGAAATAAAATCTTTCAATATTTTTGAAATGTGAATTGAATTAACGAAATATCTAGAAGATATCATTTATGTTAAAAGTTAAACCTAATTTCTTTTTTTTAACATAATTGTTTCTTTCCATAGCTGAAAAAAATGTTAAAATGCAATTCTAAATCTATAAGATAAATAAATGATAATTTAATTACAAAATAATCATTTTGATCATTGAATAGTAAGGTTAATATTTTTAATGAAATTTTTTAAAATTGATTTAGTAGCAATAACTTAGTAAAATTGAGAGGAGGTGTATACATATATCTTGAAATCAGAGAAAGGATGCGTATAACTTTAATTAAATTTGAGGGAGGTTCATATATCTTGTTCGATTGTTTTAAAGCAATCATCTAACCTTATAAACGACAACAATCAACTATTCATCTAAATAACCGTAAATTGTTCTTGCAATTATCCAATTGACCGGAGCCAAATCTGCAGCCATAATACAATTATGATATTCAATATGATACCATTAGTGTTTTAAAATTTGGGGTTCGTGATAAGTCTAGATTATATTAGATTCAAATTATTAAATAATAGTTTTTTTATAAATGTGATTAAATAATTTAATATAATTAAATAGTTTTAATATAATAATTTTTGAAATTATCACATTTTTTTAATTTTGAACTATAAGTACTATTGTTAGTAATTTCATATTTTTAATAATACATGTTTTAATTCAGAGTAATTTTGAAAATTGAAGAATGAAATCGAGACATTTTATTTTTAGAGAATAAAATTTGAAAAAACAATATCTTTTAAAGATGAAAATATGAATAAACACAGCCTGCACTATTAGTTCATTTTTTTTATTTTTGTTATAATCTTTTTCCTTCACATGTTATACTAAAATAAATAATTAAAAAATAATATAATTACAGAGTAAAAATATATTTGACATTGCATGCTACACCGATATTTAATAATTAACTTTAACATTTTTTATTTATTTTAATATTACACATAAATAAAATGATGAATCTTGTAATAAAAATAAAAGTAAAGGACCACTAATACTAATAATAAAATTTGAGAGATATAATAATTATTATTTTTATTTATAAAAAATTAAATATTATGTTTGCTCGTGAATCGTGAAAATACTGAAGTGAATACATACGTGCTGTAAGATTGTGGGTGTATATAAGACGGTGTCTGTGAGTCGTTTGACTCTGTCGTTTCACTATGTGAAACTATTCAAAAGCCTCATATATCAGAGATGGAAAATTTTAAGTTACTCCGAAATCAAAACCGCACGAATGGTACAGATAAGGACAAATTGTCTTGTTGTCCAATGTAATTTCATTCTAATTCTAATTAAATCATAATTATTTAAAAATTTAGAATTGAATTTTTATATTTATTTTTTTAATTGAATATTTCTTATCACTTCCTTATTAGATTTGTTAATAACTGATATAAAGACAACAATTTATTGATGGCAGTTAACTATTAATGGTGCATATGCATGCGATCTACCCTTTTTTTTAATAAAAAATAATTATATAAAACATTCTAATTTTGAAAAAATATTTGCCAATAAATATTGATAAGAATGTTACGAAAGCTCCACGTTGCACGGTTGACAAAGACTAGTTGCCCAACTTGGGGTCCGATGGATTAGGGGGTCACTGGTGTACGACGGGGTGCCTTACACTGAACTTTCTCCATCACACTTTGGTACACTTGAAGCAGATAAAGGCATGAAATAAAAGATCAGTATTCTGTATGTCCAATGGATTATGTGGTACAAGTTGTGTCCCTTGAATATTCTCTTTCAAACCCTCCAACAAGTTTGGTCCCACACTTTCAACTCCGTATGGACCACGTTCTATTTCTTGGACCACTGGGAATTATTTTGCTCCACAGCAACAGAGGATTTTTTTTTTTTTTTATCAATATTAATTTTGAGGCCAAGAAAAAGTATAAGCTTATCAACATGGCTTCGTATGTACTGGCAGTAAAGCACCAATAATTTCGTTAAATTTCTGCCCACAATATCCACGTAATCTTTTACTAAGTGTTCCAGATGGAATGACGCAGAGAGTGAACCGAATACAATTTAAAAGACTGATTCAGATGGAATGGCAATGGGTCGGAGAAAGATGAGACGGGATAAATAGATTTCATACTATCTCATTTTTGCGATTCTATTTTCTGCTCTATTGGGAAGCAATTTGGAATGCTGTTTTCGCGTGCCGTGGAGTACTAGTACCTTAAGGCCCTATGAAAAAATTCGAGAAAATAAAAAATTGAAAAAAATTAATAAAAAATTTAATTTATATATATTTAAAATTCATACATAAATAACACATAATACTTAATATAAAAATGTAATAATATAGGTTTAAAAATATACACAGTTTGTTTAAGAATCTCTTCTATACTTTTTTTTAATATTTTTTAATTTAGATATAACAATTAAATTAAAAAATTAAAAATAAAATGCTTAAAAGATATTTTCAACAGTTAAATTATTAAAAATATTACATATATTAATACATACATGCCTCAAATATATAAATATAAATATAATTTTGAAATTATAGAGCTCCGTGAGATTAATTAATTTAATATTATCTAATTCCCGAAATGAGTTAAAAACTTGCTTAGATTAAAATATTTTCATATCATATTTGCATTTTTTCATAGCAAAATTTGCAAGGTGAGTCTATTCCCAAAATTTTGCCACCCCTATATTTAAGTTCTATTTCACATAACAAATAAATTAATTTATAACTTAATAAGTTATAAGTTAAATTAAAATTTTATTAATTTATAACTTATGCCCTTTAGAACATAAATTTAAATATTTTTTATAAAATATAATTAACTTAATTTTAACATAATTATATCTTAATTTTAAATTATAAATATATACAAATATATATGTAAATAAACAATATTATAAAATATAAATAATTATGTTTTAAATAATTACAATTTTATTATCAATAATAAATAAAAATTATACAAGTAAATAAATATATAAGTTTATAAAATATAATTAATTCAATATTAAATATTATATTTTTATTTTAAAATTTTTAATTGTATTAATATAATTTTATTTTTAGATAAATATGAATTATTTTAATTATATATCTATTTCTATTAATATATCTTTTTATGTTATTTTATAATTTCAGTTAGTTAAATAATTAATTTTACAAAATACTTTTTAAATAATTAGTTAACTTATTAGTTATCAATTTTTAATTAATTTATCAGTTACTTACACGAAATGGAGTTTTAAAATATTTTCTTTTACATGGAATGAATTTTATATTTTGTTAAGGCTCATTTTTTAAGAATATAGAATATTTTTGTAGAAGTGTTTGTGGGCCTATTTATTTACTATATTTTTAAAGGTAATTTTTAACTTTTATTTTTAAAAAACAATATATTTTATTTGAAAATTTGTTTTCATAATTTAATTTAAAATTTGTAGCTTTAAATATGTAACATAAAAATAAAAAATGAAAATAACTTTTAAATATTTTCTTATTTTTTCTTATTCTTAATGTCAATTTTATAATTAAATAAAATATTTTTATTTATAATATTGATCATTTTTTATTATTTATTTTTCTTCAATCTAAAAATAATTTTTCAAAAAAATTTTGAAAATACAAAAATAAAAGTGTATCCAAACACATTCTTTATCATTTCTTTTTCCGAATTGTAAGGTAGAAAATCTTCCTCCGTTGTTCTTTACCCTTCATATTTTACATAGATTAAAAAAATTTCAAAACTTAAAACTCGCTCCCACAACATTTCTTCACAAGCTAGCATTTACTCACATTTTACTGTCTAGCTTATACACACTGTGATTTGTGAAGTGGGACTGAATTTAATCCACGTTTAATGTTAATTTGATGAATAATGCTGTGGTGCATATTTAAAATTTATGTCAATATTTTCTATCTGTATAAGAAGAATATCGTATATAAATTTTATATAATAAAAATTTATAAGTTAGAATTTATCTGTCATAATTACATAAAAATTACCAACTCTGTAAGATAAATTGCTTTGCAAATTTTTTTGAAGATTTTTTCTATGAAGAAGTTAAATTTTCTTTTGAAAAATTAACAAAAAAAATAGGGGAAAAAACGTAGCAGTGAGAAGAATACCTATAATTAGTACAATTTTCTTCCAATACTCCCCAAAAATAAATTTTATTTGATTTGAACGTAGAATAGTATTGTTTTTCTTTCCACCTTCAACTTGGTTCTTCTCCGCAGGTTTTCACTCGGTTAGTATTTGTATCCCTCAATTTCTAAAAAAAAAAGAAAATTTTGAGTGAATTAAGAAAAGGAATAGATACAATTTTTTTATATTAGAAAAGTAAGTATTATTTAAAAGTTATAAACCCTAAAATGAAATATTGTGCCTTTATTTCTCTTATATTGAAGGAATTCAATAAATAAAAAATTAATATTATGTTTAATTCGATGAAAATGAGAATGAGAATGAAATGAAAAATGATCCTTCTATAATTATGGATAGTATATTAAAATAATATAAAAATTAAAATTGTAATTAACGAGAATTTTCCGATGGCAAGTAGAAACATTAAGAAATCTATACTACTAAATTTTTATATTTAACATGCATTTTTTAAAAATAATAAGCATATCATTTTACATTTTATTGTTAAAAAATTATTATTAAAATATTTTTACGATAAAAATATTACACATTAATATTATCTTATTCTTTATTAATAAAAAATAATATTATAACATATAAAAATCTAAAGAATAAAAATATAAAAAAATTATTTCATAAATAATGAAGTAACTTCTGGTTACTTTCGCTAGAAAACCAAAATTTATCATTGAGATACGTACGATGATCACCCACCAAACTTTTTCTTGGCTCACGTTTTATTCCGTCCAGCGAAAGCAAGAGGAGGACTGAGATCCTCGAACGGCAATCTTACTATACTGTTGTATCACGAGATCCTCTTTTTAGGCAAATTCAATTTGAAGGGACAGAACTAAACATAATCTTTGACTCTCACATCATCTCTTTTACTACTCAGTTTATCGTCACTTTCGCCTTTCCCCTTTCAAGCCAAATTAAGGTTTTATCCTTCTCAGTCCACTGGATTTCATAAACCATCTTTCGTTTCTTTTTCTCTACCACACACGCAAAACCACGAAAAAATAAAGTAGTGATATAGAAAGGCCTACGATATTGGAGTTTTATTCCATGAAAGTTGAAACCATGGAGAAAAGTTCGACTCCAAGAAGCACAGCAGAAGGGAGGCTGTTTTCATGCTGGGGTTGTTTAAAATTGAAGTTAAAATTTAAAATTTATGTCAATATTTTCTATTTGTATAAAAAGAATATTGTACACAAATTTTATATTTCTTATAAAAATTTATAAGTTAGAATTTATGTGTAATAAATACATAAAAATTACTTACTCTGTAAGATAAATTACTTTCCAAATTTTTTTGAATATTTTTTCTACGAAGAAGTTAAATTTTCTTTTGAAAAATTGACAAAAAAATGGGGAAAAAAACGCAGCAGTTAGAAGAATACCTACAATTAGTACAATTTTCTTCCAATACTACCTAAAAATAAATTTTATTTTATTTGAACGTAGAATACTATTGTTTTTCTTTCCACCTTCAACTTGGTTCTTCTCCATAGGTTTTCGCTCGGTTAGTATTTGTATCCCTCAATTTCTAAAAGAAAGAAAATTTTAAGTGAATTAAGAAGAGGAATAGATACAATTTTTTTTATATTAGAAAAGTAAGTATTATTAAAAAATTATAAACCCTAAAATGAAATATTGTGCTTTTATTTCTCTTATACTGAAGGAATTTAACAAATAAAAAATTAATATCGTGTTTAATTCAATAAAAATGAGAATAAGAATGAAATGAAAAATGATCATCCCATAATTATGTTTGGTATATTAAAATAATATAAAAATTAAAATTGTAATTAACAAGAATTTTTCAATGGCAAGTAGAAACATTAGAAGTCTACACCACTACATTTTTATATTTAACATGCATTTTTTTAAAAATAATAAGCATATCATTTTACATTTTATTGTTAAAAAATAATTATTAAAATATTTTTATGATAAAAATATTACACATTAATATTATCTTATTCTTTATTGATAAAAAAATAATATTATAACATTTAAAAATGTAAAGAATAAAAATATAAAAAATTATTTCATAAATAATGAAGTAACTCCTTGTTACTTTCACTAGTAAACCAAAATTTATCATTGACATATGATGATTACCCACCAAACTTTTTCTTGGCTCACGTTTTACTCCATCCAACGAACGCGAGAGAAGGACTGGGATCCTCGAACGGCAATCTTACTATACTGTTGTATCAAGAGATTCTCATTTTAGGCTAATTCAATTTGAAGGGACAAAACTAAACATAATCTTTGACTCTCAACTCATCTCTTTTACTACCCAATTTATCGTCACTTTCGCCTTTCCCCTTTCAAGCCAGATTAAGATTTTATCCTTCTCAGTCCACTGGATTTCATAAACCATCTTTCGTTTTTTTTCTCCTCTACCACACACGCAAAATCCACAAAAAAAAAAAAAAGAAAAGGAAAAAAAAGGTAGTGATATAGAAAGGCCAACGACATTGGAGTTTTATTCCATGAAAGTTGAAACCATGGAGAAAAGTTCGACTCCAAGAAGCACAGCAGCAGGAGGGCTGTTTTCATGCTGGGGTTGTTTAAAGTTGAAGCTGCCATGGGCAAAACGGTCGAACTCTTACAGACCGATGGGCGGCTTTAATTACGATCCTTTAAGTTATTCCCAGAACTTCGATGAAGGCTATTTGGATGAGGACGAGGTTGTTTTGCGCCGCGGGTTCTCTGCGAGATATGTGGCGCCTTCTACTAAATCGATTGCTCACAAGTAAAGATGGGCTGCTCGAAGGTGAAATCGTTGCTTTACAGTTATGTATTGTATATGTCAAAAATTGTATGTATCTGGATTCTCTGTATGATTTATAGAAGATACTGATACTGCTGACGCTCTTTATGCAGTCACCCAGAAAACTTTTTGAGCTTTATTGGAGAATGAATGCATCAAACAATTTTCTATCTATTTCAAAATATTAACATCGGGTAACAGAAATCAATAGGAGGGATCGATGTTGCAAATTGAATGTAATCGAAGGTTAAATTATAGCTGTTTGGGTTTGCTTCGGACGTTTTAGATGTTGTTCCTTACCTTTGCCGAGAAATAGTAAGTAACAAGAACTTATCGAATATGGCTCGGCTTCCAACAGCTTTATCCCGAGAAATTACAAGAGGAGATTAAGTTTCTTGAGAGCGTCAACACAATAACAAGATTTAAAAGCAAAAGGCAGTACGTCCCGAGCTCCTCGTATTATTATCAATTAACTCTAAGAAGTCGTCATTTGGAGGTCAAGATACTGCATCTTTAGATCGTAGCTAAAACTGAGTTAGGACGCGTTTGATTGTTTGGTTTACACGCAGTAATTCCCACACCTTTCTTATCGAGAAAGAATTTGCGTCATCTTGCTTCCTTTTTCATCTTGTCTCTTCGTATACTTGAGAGAATGTTGATTGTCTTCGATTGTTGTTGTTGTCAGCTGTTTTGAGAGTACGGGTAAATTTGTTTCGGAAAAAATGTAAATTACTCTACATGGTTAGATTTTACTTTATGAATTATAAAAAAAGGTAAATTATTCTCTAAAATTATGTAAAACTTATATTCTATTATACCGTTAGTAATTTAATAAAAAATTATAAATTACTCCACTAATTATGAAATAGTTATATTTTACATTCATTAACTTTTAAAATTTATAAATTGAGCCCTTAATTATATAAAACTTGTGATTAATATCCATTTTTACTAAATTAATCTTTTTTATTTAATTATATGATTTTTGAAAAAAATTTCAAGCATGAATCATAATATTACTATATGTTGGATTATCACATCATTTTTTTGTATAATTTTTATGTTATATAATGAATAAAAATTAAATTAAATGCATAAAATTTTAACTAAAGACTTGAAAATGAATTATAAGATTATTTGTAAAAAGTGGCATTATAAATTAATATATGATAATATTATAATTCATGTTTATTAGTGTTACTTAACATTGACTGTTATTATTCAATTTTTTTTCATCAGATTAGTTGTTTGTTTTGTGAAATATGGATAAAAAATATTAAGTAAAGAAGTGAAGTAAACATAGATATTAAAAGGACCAAAAACTTAATATTTTTACTTCATATTTAATTTAACACCACAACAATCATAGTTATGATGAATAGTATTTCTATTTTATCCCTTAAGATTTTTTTTTACAATTTACTTTATTTGAAATTTAATAATTATATAGTTTATGAGTTATTTTATTTTATTTCTTTAAAATTTATAATTTATTGTAATGCTTCTATTTGAACTAATACATCTATTTTTAGAAAAAGATTATATTAGTCAATACATTTACTTTGTTTACTAGAAATATTTTTTATAAATTTATTATGATTTTAAATTCTTCATATATAATATTTTATCTCAGAAAAATTTTAATGATACAAATAAATTAAATTTTTTCTTATATAATTACATATTATATTTTTAACTCCTATATTATTTTATTAGTTATATAATACTTCTCTTCTTTCTCATAATAATTTCTATTATTATTTAATAAAATATTAGTTATTATTTACTATTTTATTTACACAAATAGTTATGATTTACTCGAATAACTATATATTATATTTATTATAAAGCATTTCAAATAAGTTATTCATTTAATTTAAAAGAGTTATTTAACTATATATTACATTTTTAACTCTTATATTATTTTATAAGTTACATAATATTTTTTTTGCTTATTTTTACTATTATTTACTAAAATAATATTTACTATTTGTTGATCTATTTATTCCAACAAATATGTATTTTATTTTATTATAAAATATTATAAATAAATTATTAATTTAATTATTTAATCATATATTTTATTTTTAACTCTTATATTATTTATATAAGTTACATACTATTTATCTTCTTTTTTGTGCTCATTTTTTATTATTAAATAAAATAATAGTTATTATTTTAATAATATAAGCAAACTAAAATTTTTTAAAGATAAAATATTAAATATGAAAAATTTTAAATTGTAACAAATTTATTAGAAAATGTGTCAAGAAAATAAAATAAATTTACTAACTAATATAATATTTTTAAAAAAATAGATATATTAGTTTAAATATAAGTATTATAACGAATTATAAATTTTAAAGGAATAAAATAAAGAAAACTCAAACTATATACACTACAACAAATATAGTTTACACAAGTGACATCTATATTGATGACAAAAACTTAGTTGTCTATATAGATTTGAGAATTTAAAAAAAAAATTACAAAAAACCTATATAGATGACATTCAAAAAATTTTGTCTAAAAAAATATGACAAAATAAAGGTCATTTAAATTAGGTTAATATTTTTAGGTTTGTCAAAAATTTAGCTGTCAAATTTTGGCAAGCATTACAAATGAGTACATAGAATATATAGATGATACATTGTTGTCTTAGTAGAATAAAAAATTCAAAATGACACATGTGCACATGGACATATAGATGACATATGGCCAATATAGATGAGATATGTTGTCTGAATAGATTGGAAGGGCAAAAATGATGCATGTACCCATTTAGTCAATCTATTGAAACAATATTTGTATCTATAGAGATGATAGAATGTTATTTGTATAAATGTTACCTATAAATTTGCTTGTCTGCTTCTCCCTCTTCATTTTGCCATTTCTCTTTAGTGCGGCTAGTAGTGTAGATAGTGTAGCCAACTCTCTATCTCTCATTTCTTCCTTTCTAGGTATGTAATCTTTGTTTTGTTTTACTTTTTACAATTCTTTTGGATTTATTTATTAATTCTTGGATATTATATGGTTAAATAATTAGATTTTGACTTTTGCATTTATGATTGAACTTGTTGATTGTTAGTTCATTATGATGTTGATGTGTGTTGAAAAAGTTCATGTACTAAATTTTTTAATGGTTTTAATATTATGCATAAAAATAAATTTATACTACCATATATTATCTTGATATAATTATTGTTTTGTACAATGACATATATATTTAATGCGTTAAGTATATAATGAGTGTGAATAGTATTTTGCATATTTTAATATGATATTTTATGTGAAAACAAATAATTTCCTATAATTTTACATAATGATTGCATCAAATATCCAAAGATATTGATATAATAGTTGAATATGAATTTATTTTATTACTTTATTATACTTGTTGATGAAATTAATATTTTGTACAAATTGGTATGTTTACTGTGTCAAACTTTAGTAAGTTTGATAGAAAATAGAACAAAAAAATTTGAAATAATTTTAATTATTATATTAATTAAAATATTAAAAGTAAAAGCATATAAAAAATAATAAGAAATTTTTTTAATAATTACATGAATAAAAATTTGAAAGATATGATAATGTGAAAGATTCAGTAAATTAAGTAATCATTTAAAATATTAATAAAATAAATAATTTGACCATTTACAAAATAACTTAATTAAATTTTCATATAAAAATTATTGAATAACAAGCATTCAATACTTAATAGAATTATATCATTAAATAATAGTAGAGAATGAAATATGTAGAAATTCAATATCATAAGCAGGTCATGTAATTTTTATTGGATTGTTAAATTTAAGAAAAATAAAAGTAATTAAAAATGGCAACAATTTATTTTGGTAATTATAGTAAATAATGTAAAAAAATTTTACAATGCAAAATATTTTATAATTTAAGTAATAATTTAAAATAATAAAAATATAAGTAGTAATGGATAATAAAATATATAATAATTTAATATTATAAGTATGTCATACAATTGTAATTAATTTACTGTATTAGACAAGAATGAAAGTAATAATTTAAAGTAAAAAAAGGAGTAATGAATAATAAAATATATAATAATATAATATTATTAGTAAATAACATAATTGTAATTAAATCATTATATTATATAAGAATGAAAGTAATAATCTAGAGTACTAAAAATGTAAAGAGTGATGTATGATAAAATGGACAATAACATAATATGATAAGTAAGTTATATAATGGTAATTATTCTATTATTTTATAAAACAATTGAAATAATAATTTAGAGTACTGGAAATATAAATAATAATAGATAATGAAATGTATAATAATTTAATATTATAAGTAAGTGACATAATGGTATTTAAATCATTATATTATGTAAAGATGAAAGTAATAACTTATTATACTTAAAATATAGGGAGTAATATATAATAAAATACATAATAATTTAATATGATAAATAAGTTATATAATAGTAACTAACCTATTGTTTTATGAAAGAAGTAACAATTTAAAGTACTAGAAATATAAGTAGTAATAGATAATGAAATACATGATAATTTAATATTATATATAAGTGGTATAATGATAATTTAATACTAAAAGGATACAAATTTGTAATAAATTTTAGTGCTTAAATTAATTAAATGTATACAATATTTGATGATATGAAATATTTACATTATTAAATAATTATTTAAAATAGTAAAAAAATAAATAATGTTGGTGAGAACTAACTAATAGAATATATATATTGTTGAATTATCAACATAACAATACGTAAATGGATGAGTTTAGGATTTTATTTAAACTATTATAATAAAATATTATAAAATTCTAAATTTAAAATATATTTGTACCATAACTTTAAACCTATTCAAGGGTTAGTTGGTAACCCTTGAATTATCCAAAAAAATTTGGTTAGTTTAAGATATATCTTTTAGTTATTGTGCTCAACTTATCCATTCATCATTTTAGTTGATAGAAAATTTTTCTTTCTTAATTATTCTTTAAGTGTATACTATATTTGTGCATAGTATACACACTTAAAGAATTATAGGGATATGTTGTTGAAATTTTTACGTGTATGAAATGTTTTATGGATAAGTCAAGGCAATAATTGTAGGAATATCTTGACTGGAATAGGGCCATATTTATTAGAGTTGAAGTGATAAGGTAGATTTAGGGGACACAATAAACATGTATGCATAAATGAATCGTATAATAACTTATGACATTGTAAGCTAGTTACAATATGTTTATTAATAAAAGCTAAATAATATTGCGAGATCGATTATCTAATGAGTACTTGAATGGTGCTATTGCATTTATGAAAAGAGTCAGAAATTTTATCGATAATAGGGGGTTAGTAAAATATCCATGTAATAAATGTTAAATATGTTATACCAAATATTAAAAACTATGGAGGTACATCTAATAAATAATAGATTTGATCTATTGTATAAGAATTGGATCCATCATGGTGAAAAGTATATATCTAGGGTTAATATTATGCATGGGGCAACCTTTAATAATGCTAACAAGATGATTAATATCATACATGACTTTATTGGCCTTTATACCGTTGATCAAGTGAATGATAATGGTAGAGATAAAAATGAAGATATCTTGAGGGAGGGACACAACTTATAAACAAAGTTTTGATGACCTATTTGCAAAGGTTGAAGTAGAATTATACCCCAAGTGGATGATAATGGTAGAGATAAAAATGAAGTGGATGATAATGGTATAGATAAAAATGAAGATATCTTAAGGGAGGGACACAGTTTATAGTAAAGCTTCAATGATCTATTTGCAGAGGTTGAAGCAGAATTATACCCTAATTGCATAACTTTTCTTCGTTAAACTTCTTAGTTAAGCTTATGTATCTGAAAGTAATACATGAGTTTACTAATAAGTCATTTTACTCTTTATTGAAGTTATTGAAGAAATAAGTGATATAGCGGTGTGTAAGAGATACACTTTGAAGATAGTGTGTACTATAGGGGTGCTAATGATTTTTTCAACATAAATGTTGATTCTTCAATATAAAAGCCTACACTTATGACTAATGATTAGTTTACTGGACTCCTATAATTTTAACCAACCAATGAAGCATTAGTTGGTGATTATGAAATAGATTCATTTAACTGTGTTAACCTTAACCTTGATGGTAAGATAGAACAATCCCTTCACCTAAGTATCCAAAATACAACCTTAATAAAATAAGTGCTAACTATCTATGAAGGAAGGGTTTATAATTTAATTTTATTGAAGGATTTAAGGTTGTTATAAGAGAGTGGTGTCTTTTGAATGGAAGAGATATGAGATGAAACCAAATAACTTAAAAAGATGAAGAGTTACGGGTGTGGTAAAAGGATATGATTGATTATGCTTTATAAGTAAGGTTAGTAAAAGTGAAACCTTTAAATTAAAAACATGGAAGCCAAAGCACAATTGTGTCAAAAATTGCAAAAGGCTATCTGACATCATCTAATTAGGTTATTAAGAAAATCATACCAAATATGTTTAACAATTGAATACTAAAAATTAATACTGTAATTAAGATGGTGAAAAAAATACATGGCATAGATGTTTATAAACAAAGCCTATTAGGCTAAGAGGAAGGCACTAGAGAAGTTAAATAAAAGGTATAATGAAAAATATTTTAAATTATGGGATTATTGTACTAAACTATGAGGAGTTAATCCTGGAATAATTATTAAAATTTTATTAAATAAGGTAAGTTTAAAGAGAAGCCTAGATTCTTAAGATACTACATGAGCCTTGGGCTAATCAAAAGAGACTTCTTAGTTATCGTAGGGCTATCATAAGCCTTGATGGATGCCATCTTCAAGGCATGTATGGAAGGCAATTGTTTGTAGTTATAGCGAGAGATCTTAACGATCAACATTTCCCATTGTGTTACTATGGTTGAATTTAAGATTAAGAACTCTTGGTTTTAGTTTTGGATATATTATTGATTGACATTAGTAGAAAAAGATAATTATTTATCTCTAACTAGCAAAAAGTAAACTACTAATTATGCTTGCTTAATTTATGTGTCTAATTGTAACATACACTTTAATGTATATGTTGATTTATGTATTTATCACATATGATGTAAAGGTTCGTTCTTGCAATTAAGGAACTTGTAGTACAGATAAGTGGTATAAAGCATAGAAAATATGTTAAACACATTTATATTAATATAAAAGCAAAGCATGGTAAAGGGGTTATCTTTAGAAACCTCATATTAGTTATTGCAAAAGCAACATACAAGAAGGAGTGTGAGAGATAAATAAGAGAACTAAAAAAGGAAAAAGGATGAAACTTATAAAAAAATAATAGGAATTAAGTTGAAATTATGGGCTAGGCCATTTTTTTCTTATCATTACTATGTTATGTTAGATTAAGGTTTATTGGATGATGAAGTTTGCTAAAAAGAAAGCTAAAATACAAGCACACGGAAAGATCTAGCTAAAACCTTTAAAAAGCTAGAGAAAGAAATTGAAGAATTGGAAAATAGATAATCAAGCGAATCAGTGCTTACAAGTTTGATATAGGCACTTATTTAGATAAGTTTATAGTTGATCTGTAAAACTACTATTGTAGCTACAATTGGTGGATCTTATGTGTTTCCTTTACAGGCATGCTTATGCATGTATTTTCTATATAAAAGATGAACTAAAGAAATATATTAGCAAGCATTACTTCCTTTTAACATATATGGCATGTAATGGACTTATAATAAGCCTCGTAAATGATGAAAGATTATAGTAGTTAATAAGGAAGGAAAACATCCTTCTTTTAAGACATAGAAGGCCTCATGATAGATCAAAGACCTTAAGAAGAAGAAAGCTAGATGAGCCAGGACTAGCACACAAGTTATGTATGATTTGTATTAGTTTAAGATGCTATAACTACCTAAAGTATGATCATAATCAAACAACTCACTAGAGACTGACTATTGAAAAGAAAGAAAAGTAAGCAGTAGTTTAGAAGTAAAATAACCAAGGTAAAACTAGGCAAAGAGGAAATTAAGTACCAAAACATGCATCAATACATCAAAGGTAGCATAGTCACAAGGCAATAGTTGTTAAATCAATATAATATAGGCATAAAGGAAAAAATATGCAAGTAGTACCACAAGCAACAAGTAAGAGAAAAAAGTTGGAAATTAAGGTTAAGGGAAAATGAAGGAAATCAAATAATGCATTTTCGAAGACAATTAATGCCAGATAACAACCTCCTAACTATTTAGCTTAAGTAGTTTATTACTTTAATTATCTAACAACTACTTTGAAATTATGGCCCTACTATAATATAATTAAGTAATCAAAGTTTCTTTTCTTATTTGTAACAATTATGATATTAGCCTTTTGAATATAAAGGTATAAAGGTTACTTATTATGATTAACTTTTTATACTTAGGAATGGAATGTAATACTTTCGCTAATAGCAGATGCTTTTGTTAAATGAAATGAATTCATTTGCTTTAATCTTATTTCATCTTTCAATTATTTTAAGTAACTTATAGCTTGGTGTATTTAATTTCATTTATTATTAAAACTGTTATAACTTATATGCAGTTGAAACTTGTCATATAATTTTAAGTTTTAGTCAATTTTTATGCTTTTAGGTTCATTTGGCCATCCTATCTTTCTTTTGTTAAAGAAAATTGTGCTTGGTATTGGAATGCTATTCTTTCTATTGAATAAGTGAACCTTTACTTTGTTTTATATAATTTTAAGTGTAGAACATGTTGTTACAGGTTTATGTTTTATATTTGTTCACGCATGTGTATTATATATCATTGTTAATATGCTTATAATAGTATTTCTATTCCTTTTTATATTAGATCAACATAGCTTCATCTTGTTGTAGGTTTATGTTCGGTCATGTTGGTTAATTTTACTTGTTTTTATCTTACCAACCTACATAATATACTTTTCAAATCATTCACTTATATATTAAATATAATTCTATACTATTGTATATAATTAATTAGTTGGAGTACTTAAAAATTGCAAAGAAATAATATAATCCTTAATTAACATCTTAATCTCATGCTTAAGATTTTAGTCATTGGAATATAAGCTCTTCTTGCCAAAATATGCCTTTTTATGTATGATTCTTTGGTTTTTTTGAAGGCAAAGTTAAATATGACTGGATTGTGTATTTGTTATTAATTGATCTTGTTGTTATAGATCATGCAAGGATGGCTAGTTTGAAGGTAATACTAGACCTACTTGGTATTTGATGTCTTATGTTAAGTGGATTTATGTATGCAACATAATTTAGATTTGTTATGTCCAATTCAGTGAAATTTTGATTTTGAACAAGATAATCCATGGATCTTTTTTTTAATTGTAATATAAGAGTTTGTGATGTTCATTTTGAGTAACAAACTTAAACATAATGATCTTTATTTTTGTAGAATAGGAAATTATCGGAGTGATGGTAATATATTTGCATACATTTAATTGTTTATATCTAAGATGTTTATTTTTATGAATTTTGCAAGGATTGAAATTGCATTTAGACTACTTGGTAACACCTAGTCATAAGAAAAAGCTTGGTTTAGGAAACTTAAACATAATAATCTTCATTCAAATGTTATTTGAAAAGGTTAAATTTTGATATGCTTTCTAACATTGTTATAACTTAAAAGAAGCAAATTTGCAATGCTTTTTTTGTGGCCTATAACTAGTAGATAACCATAAATTTATATAAGTCTAATAATGTTTTTTTTTGTGTACTCCTAACAAAGACAAAAGCAATATCTAAACTTCAACATAATAATCATACTTGAAGTCTATCTTAAATTGTGAAATTAAATTTGTTAAACTTAACATTAAAGACAATAAAAATACCATTTTCCATTAAATTCCACAGTCATGCAAGGATAAATATCTATATAAAATAATCACATCCAATATCCATATAAAATCAGAGCCATAAGCATTTTGTTTTCTTTTACCTTATTTTCCCATCACAATTATACAATATGCTACTTCACTAATTCTTTAGACATTCCATCATTTATATGTTAAATTAATCATGCACCTATTTTTTATAACAAACTACAAACAATATAAATCAAGAAATTAGTAGTGAAAACTTTAAGGTTTCCACAGTAGCCTGTAGAAATTTAATCATGGCTTTCTATTCCAATATTAATTCCTTATCTTAATTATTAGTTACCTTATTAACCCATTCAAAATACCAATAACAAATTCTTAATTGCATAAACCAAAACTCATTATTATTCAATTAACTTAGAAATAAGAATGGAAAACAAACTAATAAGAATGGAAAATAAACCTTAAACCATGTAGTTCTTGCACCTAAGAAAGTTTTTACCCAAATTGGCTCTAGTTTTTTACATTAAAAGAAGTAATGCATCTTTATAATAGTAGATACACCTAGGCTTGTATCTTAATCTTGATACTTTAGTATTGTTGCTTTTTTAAGTGATAAAAACTCTTTCATTTTTTATGCTCTCTAGTGAAAATTTTAACTTGAACAAATAGGAGAAATTTCACACCTCAAATGAGAGAACTTGTTGTTATTAGGCCAAATGACAAGAACTTGCTCTTATTAAGGCATGAATCTTGCACCTCAAATGGGAGAAGTACCACAAGAATATCAGGGTTAATATTAGGTTAAATTCAAGATGGATTTGGGCCAACATCCAACATGGAAATATAAAAGCCAAGTTAACAGAGCATTAGCCAAGTGGACATATTTTGATGGAAGTTTAATAGTGGTATCCAATTAAAAACTATTTGAAACTATAATTTTTAAACTTCAAGTAATTAGACAAAAAAAGTTGAAACTATAGATACCCACAATACAATTTAACTTATAAGATTCAAATTCAATGCATGAAAAAAGTCTTAAAAACAACATCATGTATTTGGAATTTCATTGATACATTTGTTATTTTTTTTCCATTCTAATAAATAATACATTAATTGAATAAACAAAAGTAATAAAATTCCTTATATAAAAGCATTTGTTATTTTATAATATTAATATTGGATAAAATATAATTTAAATATATTAAAACTTTGTATATTTTATAGATTTTGGGTTAGATTACAATGCTCTGGTGGAAGGCAAGGCAAATCTATTTTGGATGGTAAGATTTATAAATAAACTTGTGAGATATTATAAAAAATTATAAAATTTCATAAAAAAGTTATGAGTTTTATGTGAATATTTCTATCTTATATAACTTATGTCATAAGAAAAAAGTTATGTGTGACTATTCACATAAAATTTGTAATTTTGTTTATAAATCTTGTAATATTTGTCCCCACTTTCACTCAGATATAGTAGACTAGGCCATTTTGGATTATTTGATTTCTTATATTGAATAATAAAATATTATATTTTTTTATTAATTACAATTATGATACACACCAGTTATATAATGTATATTATATTTTGGATAAGTTCCCATGCATTAATATGGGATTATTTTAGTTTATTTATTGAAATGAACATTTTATGATTTTTAAGAAATATAAATGATACTATTGTTATAAAAATCACGTGTTTAATTTTGATTCAATATCAATTTAAATAATATTTTATAAAGATTATATGTCTAAATTTGATTCGATATTAATTTAAATAAAATTTATATCATCATTTATTTAATTTGTAAGTTGTTACATCACCAAAGAATTATTAAGACTTTTTTTAATGTTGATAAAATTTATTATTATGATTAATTTTCTAAATGATATGATATCATTTTGCTTATTAACAATATAAAATGTTTTATGTAATCAAATTTAAACTCAAAATTATTTACCCCTTCCTAAATGAGGGAGGAAAAAAAGATGAAGGAAAATTTAAAATTTTTGTTAATATGAGCTTAGTTGGCGTTTAGTTTGTAATATCTTTTAACAAAACTATGAAATGTAAAATTTTTATATTTTGTTTAAATTATTTAAAATTATTCCTAAAAATATTTTTAGCCTATTTTAAGATATTCTACCATTATTAATATTTTATTTTACTATTAATTATTATAATTGATAATTGTTAATTACTACTCACTGCTATTAATCATTGACCTCCATTTATCATTATGTATTACTAGTTATCATTGTCATTGCTACTATTGCTATTCATTGATAGTGGTTATTATCAATTATCATTCATCACCAGTAATTATTATCAACTATTATTTATTACTCTCAATTGTTGCCATTATTAGTCACTTAATTTTTAAAGAAGATTTTTTTATAATTTAATAATATTTTTTAAATATATAAATTAATTAAAATAAAATATTATCATAATTTTAAAAATATTTTTAATTGAATAAATATAACAATATCATATTTTTAAGAATTAAATTACTAATAATTATATTTTTAAAAATATTAAAAATTTTGAAACATGTATGATTTCCTAGAGAAAAAGAGGAGAAGAAAAAATAAAAAACAAGTATTATTTGTAATTAACATTGTCTCTCCTTGTACAAATTTAAATTTTTTCCCATTTTCACATTTCATCCTCTAATTGAATTATAAAATTTTATTTATTTATTTATTTTTCTTTTATAGTACTGAATTCATTTTGCCGACGAAGTGGAACGCCATTTCATGCTCATGGGTCATCATGGCAGAGTCCAGTGCCGCTGAAAAGCACTTTTTAGTCGACGAACTGACGACGTCGTATGAACCCTTAACTTTGTGGCCGTTGTGATGGAGACGGCGTGCCTGTTTTCCAAGGTGGAGGACACGACATCTCACGAAATCAAAATCAACACCAACCCCAACTCCAACCCAGTATCGCTTATTGCCATTGGAGCAAGCACTCAGCAGTGAGGCAACGAGAGATACGATGGCCACGGCTCTTCGCAGACTGTCGTCCAACTTGAAGAAACCAAGCTACGCTTTCACCAATGGCGGTTCTCTTTATTACATGGTACCTTTTTGTAACACAAGACTTCATTCAGTAGCGATTTCATCCCCATTGATTTGATTGAGTTTTTTCTTCCTCTTTTTCATTTACAATCACTTTTTATCTTCTGTTTGGTTGCAGTCCTCGTTGCCCAATGAAGCATCACAAGAGAAGGCTCGTACTACTGTAAGTCATTTTCAGATATGATTCCGTCATTTTTCATGTGAATCTCTTAATTCAAATATGAGTTGCTACGATGAATTTTTTTTTTCCTTACAATTGATCTATGTTGTTTGCGAAAATTTTCTAATTTCAGTGGATAAAGCAGCTGAACGATCCTCTTGAGGCTGTGGATCCGGAAATTGCTGACATAATCGAACTTGAAAAGGCCCGTCAGTGGAAGGCATGTAACATATCGTAGTGGTAATTGATAAAAACTTTGATTCTGATTGCATTTTTATCTTATCTGTTCATGTTCGCTGGTGTGTTTTCATGGATGTGTAGGGGCTGGAACTTATACCTTCAGAAAACTTTACGTCATATTCAGTGATGCAGGCTGTTGGATCGGTTATGATAAATAAATATAGTGAAGGGTATCCCGGTGCTAGATACTATGGAGGAAACGAGTATGTGGATCTGCATATGAATATTTGGCCTTCTTTATTTTGAATCATATGGATTGTTGGATTAAGAATTTGGACATACATTGTCATTCAGGTACATTGATATGGCTGAGAGATTATGTCAGAAGCGTGCATTGGAAACTTTTGGGTTGGATCCAGAAAAATGGGGGGGTATGTACATCCAGGCCTATTTATCGCTCAGCTTGAGTTCCATTTTTTGATCTGACCAAGAGTTAGGATTCTGTGACAACTGGCAAGGTACTATATATGCTTAGGAAAAGAAAAACCCAATATATAATAACATTGTTTTAAGAAGTTGTTGGTATTCTTTCTTTTGTTTTGGCTAGATTTGTGAAATGCATTTGTTCGGCAAAATAGCAGATGAGGTTCCAAGAATCTTATCTTCGTAGATTGTAATTGGGGTTTGTGTCTAAGCAATTATGTATTTTAACCAAATTTGTTGTATAACTCTAGAATCTATAGGTCTTCTGCTGTTGATATATATCATTATATAACTCTAGAATGTTTGAGGGGCAATTGGTTTTGGTTTTCCTGGTATTCATTGTACCATTCTTAGGTTGGATGTGAGCTTTATATTTTATTATTGGTTCCTTGCCTTGGAGAATGGTATCTTTTTCACTTGCTTTTATTGAAGATCTTACAATTTTTTTTTTGGACAGTCAATGTACAGTCATTATCTGGATCCCCTGCTAACTTTCAAGTTTACACTGCCCTGTTGAAACCTCATGAGAGAATTATGGCTCTTGATCTTCCCCATGGCGGGCATCTGTCACATGGCTATCAGGTTATATAACTTCTGATTATCAGCTGTGACCTTAGTACAATGCACCAGCTTCATTGTGATCAGGGGAACTTTTTAGCGCGGATTATAATTTTTTGGTTAGAGATAATATATCATACCCTTTATTCATAATTGTATTCCTCTGTTACTCATGGGCTAATTGTAACAATATACTATATTGGCCTTTGTAGTTAGACCCATGAAAGATCTTTTCTTGATAGATCTTCAAGCATAGCCTTGTGTGAGTTTGTGTTACATATTTGTCATCTCTATATCCAGAAATGTAGCACCTAGAAGTATAGCCTTACAAAACCTTTATATAAGAGTTATTGCTGAATGCTAATTTGTGTCAGTTTGGTGTTTTCTTCCTGTGCTAGATGATTTCTGTTCAATGTAGGTCAGAAAATATATAGAATACATCAGACATGTATTTTTGTATGTTTCTGTAGATATGCAAATCTCTGTAGTTTGTGTTGCTTTGGTAGGTTATATTAGGGAAATGTCTCTTTGTGCTGTTTATGCAAGTCTCCAACAGTTTCTTTCTGCCAAGCAGACTGACACCAAGAAGATATCAGCTGTATCTATATTTTTTGAAACAATGCCATACAGACTGAATGAGAGCACTGGTTATATTGATTATGATCAGGTATCATTTGATTCTTATGTTGTGATTATTTCCTTGTTATTGAAGAGGATTCTTTAGCACTGCTGCCTTTTCAATTATTCACTGTAATCTCTGTCAATATGCTTAAACTGCTTAATTTGATGTTTCATTATTGCATGTTATGTGGATATGCATCTGATTGTTATATAAATGTTCATCTGGCATTGATGTCATTAGTCTTTAAATGTAGTGATCACAAGTTGTTGGCATATAGTAATAAAATTTGTTTGATTCTTATTCATAAAATTCATTGTTAATTATTGCTTTATTGAATAAATAACATTCTAATGTATATCTATTAAAAAAGGTTCTGATGTATTTAGTTGTGACTAATATCTGTTACATTATAAGCTATGTTTTATCCTACTACTTGCTTGTTCAAATTCTGCAGTACATGATGCTTTTGCACGGGTTTAGAGTGGAGAAGCATTAATTCTTCTATTGATTGATTTATCATAAATCATCAGATGAGAAAATTTTTTAAGCCTAAAAGGAAGCCTTCTGGATGGGGTCAAGTGTTGCATAGTCTCTTGTTTAGGATTTTGCTTCCCCTTGCATACTGTGGGTTCCCAATTGTCCATAATGGTTTGACCCATGTGATTACCTGCAGATGGAGAAAAGTGCTGCACTTTTTAGGCCAAAACTAATTGTTGCTGGTGCTAGTGCTTATGCTCGTCTTTACGACTATGCATGTGTCCGTAAGGTAAGCTTTAAGCTATATTTGACTTCAGCTTTGCAGCTCATGTGCTTAAACTTTGGTGGAGCTCTCTGAAATGTGATCCCTTGAGTGATTTAGAAATAATTATTTTTTATTTTTTTATGATAGATCTGTGACAAGCAGAAGGCAGTTCTGTTGGCAGATATGGCACACATTAGTGGATTGGTTGCTGCAGGTGTCATTCCCTCTCCTTTTGATTATGCGGACATTGTAACAACCACAACACACAAGTCCCTTCGGGGACCACGTGGGGCCATGATCTTCTTCAGGAAGGGTGTCAAGGAGATTAACAAGCAAGGGCAGGAAGTGAGTTCTCAACTTAAATTTGCCATTAGCATAGGGATGAAAAGGAAAAAATGTATGTTCTTTTTTGCACTAGTTGTGTATATTTGTTCATCTTCAATACTTTGTTTTACAGGTGTTGTATGACTATGAGGACAAAATAAATCAGGCTGTTTTTCCTGGACTTCAAGGTGGCCCCCATAATCACACGATTGCAGGCTTAGCAGTTGCACTAAAACAGGTTCTTTACTTGCCTAGCTGAAGGAATACAAACCGTTATAGTCCACTCTAAATTATAGAAGGATAATGAACTCTTTTGTACATATTTTTGCGTAGATAAGGCTGAAACAAGAGGTGTTTTCCTTTTTTGAGTAGCCAGTCTCATTCTGTGTATTTTTTTGACGTAGGCTATGACACCAGAATTTAAGGATTACCAAAATCAAGTTCTTAGTAATTGCTCAAAATTTGCACAGGTAAAATGAATGTGCTTCTTGGTACTATGTAAACATGTGTTCTAAGAGATTGTTGCCAAGAAGTTATACATATATCTGGTAATAACTGTGTAGCCTGACAAATTTGACTATGATAGTTGAATATGCTGTATTAAATCTATTGATTGAACTTTCAGAGTTTGATTGAGAAGGGCTACGATCTTGTTTCTGGAGGAACTGAGAACCACCTAGTATTAGTGAACCTGAGAAACAAGGTAGATGGGTTAATTTTTTCTCCGGGAACTTGCACATTACTATCTGGGTATTGATGGGAAGTACTACTTTCTAATGGGGTTCGGTTTGATAGGGTATTGACGGCTCAAGGGTTGAGAAGGTGTTAGAATCAGTTCATATAGCAGCCAATAAAAATACTGTTCCAGGAGATGTGTCTGCCATGGTTCCTGGTGGCATCCGAATGGGTATAGCCTTTCTCTTCCAGTCATCTTCCTCCCACTAATTACAGTTTTGTATCAAACGCTCATGAGTTTTGTCTTGTGGCGCTTCAGGAACTCCTGCTCTCACATCCAGGGGGTTCAACGAGGATGATTTTACAAAAGTGGCCGACTTCTTTGACGCTGCAGTGAAGTTGGCCCTAAAGATTAAGGCGAACACGAAAGGTTTTCCTTTACCTTAGTGTATTATGGCTGTATATCACATATTTTTTCCATATTAAGCGATTAATGGGTGTTTTAGTTTCTACGTGAGGTTTGCTTATCTGTTTTCCATTAATGCGAGTTCAGGAACAAAGTTGAAGGACTTTGTGGCCGCCATGCAATCAGATAAGCAAATTCAATCTGAGATTGCAGAGCTCCGGCATGAGGTGGAGGATTATGCCAAGCAGTTTCCAACGATTAGCTTCGAGAAAGAGACGATGAAATACAGAGAATAAAGAATGGCTTATGTTGCAAGCGCGCTACATTCCGGTTTTAGACTGCTTTGATCTTGGCAGGAGAGAACCTGCAGGGAAAGAGAGCTTTTGTAATTTTTCGGGCCTGAACCACGAATAATTGCTATTCTTCTGTGTAATGGACTTAATGGCTCAAGTAAACTTTTTACACAATACTATAACGCTCGACTCAGGCCAAATTTCGATTTACATCTACCCTCTGTTATATAAAATTTAAAGAGCATTCATGTGGTGATGATTGCTACACAGATTTCCATCCCCATCCATGTATTTGGGACTGCAAAGCAACTCTCTAAATTTTTCTGCGAAATATAAAATTAAAAAAAATGCTTGTAATTGAGATTCGGATTATGAGTGTGGATAGCTGTGATGAGTCTCGGGTCGGGTGACCGAGTATGATACAAGCTCACATAGAATAAATAGTTAATTGGCTTGTCTGTTGTATGGATATATAGGAGGAGAACACCTTACCTGTGAAGTATTTCCGGAAGTGATAATGTCTTAGAATTTTAAAAAATTATACTTTCCCCTTTAAACTACTAAGCATACTTCTTCGTATCCCAGATTAAATTTGGGTATCAATGATTGACAAATTTATAATACTTTGATACATGGATTCATGTTTCATGTCCAGTAAAATTTTAGTACTAATTTAACATTAAACTAAAGTCTTGATATTCTTTTTTATTTAATATAAATTAAATGTTTTGTGATACAATGAAGTGAATATTAAAATTTTTAAAAAAATAAAAGAAAAATGCTGAACTTATCAAAATACAATTAAAAGTACTACAATGACTTTTAGTGTTAGATGAGATAAAAAATCTTTCAACTTGGTTATTTTACTTCAGCAATCCATCTTGGGATTAAAAACACGCCTTTTCAGTCATCTTTTCGCCAGTTCAGCTTAAAAGATAATTTTTCATATATATGGAAAATTCTAAGGTGTTTGAAGGGTTTCAAACTCAGTGTTATAGCAAAATTCAGGTTATTGATGAGATAATTAAAAGATTTGATAATTTTATCTAATAACTTAAATTTTGTCTCATCATTCCAAATTTTAAATTTGTAGGGATACCATAGAAGCCATTTATATATGTATATATTTTATTATTTATTTATTTTTACCTTTTATTGTGCTCTAGTAAAGCGTAGAACTCTGTCCTCACTGCTTGGCTGAGATCGGATATTGGTCTTCCCCTTTCCCCCCGCAAAATTATCTAACACCAACACCAACACCACGTCCACAAGTTGATATTTCTTTTCTCTGGCCATCGAGTAATTACCCACTCAATTATGTAGTAGTTTATTTCTTCTCATAGAACCTGCCATCGCTGCCGTTTCCTTCATGGCTTCTCTGCCTTCAGCTGCTGTCACTCCATCTCTTAAGCTCGACCCAGATTTCAGAAAACATACACCAAATTCAATTTCCAGCGAAAAGGTACTCTGCCTTCCTTAAACTCTACAAATTATTCAAAACTCCATTTTTGAGTTGCACGAACTCATTTCAGATACAATCTTTTGCTCTTCATTTCTTTCTGTTTTGTTTATGTTAGTAATTTATAGGAGTGGTAGTTGTTTTTTGTTTTAGATATAGAATCATATTGTGTAGAGAGATAAATCAAATTTATTCGTCTTCTAGAACAACAAATTTACTTTGATGATGTGACTAAGTTAGCCTCAAAGTTGTTGTTTGCCTTTGAATCACAGAACCTGGTGCATCAACTTGTAAACGTAGGCTAGAATGTTACGAGTTTCTTTTTATTGGGTCTGTATTAATCTGCATTTTATGCTGCCAGAATCCAAGCATATCTGTTCAGAAAAGTCACAAACTCATCCATTTAGAGGGAAGTTTAGATCCGAATTATCTTGACTTCCGGGAAGCGCTTTCTGTGATAAAGGATGGCACAGAGATGGAAACATCTTTCTACACGCCTCTGTTGCAAGAATGTTTGCATAAGAGTTCTGTCTCAGAAACACAAGTTGTTCATGGTCACATCATAAAAACAGGCACACATGAAGATGTGTTTGTCATGACATTTTTGATGAATGTTTATGCTAAATGTGGAAACATGGAGTTTGCTTGCAAGGCTTTCGATAATTTTCCCAGAAGAAATGTTGCTGCATGGACCACATTAATGGCTGGTTATCTGCTGAATTCGCGGCCACTGCATACCGTCCAAGTATTCCAAAAAATTTTGGATGCTGGATCGTTCCCTTCTAATTGCTCTCTTGCTATAGCTCTGAATGCATGTTCATCCTTGCACTCTGTAAAGTTAGGGGATCAATTTCATTCTTACATAATTAAGTACCATATTGACTCTGACACAAGTATTGGCAATGCCCTCTGTAGCTTATACTCCAAATGTGGAAAACTGGAATTAGCTCTTAAAGCATTTAACAGAATCAAGGAGAAGAACGTCATATCTTGGACTGCAGCAATTTCTGCTTGTGGTGACAACGGTGAGGCTAGGATGGGTTTGAGACTCTTCGTTGAGATGCTTTCGGAAAATATGGAGCCTAATGAGTTTACATTGACAAGTGTCCTGAGGTTGTGTTGTGAAATTTTCTTATTGGAGCTTGGTACCCAGGTTCACTCAATGAGCATTAAACTTGGGTATGAATCAAAACTGCGTGTTAGAAATTCTACAATGTATTTGTACCTCAAATGTGGCTGGATTAATGAGGCTCAAAAGTTGTTTGATGGAATGGATGAACTCTGTTTAGTTACATGGAATGCAATGATTGCTGGATATGCCCAGATGATGGAAATCGCAAAGGATGATCTTTCAGCATACCAAAGTGGAATTGAAGCACTTAAACTTTTCTTCAAGTTGAATAAGTCAGGCATGAAACCTGATTTATTTACCTTCTCAAGTGCCTTAAGTGTATGTAGTAGATTAGTGGCTTTAGAACAAGGAGAACAAATTCATGCTCAGGCCACTAAAACTGGATTTGTGTCAGATGTGGTTGTTGGAACTTCGTTGATTAATATGTACAACAAATGTGGACACATTGAGAGGGCAACCAAAGCATTTCTTGAACTGTCTACAAGAACTTTGATATCATGGACATCCATGATCACAGGTTTTTCACAGCATGGCCGATCTCAGCAAGCATTGGAGCTCTTTGAGGACATGAGATTAGCAGGAGTTAAACCAAACCAGATCACCTTTGTTGGTGTTCTATCAGCATGTAGCCATGCTGGAATGGTCGATGAAGCACTTGCTTATTTTGAGATGATGAAAAAGGAATACAAAATTAGGCCTGTGATGGACCACTGTGCTTGCTTGATTGATATGTTTGTGAGGCTGGGTCGGCTAGATGAAGCTTTCAATTTCATCAAGAAAATGGATTTCGAGCCGAGTGAGTTCATATGGTCAAACTTAATTGCAGGTTGTAGAAGCCTTGGGAATTCAGAATTGGGATTTTATGCTGCTGAGCAGTTACTCAGTCTCAAACCAAAAGATACAGAAACCTATGTCTTGTTGTTGAAAATGTACTTATCTGCAGGAAGATTTAAGGATGTTTCCAGGGTGAGGAAGATAATGAAAGAAGAGAAAGTTGGAAAATTGAGAGATTGGAGTTTGATTAGCATAAAAAACAAGGTTCATTCATTTAAACCCAATGAAAAGGCACATCCTCTGAGTTCATTAGAGGATTTAATCGCCAAAGCTAGGAGTGTTGGATATGAATCACTAGAAAGTGTGGAAATAAGCGATACAGAGGATGAGGGAAGGACATGTTCGTCTACCATTTATCATAGTGAAAAGCTGGCCATTGCATTTGGATTGGAGAATTTGCCGGCTTCTTCTGCAATAACAGTTGTCAAAAGTACAATAATGTGCAGAGATTGCCATAATTTTGTTAAGTGCGTTGCAACACTGAGTGGTAGGGAAATCATCATTCGAGATAGCAAGCGGCTTCATACATTTGTCAATGGACAATGTTCTTGTGGGGACTTCGGTGGATTTCTTTGATTCTTTCTCTCGTTCCTTGTAGTTAAAACTGACACCAATATTCGAAGATCTCTTAATGTTGTCTCGTTAAATACTCACATCCTACGATAAATTCAAAGGGAAAAAAAAAAAGAAAAAGAAAAAAGATAGAAGTTTGGTACATAACAATTTTGGGAATGTTCAGTGTACTCCCCTTAACAAGATGAAGGGATTATAAAACTATGAACCTCGGAGCTTATCAAGAGGAGAATATGTTATCCTTCAATTCTTCAATTTGATATAAGATATCGTATCACATTACATGCTGGCAATAAAAAATAATTTTCTTCTATTATTACCATTGTGACTGTCATGATTACTATAATTACCATTGTTGTTATTACCATCACTACTATCATCATCACCATCCATACTGTCCCTAAAAATGTGGTCCAATTCCTTTATTAATAAACTAAACAATATATATATATATATATATATATATATATAAAAGATCATAGACAATGCAATTTCATTCATTGAATGAACCAAATAATTCAAAAATAATAATAATTGCTTTCCCTTGCCCCTATTTGATTCCATTCCCTAAACAAATGTACCCTAAAAGAAAATTTGCTAGCTTGCTAAAAATACAAGGAACCTTTTTAGGTCATCAGAACTTCGTTAGCAAATTAACGGCATGCATCGTTAGAAAAGACAAGTACAAGGAGAAATTCGTATAAAAGACTACAAAACAAAATTGTATGGGCACATAATCTATTACATTAAACTATAATGCATGATTGAATTTTTTATTATTCAACGCACGTCACGCAAATAATAACTTATGTTGAAACATAACGTGCATACAAGAATTTTTCCCAGACAAATCCTGGAGAATGGCTTGCAAGTCCTAGATACTATTACTACAAACGCAGCCTGGAAAAACAATCATAAACTTCAACGAACACTGGAAAAGCCAAACTCGGACTGCAGGATACGTGTGATGGTAGAACCAACAATGAGATCAGAGATTTGCAAACACCAACTATACAACATTATATATTTATATCTTTCGGACTTCATAGACACAACTTTTTTCTCTCTTCCAGAATTTAGACTGTCATCTATATGGGATGGCCACGCTGATGGTGGATTTAAGATACAAAAGAAGAGGGTTAGACAAGCCGGCTTTAAATATGCAAGGTCTTACATTTCTATGTCAACTATATCAAAAACTGATGTTGCATAACTAGATTTTTTTTCTCTTTTTTTTTTCTTTTTTTTTTTCATTCATAACAGATCATATCATCAACGCCTTTTGCTTTTAGTCTTGGGGACCTTTGATTTGCTTGCTTCATGAGGAGGTTTCCAGATGATATCCTCAAGATTGCTACAAAAATTCTTGTAAAACTGCAACACAGAGGACGTGCATTTGTTTACAATACAAGTTGAACAAAGGGAAAGTAAGAGGCCGGCAGAGGAAAGTAGGTCAAACCAACCATAAATAGGCAATTCTTCAAAACCAACCTTGAGATATTCGCCTGCATCACCAGCTGCTTTTTGAATGTCCACCATGATAAATGATGGAGCAACTTCAAAAATCTGCAGGCAGCAGAAAGAAAACGGGAATGAATTACATAATGAGGAAAAATGTGAATCCACAGCTGAAAATCAGTTGAGGGATATAAACTTACTTCCAGGATAACTGAGAAATTAGTTGTTTTGTTTGCTGAAATACCCTCTACTCTCATCTGAAAATTTATAACATTCTCACTTAAGATGAATAGAAACTTTATGGAAGCTTGATCCATTAAATATCAATGTCAGATTCAGATACCATAAATGTATGTTAAGTGTTTGTGTGAATCTCTATGTGAACAGAATGACAAGGGAATCCAGATCAACAGATGGGAAAAGACGCGTGAATGGCAAAGTGATAAAGAAATATACTACTGCAAATTACAGGCAAAGAACCTTGTAGTTGCGAATATGTGTCTTAAATCCCATTGATTGTGCCACAACTTCCATACTCGATAAAACCACCTTGGCTGGCTTTTGGGAGATAAAGCGTGTTTGGTACTTCATAGAATCCTGTAAAGTAAGAGGAAAGCAAAACATATTATGACTATAAATATGAAACATGTTAACAGCTGAGACCACAAAGACACAATATGGGACATGCAGTAACACTCTTTTGAGAGCTTCACAATACAGAAACTCTGCAAGATTATAGGCTATATATCTGTAATGTTCCCTGAGAGTATCATATCAGCTATCATTCGACTATTTGGATATATGATTCTTGAATGTAGATACATGGCAAACAAGAAAAATATGTCATGATTAAACAAGGACCTGTCCACGGTCAAAGAGTGTTGCAAGGTTGAGGCCTTGAGATAGAATTATCAAGTCAAATGCATTAAGCATCAAAGGGCCCATGTTCTCATTTTCACATTGCTGACCAGACGTCTGTACCTTCAGTAGCAAAATAAGCAATATGTCAGCAAAAGTGAGAAGATAATTACACTATGAATGCACAACAAAATAGGAAACCTGTGGAAAAGCTCCTTGAATGAAATAAAGACAAATAGTTCATTATGTGTTTGACATAATAATATATAGCACGACATTAACATCCCAGTCTGACTAAAGACAAAGCAAATGTCCTTTTTAATAAAATTTATGGGTGCCAATTTTATGCAATCTGATCTAGAAAACAATGAGATTACAATTGCAAAATGCACAACAGCAAAGCAAAATGTATGCTTGGAAGAAACAAAGAGATGAGAAGAACAACCTCCCCTTGATAAAAGAAAAAAATATGTACATTGGAGAAGGTAAGAGTCCTTTTTAATGGGTTAGCTTAAAATCATAAAGTTATAATAGAATCAAACCAAATAAATATGAAGAATAAAAAAATCATACAAACCTCGGCATCATCAAAAGCAGCATTTACATCATCCAGATTTACTTCTTCATACTCAATAAGACTGACGGGAACATAGTTCTTCTGAAACCACTCATCATTTCTTATCTGTTCAATGGTAATGCGCTGCAAACACACACATGCACAAAAAATGAGAGCAGAACAATGTAGAGCCTTGGGAAAAACAGCCACAATCTTGATAAATGAAATGAAAACACCTACCTGAACAGCTAAAAGAATATCGGTATAGTACATGAGAAAGATAAAAAGTACATAGTTCCTAATCATGCTTGGATAGGCTATCTAGATGCTTTGCAAGTAGTGCATCAGAGAGACCTAACTTTTTGTTTTATTAAGTGGTCAAGCAACATTAATAGATAAATCAAAATTCAAGAGTACAGATTTTTTGTACAAAGCCCACACTTACTGTTCGAGGATTTGGGTCCAAAATTCTTTGTATTAAGGATTTTGCTCCCACTGGAAACCAAGGGGGGCATGAATATTCTGCTTTGTCAATCTGCAAAAGAGTCAAGCAAGTAAAGAAGAAAACTCAACAGCATTACTGAATATCCAAATTTCATTTGGATTCAAACCCCAAAATCCTCAGCCATTCTTGATAACAATGAGTATCTGACAAAGCAACACTGCAGTATTTCTGGGAACTTTTAATACAGAAGACAATGTTTGCCACAAGAACAGTAAGAACTGCAGAGCATCTACAAATATATCCAAGAGAATACTGATGAACTCTTTTCATCCTCACCATTTTCACCTGATATTTGTGTCATTGATGTTGTTGTTGTGAACACTTTCACCAATATAAACTAAGAAACTAGATAAACTAGGATTTTGGCCAGACATTAGTTAAATCACTTAGTTCATGTTATAATACTAACAAGTGATCTATATTCAAGGTAACAGTTTGACCCACTACACCATAAAAAAATCCTGATTTACAATCTCGGAGTTCATATATATGCACAATGAAATATATATTTGAAATGTTTAGATTCATGCCTTACTGTATAAAGTTGTAAGATCAAGCTCATCGAAGGGAAGGTATCCGGCCAATAGAACATAAAGGATAACCCCACAGGACCAGACATCTGCCGGAGCACCATTGTAACCCTTGTGACTGAGTACCTGAGGCCAAAAAATCAAATGCCATATACAGAAGCCAGCATAAGAAGACTTAATATTTGCAGTTGACATAAAGTCAAATTTAACTCAGCAGAGAGATACCCTTGTACTTACCTCTGGTGCTACATAGTTTGGAGTACCACAAGTTGTGCGAAGGATGCTAACTCCCTGTGATATCCATGGCATTTCAATCCCATTATTATCATTTTCTATGAATGAATCATGGTCAAATTAAACAAACTATGTAATAACAATCTCACTTGTTCTGGCAATGCACTCAAGCCAAAATCTGAAATCTTAATATTTCCTTGTGAATCAAGTAAAAGATTTTCAGGCTGCAGAAAGAAAAAACAATTTAAAGAAAAAATCATGAATAAGGAAGACTAGAAGAACAGCTTTTCATGTCCCAATTACTGCCAACCTTTAAGTCTCGATGATAAACTCCCTTACTGTGGCAATAGTCTACACCATCAATAAGCTGCTGGAAGTATCTTCTAGAGTCAGCTTCACTAAGACGCCCATGGTGCACCTGGCATTTTATATATTAATAGTAATCATCAGTATATCCAATATCTTGAATAATGAAAGAATAAATAAAAGCAAAAGCCACATAAAACAAGGTCCATCTAGAGCAGCTGGATGATAAGTTAGATTACTCACTATTTTATCAAACAATTCACCACCGGTAATGAATTCCAATATGATATAAATCTTAGTACGGCTTGCTAGGACCTGAAGAAGATCATATTTTACAATACAAGAAGCATTAGTAAGAGTTCAGAGACAATAGGAAGAGATTTGATATAATGGATTGTTACAATGAAATATTGAAAGGCTGTTTGGCTCTTGTTTGAAAACTTTAAGAGACACCTTCTACGGTTTCACCAAACCAAGACAAATTCCGAAGATCCATCTCTGAAAATGTTCCTCTTTCCACTTGAGGCCCCCAAAAAATTACTGTAGAACAAAAAAGAAACAACAACACAGAGAATATCACATACCTCATGCAGACGAACAACATACGGATGTCTGACTAGCTTCATAATAGAAATTTCCCTCTTGATCTGCACCAACACAGTAACTCATTCTAAAAATGACATGGAAAAATCATTTGAAACTAGAAGAAAAAAAATCATAATTATGAAAATTCTTCAGCTCTTGGAAGATGAAAATTAACAACTCAAAATCAAGCCTCAAGTCACTAAAGTGGAAGGAAATCCTATAGGAGTGTTCCCTGACCCAAGCTAAGATTCTTATTTCGTCTCATCATGATCAGATTGTTATTCCACATTAAAAGTGGTTACTGCCATATGCATCAGTCACTGCAGTTCTTGAGATAAGTGACTTTCCACGGGAACCAGGTCTACATATTGGGTTTAGCAATTCAATTAGTCAAGTCCTAGTGAAAAAACTTTAATAATTGATTAGGAAGCAGCCTATAAAACAAGCACATGCTAAGGCAACAACCAGCTTCAACCCAAACGATTCAAAAATAAATAAATAAATCAAAATCCATAAAAAATTGAGCTGAAATTCAGTGGATTCTGGGGTTTTGAGAACCATTAAGCTTTTACAACTCCAAAATAGAATGGAACACAAATTCCCAGTCCTTCGGCCATAAATTACATTCCCTTTTCCGCCAAGTTCATACATTTCCCCGACCCCAACCAGGATTTTAACAAGTGGTGCCACAAAACAAAAATCCGATTACCCAAGTAAATCCCCAGAAACAGTAGCAATAATTTGGAAATTAACAGTACCTGGTCGACCATCTTGTGCTTGATGATGGTGGCACGGTCCAGCACTTTCATGGCGACACTCTCACCAGTCTCTGTATTCTGAGCAAACTTAACCTTCGCAAAGGTTCCTTCACCAATTGTCCTCCCAATCTCATATTTTCCCACTTTTCTCACGACCATACTTTGAGCTTTATTCGTTTCTATCTCAGTTTGTTCCTTTCACTTCAACAATCTCAGTTCCTGCATTGCACAATTTTGATAAACTCCTCAAAGCATAACCAAATCAAATCGAAACTTTACTAATAAGCTCCTCACTTCTTCAGGTTTATTTAATTAATTTATCCTTGTTGGTGGTCTGGATGGGAGGATTTGAAAATTTAAAGAGAATGGATGAAAGCAAAGTTGCCAGCTCACAGCGGAGTAGTTGATCTTGGAAAATTTTAAAGTCCCCGAGAAAATTTACATACGAGCGGCCATAGACGTTCTCGGTTGAAAAAGTTCAGGAAAATCAAAAGCAAAGAAAATAAAGTGCTTTTTTTTTTTTTTGGCCATAAAGAAAATAAAAGTGTTTGAAAACTTCGAATTTGATTTAAATTTTTATTTTTATGGGAGGAAAGTACAATAATTGTGACTCTTTAGGAGTGGCGGTTAACGCCGGGAAGCGTTCACGTGTGTCGAGGACCACGGAGAGTCATGTGGAGCAGTGTTTTTAGGTGACCGGGGAAGCTGTTAAAAAAAAAAGAGAGAAATTTTTGGGATATTTCGATTTTTTTATTGAGTAAATATTATTTAATTTTTATTTATAAATACAGTGAATAGTACATTTCTTAAATTTAATAATTAATATTATTACTTTTTTATTTTTATATTTATTATAAATATTCATTTTTCTCTTCACTTATAATACTAAAATAAATAATAAAAATAAAGAATATAACTAAAAATTAAGTATATTTTTTACATTATTTAATTAAAATTTATTAATTATTAATTTACTTCAATATTTTTATTTATTTTAATTACAAGTGAAAAGAGAGAGGAATAATTATAATAAAAGTAATGCTATAGGAAATTTTACCTCCTAAGAAATTAAGTCTTTCACTATTAGATTTTTTTTTAATTTCAAATTAAGTAAATTAAAATTAAAAATATAAATTTTAATGCATTAAATGTAATCTAATGATGGAAATACTCAACCTCTTAAGAGATAGAATTTCCTATACTATTACCCTTATAAAAAATGCAAAAATAAAAAATAGCAATATTAATTATAAAATTTAAGAGATATAATAATTATCACTTTTATAAAATGAGATACTAAATATTATGATTATTATTTTTTTAAAAATTATTGAAAAATAAAGAATAAAGGATTATTGGTGAATTATATAAGAAAAAGTTTCATTTTGATTACATGTCATAAAAAAGCAAGTTAAAAAATATTTAAAATTTTTTTATGTTTAATTATTTTTAAATTATATATTTAGAGTTATAATTTCTAAAAATATGAAAATAAAATATTATTTTTAAAAATAACAAACAAATAAACCCTTTTAGCTAGAATGGTTAAAAATAATATTTTATTTTTACATAAATTTATTTTATAAATTATATTTATATTTATGTAAAGAAATATTTTATTTAATTTATAACTCTTATTTTAATTACATTTATACTATTGTGGAATCTATTAATTTTATCAATGATTTCACTCTAATTTTTTTCATTTGCCCTAAAACTAATGTTTACATACATACATACACACACACACACACACACACACACACACACACACACACACACACACACACACACACACACATATATATATATATATATATATATATATATATATATATATATATATAATTTTATCCTCTTTCTAACATTGTATTTATCATAGGAATATTATAAAAATTTAATTTTTAATTGAATTGCATTCATTTTTCAATATGTTTCAAATAAAAAATTTATTTACAAATGAATTAAAATTATTATTATTAATATAAATTCCAAATAATAAAATTTATTAATAAATTAATTAAAATCATTTCTATTGAAATGAAATAAAATTAATTTTAAAAAAATGATTCCACACAAAGCAAAAATACTCTATCTATGACCTTTGTTATTAATATTTCATCTGTTGAATAAGGATATTTATTAATTTTATTATCAATTTTGTAAAATTTATATATATTAAAAGTTTAATTTTTTAATTTTGAAAATATTAAAATGTGTAAAAACTGACAATTGATCTTTATTATTTATTATATAAGATAAAAAAATCACAAACATGTGTTACATTGGAACATATAAGAACTTCTCATTATTAATAAGTTCATTATGTGGATTTAGTTTATATTTTAAAATACTTTTAATAATAATTAAATTTTATAGATAGAATTGATGTTGAAGATCTTTAATGAAAAATAATTATAAAAAATAAGTTGTTTTTTCTTTTTATAATAGTAGAAATGAAAAGGTCATTATATATGCATACACAAGAATCTAAGATTGAATCTAGATTATAAAGGAAGACAAAGTCTTTGAAGTGTTATCAAATGCTACGTAAACTAAAGTTTCTCATTAATAAATTATTTTGTAAAACTTATTATTCAATCATAATTTTGGATTAATATTAATTTGAAAAAAATGAAAATTATCTCTTTAACTATGGAGTAACTAGATTCAATACTTGCAATTATTAATTTTTGCAATAAGTTCTCTTCAATTTTGAAATAGTTATATTTAACACTCAATATTCATCTTACATAAGATTTAAGAAAGTAAACATGCTCAATTTAACACAAAACTTTGTGGTTAAAAAAATCTAACATAGTGTGAAGGCTCTATGACTCCAATTTGAAAGTGATCTGACTTATGTATTATTTTTTTGCAATTTTTTTCATTTCAAGATATTTTGATCATTTTAATATAGTTTGCTTATCTAATATAAGTAAAAAAACATGTGATTGTGATTCTATCATGATCCAAGCCTTATCATGACTGGCGTGAATTCCATTATCCAAAATTTACCAATCTTAACATTTTTATACCCATTTTGCCCATAAAAATCTCTATTTCCATGTAGACCTAATATACATTTCCAATTCTATAGAAAAATTGATAGAATTTTTCCTATTTTTTGATACTTCCTAAAGGCTATACTCCTTAAATTATAAAATCTAAGAATTTTATAGATACAACAGCAAATCAAAGTACACATAATACCACACAACCTCAAAACACATACAACTCAACAACAATTCCAAATCACAAACACAGATAAATAATTTGACACATTAAGTTTTGGATTAACACAATCATTATTTCTATCCTAATCTTAATCCAATTGTTAAGTCTTTCTACCTAGTAGTTTTTAATTCTCCATAGATGTAGCAAAACCCAAAAGCATTCGTTTCAACCTGAAAATATTGAAAATAAAATGAAATGAGTTATAAGAATTCAATGAGTATATATCTACTACAATCATATTTAGAATCCGTTATATAAAATGATTAAATGTTAAATAAGTCTTAAAATATAATATAATTGCAAACCAATTTCCTAGATCTTTGTAACTTATGATGCTAATTCTCTAGTTGACATTATTTACCTGTACATATTTAGACTTCCTATTTCACATCGCCAATATGCTATCATTATAACTATTTAAATTACATAATATCCTTATCAAATCACATGTACAACCCTTTTCGAGTAATCACTAGATTTTCAAATAGTCAATAAAGTATAATTATAATTGAATCATCACAATCATAATAAATCTTTATAATCATGTCAAATAGTAATATTCAATCATGAATAAATTTAAACATAACATCACAATGCATATCAATTTATATTAAATACACATGCATCCACCTTTTAACTTATAGGTTAATCTTATACCTTCCATAATCTATCCATTCTTATCTCTTTAGGGTTTACTTTATACCTTTCATAAACTATTACTAGGAATTTTCCATCCAACTTTTATATCATTGCCCCTATTACATTTCTCATTTCAAATGTCACTCATAACATAATTTAGAATCTAATAAATTCACTAGAGCTCAGCTCTACATATCATAAATTCAATGCAAATTTCAACATAAATAATTATTTCACCAACACGAGGCAATGTTCAAGTACATAATAGTATATATATCAACATTGTCATGCCCTCTTGCATGGCCATTTCATTCAATCACATCACAGTACAGTTCATACTATATTTTCCTTTATACATGTGATAATGCAAATTCAATCACCACACAAGCTATATCATTTACCATTATAATTCCTATCACAATTAATCAACAATTGATACTGTCACCACCATACCTTCTAAACATTGTAAATTAACATCTACTTAAATAGAAAACCATTATCTTATCACAAACATCTTTTCTATGTTATTTATGCATTGTTACACAAGTAAGTTAAGAATAATACATAACATATACTTATACCATTAAGGATTCATGGGTGGATGTATATATATGATCCCTATCATTTGTAAGAAAAATTACAAGGATGTCATATGAACCAAATAATATTAGAATATTTATTTAGGGGAAGATATATACTCACTTGATAGGATTTATCTACTTTATTTGCTCTGAAGCACTTGAGTTCCACTTCCCCTTGTTTTCCCTACTCACAATTTATGATGATATTTATAAATACATGGCAACCACTTACTTTCCTTCAAATATTACAATTCTATATTAAATTCATGATTATTTTAGCATCTAAGATCATCAACTCCTTTTATTTTCAAATTTATCATTTAAAAATCATATATTCTCATAAATAATGGATTTTCTAAATCGAAGTATAAAATAATTAGAATAATGAAATCATAAGCTTTTTGGGGGTTCCACTCACATTACTATATAAAATCATACACTTATTTCCTTATATTTATATCTTTTTGTAAGGAACGCAAAAATCATATTTATTGGGAACTTCCTAAATTAAACTCCAAATATCAAAATTAGATTTTAATAATATAATTATATTTTAAATATACTAGTCCAATACTCTTAAACATAGTATCCTTAGTTTATTAATGTTATATTGGATATCTAAAATAGGATGATAAAGTGAGGATTTTTTGAATCTTATTCAAATCCTTAGAATATTGGGACGTAACACTTTAAGAATACTCTAATCTTATTATTTCAATGTTTATATTATAAAACTTTTATTTTTCAAAGCCATTATCACATATTTAAATTTACCCACAGCATGGTTTTCTAAGATATACAACCACCATAGAAAATATTATCATATAATACACTAAAATAATTCTATTCATGTTATTTAAACATATTATAGCATAAAATTTATATCTTTCAAATCTATTATCAATTATCTCAAATATACATAAATAATTTTTTTAAATTGTTTCAAATCCTCTAAAATCTTAATGTATAATTCCTTAAAAATACTATAAATATGATATTTTAACATCTTATAACATAAAATTTCTATTTTTCAAAGCCATCATCATACTCTTCAAAATATACAAAAATGAATTTTCCAAATCATATTCACGCATTCAAAATACTTAGAATTTTTAATTTCATTTTGAAGACAATCTCTAGAAATAGATGCTTTTACATTTAATTGTGTTCCCTCTAAAATGGTTCTAAAGAATCTATATAAGATATGGACAAGGAACATCCTATTATATCTTTTCTAAAGATTTAGGATTGTGAGGATTACGTAAAACATCAAGTTCTAATAAGCTTTGGCCCAAATTTGATAAATGTTATTTTGTAGGGTATCTCAAGGAAGCAAAAGGGTATTATTTTTATAATTCTACTGAGAATAAAATGTTTATTACTTAGAATGGCTTTTTTCTAGAAAAAGAATTCATTTTTAAGAAAATTAGTAAGAGAAAACTAAAACTCGAAGAAATTCAAGAATCACAAAATAATTTAGAACTTGTAAAACAACTTAAGTGGATGCCATAAGTCATTGTGAAATAGGAATTTGTTCAACTAACACAATGTCTATGTAGATCTAGTAAGACACATTATGAACTTGAGAGATATAGATTTCTTATAACCCAAAATGGTGATGTATTGCTTATAGATCAAGATGAATTTACAACATACTAAGAAGCTATTAATGGGTCAAACTCTAAGAAATGGCTTGAAGCCATTAGATTTGAGATGAAATCCATGTATATCAACCAAGTATGGACTTTGGTTGTTCCACTTGAAGGGGTAAAACTAATTAGGTGCAAGTGGGTTTTCAAGAAGAAAACTAATATGAAAGGTAAAGTATAAACCTTTAAAAGGTGATTAGTTGCTAAAAGTTTTTAGGCAAATTTATAAACTATGATAAGACCTATTCCCTAATTACCATATTAAAATTCATTAAGATCTTGCTTACTAGTGCGACTTTTTATGGTCACAAAATCTAACAAATTCATGTCAAAATTATTTTCCTTAATGGGAAGGTTCTTAAGGATGTGCATATGACATAAGTTGAGGGTTTTGTTTCTTTTAAAAATGCTAGAAAAGTATGTAAACTGTAAAGATCCATTTATAGATAGAAGCAAGCTTTGCAAAGTTAGAATCTTTATTTTTTATGATGTGGCCAGGAGTTTGGCTTCATAACAAATAAAGATGAATCTTATGTTTACAAAAAAAGTTAGTAAAAAACATAATTATTTTCATTGTATTGTATATAGATGATATACTACCCATTAGAAATGACATTCTTACTTTATAGATTGTAAAGACTTAGTTAAGGAATTGCTTTTCGATAACATTACTTTTCGATGAAAGACTTAAGTAAAGTTACTTGCTATGCATCAAAATCTATAGAGATAAATTAAAAAAATCACTTAGCGTAAGTCAAAGTACATATGTTAACAAAGTGTTAAAATAACTTAGGATGCAAGAGTCCAAAAAGGGATTCTTACTTATGTTACATGGTATAAGTTTATCCAAAGCTTAGTGTCCTATAACACAAGATGAGAATGACCACATGAATAAGATTCTTTATACATTAACATTTAGATCTATAATGTATGCCACACTATGTACTTATCAAGATGTCTTATATGCTTTGAGCATGATGGCTAGGTACTAGTCAAATCTTAGTGAGAGTTATTAAATTATTGTCATAAATATCTTAAAGTACTTGAAAAGAACTAAGGATTAATTCTTGACATATAGAGGTGAAAAGGAATAGGTTGTGAAAGGTTCTATTGATGCTAATTTCTAGTTTGATAATCATGATTCCAAATCATAGTCAGGTCATTGTTTTGCCTAAATAGTGGTGTTGTGAATTGGAAAAGTTCAAAAAAAGAAATAATGGTTAGTTCTACCATAAAAGCTAAGTATGTAGTTGCTTTTGATGTATTAAAAGAGGTTATTTATATTAAAAAAGTTCATCACTAAACTTGGTATAGTTCTTAGCATTTCAAACTAGTGGACTTATATTACGATAACAATAAGGTCATTGAATAGGCTAAGAAACCTAGATCTCACTAGTGATCCAAAGCATATACTTCGACATTTTCATCTCATCCATGAAATCATTAACAGATAATATGTGACAATATGTAAAATACCAATAAATGATAATATTGTTAATCTATTGATAAAGCATCTAATACAGTAGAAGCAAGATAGTCACATTAACTCGCTTAGTATTAAATACATAAGTGATTAGCTTTAATACAAGTGGGAGATTGTTATTATATGCTTTAGTAGATAATTATAAGATGATTGTATTTATATACTGTTATAACCCGCTCCCAATCATGATCGGTGTGGATACCATTATCGATTTTCATAAGCCTTAACATTTTTTATTCTTTCTATTCAATGGAAGTTTCCAAATTTTCAAAGGGACTTGAAATTTTATTTTAAGATTTCTATGAAAAAAAATAGACTCTTCCTTGTTTTTGGATACTTCTTGAGGGCTACACGCCCTAAATACAAAACTTATTTTTATCCAAATACAACATAATCAATATACTCATAGAATAATATAGTTTCATACTTATACATATACAATCAATTCATCACATCATATAATTCATCAAAACTCTATTTAATTGTTGATTCTAATCCTAATTGTCAAATCTTATAGTAAGGCAGTCTTAGATCTCTACAGATGCCACGAGACTTAAAGGCATTTATTTAATCTAGAAATATTGAAATTAAACAAAGTGAGTTATAAAAACTTAGTAAAAATATATCTATAACTATTTTGTAAGTGATCAATTATATATAATAATTATAAATTAATTATATTAGCAAACCTATTTTTTTATCTCTGTAATGTGCATAATCAGTCTCATATTGAAATTTTACTTGCAAATAACTTAGATCCCACATCTTGTATCACAAGTTATTGTAAACTCAACCACTCGCTTACCATCTATTTTGGGTGATTATCATATTCATAATTAGCCACTAAGGCTCAAACATAGACAAATCAACATAAGCATATTAAGTCTTTGCAATTGTGTCAAACAGTGATATCCAATTACAAGTAAAGGTTTAATACTATATCAAATCACATATTTAGTTATAATAAACATATATATAGCCACTTTTTTTATGTTAGGGTCAAGTTAATACTTTTCTCAACTACTTGTTAGGAATTTCCCATGCGGTTCTCAAATCAATCTTACATCATTTTCAACTATCAGCTAGGAATTTTCCATTCGATTTTCAAAGTATCATTCCAATATAACTCACAGTTCTCAATATCACTACTCCAACATAGTTCATAATTTTCAAGGTCATCCATGGCAAAATGCATAGATAGTATATACATAAGAGCTTAACTCTCAAATTACATTTCACACTATCATTTTTAGCCTACAAGTGACAAACAATTCAACTATAAACATTCGACAATCATTGCAAATATCATTATACTTCTATTGCGCACTTTGATTAACTAACAATCACTTAACAATTAACTATTCTTGTACTAAGAAATTAAGTTTATATAAATATATAAACTTGAATATGAATATAAAATTTGTAATATCAACAAGAAAAATATAATTCACAATATCTAAATAATATTTTTATTAAAATAAAAATAATTGTGAGATATATACTCACCTAATAATCTGGATCCACTTAGAAGTTTCAAAAGATTTATAACCATTTTTTTTTATAATTTTCTCCTATAAAGTGCTGCTAATAACTCGTTGGCATTGAAAATATAGAAACTTGTGGAATTTAAGATGCCCTTGTCTAAGCTAGCTTCAAAAGAGCTCTTATCTTGCTGCTTTCCGGCAAACCATCCAATTGAGCTATTAGATAGTGGTTTCCAGAGGAGTAAAGCAGTGGCAACATCTCGAAATGATGACTTTCATGCCATTAACTTGAAACTTCCCATATAGTGCTAAGTTACTGTAGGTCGGTGTGATGGAATGCGGAATTAGATTCCTCATGAAGATAGCATTAGCAGTTGACGGGCAGTAGCAGTGTAGTGGCAGATGGTTCTTGAATGGCCACACTTAGAGCTACTTCAAGGCGGCGAAAAGAGAAGGAAGGTACGGTGGAACTTAGAGAGTAAAAGAAAGTTTTAAAGTGAAAGAAAATAAAAATAAAGTGTGGAGCTGTTGGAAATTAAGATAAGAAGAACAGGGAGTAGAAAAAAATAAAATAACAAAAAATAAAAAGAAATAGTATGTCGATGAGAGAGAAAACTAGAAAAAAGTGAGAAAACCAGAGAGAAGGGGAAAAATAAAAATATAATAGCTATAGGTTTTATTCCGGTGTTTCTCGCACTACCTAAGTTCACTTTTTTTAATCTTGATCCTCCATTTGTAAAATCTCCTCCATTAAAATTTCATTCCAAACTCTTTTTCATAAAATTGATTTCGTCTAAATCTCTCAACTCCAATATTATTTTCGATCTTCCTTCAATATATAATATATATTTGAAAGTTTTAAAAATAATTTTGTCAACTTTTCCTCGAATCCCAAAAATAATATTATCAATACAATGTATTTTATAAACTCCACACTTTTAAATTTTACATATTCTAATAGAATATTTTAATATTACTTTTGATGAATAAAATCTTAATACTCATATTTCTAATAAAATATTGTAATAACTTGATAAACTAAGAAATATTTCAATTTCCATAAATAATTTATTGAATATAAATAATTAATTTTATACCTCTAATCACTAAAAATGTTCTCCATTTGTAAGAAAATTTTTATCGAAAATATTTAAACAAACCTTTAAACCAATGTTGGCTAATAAAACTCAAATATCAAAAGAAATTCAAAACCATTTATTATCCAAATAAATAAATATATAATAGCATTCAAATTTATAAAACTTTATTTTGGGATGTTACACATACATTGTGTTATTTTTTTTATAAAGACATTCCAATTATTGTGTTTAATATTACATCTGCATAATATAAGTAAATATAATAATTGTCCTTGAAATAATTTATATTATTACTAAAATGTCATTAGTTAAATATTGTTGTAAATTGGAATGATAATAATAATGCATTAAGACTAATATGTATGTTGACAGATGATAATGATTATCAATATAAGATATTAAGCTAAGTCATAAGTACATGTTAGAGAATAAATGTACTAAATTAACCTACTATAAGAATGCTATATGGATCACTATGTGAATGTTAAGTTAAGTTATAGGTACATGTTAGGTTAATGATTACCAATATAAGATATCAAGTTAAGTCAGAGTTTAATGATTATCAATATAAGAAATCAAGTTAAGTCAAAGGTACATGTTAGAAAATAAATGTAATAAATTGATTTGCCATAAGAATGCTATATGGATCGCTATATGAATGTCATAAATAATTTTTATAATGATAATGAAGTATGTAATACTTTAATTTAAAGTTACAATAATTCCCTATATAAGGAATTATGTACTATGATATCATCAAATGTCACCTGTAATAGGGTTGGCCTGAAAGGTAGTAGTTGGGTATACCATGAATTATATGAAAGGATGTAAGTGATCTAGATGAGATTTATTTCTCTTATGTAGGAAGAGTGATATTTATGGGCCATTTGATTGAGTGAGATGATGAAATACATAGTCATACTTAAATTGATTAATATATGATACTAATTCATTTATTTTAGTTAATTTACTCTAAAATCATAAACACATAGGTTAATTCCATGCCCTAAGTTCAATATAAATATTTAGGATGAAAGATACTAAATTACATGAAATATTCGTCATGGAATGGTTATATCCAATCATTGATATTCTTATTACTTAGTGGCAGTGATTTATTGTTAGGTATTACTCACTATCTTGATGCTATAATAAGATTTTAGGATTACTACTAACATAATAAGAACTTATAAGGTTACATACAAAGAGCATATCAAATATTGGGGTCATAATATAATTAGATACTTTTAGTCAAACCAAAGCTCCTAATTGGGTTAGGCCTAATATAATTGGGCTTCACTAAGTAATATCATAATATGATTAGGTTATACTTAGGTGATATTTAATATAGACTGATTATTAACTAAAGTCATATTTAGGCTTGGTCAATAATCAAAGCCTAGTTATCTTTTTTATTAAGGTAATTCTAGTTAGAGATTAAAAAATAGTTTTATCTATGAGATAAAATAAATTAACAAATAATAATATCTAAATAATACAAATCCTTTTAAAAGGAAATATCTTTATAAGATCTTAATCTTTTAAGAATATCTAGTTAAGATATGTATCATATGATTTGATAAATATTGGCCAAGTTTAGAAAACTTAATAGTCATCATCTATAAGATAGTAAGAGGTTTATGAAGTTTTTTGAAAAATTAATCCATAACCAGAAAGATCTTATAGCTAGCACTGTGTTAAGATAGAGTAATCCCATCCGATTAAATTAGAGCATTTAGTTACTCATGTGGATATCATAGAGACATTGCACTTTTAGATGAATTTCATCATTTGTGATAATCCTATCCATGCATTCCTAATGAGATCTGATTGTAATCAATTATTATTCAAGATCAATTATTTGTGCATTCATGCTTAGGTCATTTGGATGTTAATGATTAAAATTAAGGTAAAACACTAACAATAATTTATGCTTATTTTACTTGGATCTTTGATAGATTTTAAAGTAACTTTTAAATTTTTTGCTATACTTTTTGATTTAAAACTTATTAAGTTCCTCATTAGGTTCTTTATTGATTCTTAATAAAGATCCATTAATTTAGAAGCTAGCCTTTCAGGGCTACTATAACATCTAAAACATGCATAGTTAATTATATCATCATATTGAAGTCTTTTAACATTAAATTACCTTAAACATACTTTTAAAAAGTTGGGGAAATCCCATAGGCCTTTTATAGTTGAAGTTGGTGCTCACACTTTTGTCTTTAATTTTCAAGATTTTGATATGCTTGATAAAATTATGCAAAACAAATCTTAAAATGTCATGAGCTAACTTATTTTATTGTAATGGTGGAATCCAAATCAGGCTATCAATAAGCTTGATTTCTTTTTATGCCATTTTTGAAAATAAATTCATAATCTATGACTGGAATTCTTAAATTAAAAAAATGCTTAAGCCATTAGAAAAAACTTATTGATGTTTTAGAAGCTAAACAATACCTTAGTTGGATCCTAACTTGATGGAGATTATATTCGAATTTTAATGGCTATTAACATTTCCTAAAGCCGTCCAAGGGTTAGGTATTAATGGGTTAAAAGAGTTTTGTAAACCAATCTATTACTTTTGGGTTGAAAAATTGAAAATTGATTTAAATTAATAAAACATATAAACAATCTTTATTAAAATTCAAATTAATTTAATTTAGGTTGGACTACTTTGATTTAAGTTTCTTATAAAATAGTGCCATATATTTTTAACTTTTTTGCACTCATATTGAAATAATAAGAAAAGAAAAAGCAAAAAATAAGAAACTAAGAAAACCTCCTACAACAAATAAAAGAAATAATGGAAAATTGCAATTACTATAAAGCATTAGTAAGATCTAAAAATGAAAGAAATATTCATTACATATAAGTGGAATGGGATAATCTTACTCAATATAGCTATACTAAAATTGCTTGTTGCAGTAGTGACATTGGCATACATTGGTCACAAGCAGTAGAAGTAAAAGAGTTTGAGTAGCAATTTGTTTGCCTGCAATGAGAAAGTTTTATGCATTCTTTAATAAGCCACTATGTAGGTTTATTTTGTTTTATATTTCTTTTGGATCAAACTTTCATCTTCCTTTAACTTTCAAGCTATGTAGATAATAGTAGCTTAATAGGTCAATATGATTTAGATTAGATTTAAACAATGCAATCTTATAGAAATTCTATTTTTTTTAAAGTTGAAATATGGGAATTTTTGGCAATTAGCTTAAGCTTGCCTTTTGTTTTGCTTGACATTTGAAAAGATTGGGTCTTTACTTTGCTTATGTATTGGGTATATATAGTTTATTATGGCTTTTGAATTCTTATCCAAAGAAATTAATTTAAATTAAATTTTTTTGAAAACAAAGCAATCATTCTAAGCCATATATAAATAAAAAACCATTTTAAATTGTAATTTTAAAGGATAAGTTGATTGGATTTTAATGGATTATTAAATTTTGGACAACCTTAAAATTTTCCACCCTCTTTTAACTAGTTTTTAAGTCCTATGAGCCAATTTGCCACCATTAGAGCCATATGTTGATATAAAAAACTAATAGATTATTGCTACAATTATGGTAGACTTAGTGATAATCAAAAGCAATGTTAATAAGATAAGGCCATAGACTTCCAAAATCTTTCCTAAGCAAGATATAGACAAAACCTAGGAACATTAACTCAAAAAAGAGTTGTTACTTGCTTATAGAAATCTAATAGTTTGAAAAACTCCTCTTATACTTTTGTTAATGGCTTAACATCGCCAATGTTGTCAATAAAGGGCCACTAAGTTAGATCTTGTTAAGGACATGATGATACAATGGGACAAACTATAAGAACAAGATGGATTACACTATTTTGTACAATATTAGTTAATGACAAATTAATGTTCAAGCTACTAAAGTAGAGGTAGGTTAAAGTATTAGTAGTAATAAAGGTATGAATTTGAAGTTTATGCTTGATTCTAGTATAAGTAGGACTTTATCCATTCTATAATAGATGTTTCTTATTAGATCTAAAGAATTAAGGTTGGTTTCCTTTACATTGGGCTTTAAGGATCCCAGTTTAGGTCTTTGAGATTTGGATTTGCTTGAGATTGCTAAAAAGGATCATAGGCTAAAAATTCTAGTTTTCCAAATGGACTATGTAACACCTAATAGAATTAAAATATTATAGGTAAAAATAATCAAATAATTTTAAAAGTCATATAGGTAAAATTTTGTGTAAGAGGTTTGTAAAATAAATCCGGTTAAAAGTATCCTAAAGCTAAATGTGATTAAAAGTGATTCTATAAGAGTGGATAAGATATGGAAAGTTTTTTCTCATTTTTCTCCTTAGGCTTTTCCTTTTTTATTTCTCTTTTTTTAACCACTCCTTTATTTTTCTTTGAAAATCAAAATATTTCTTCTCTTCTTCTCATTTGCAAGAAAAAAAGCTCACCCTTATCCTCATTTCTTCATTTTCCAATCTAAGTAAGGTAATAATTCCTACACTTTAATCATTGCAAGACTTTTCTTCCATTTTTTCTTACATTATGAAGGATTAAGGAATTTCAAATAGTTAATTAAGTATAAGAGTTTTTGTTTAAAAGGGATTTAGTGCCCTAACTTGAAATTCTCTTCCTTTTGATAATTAATAGCTCAACTAAGCACCATGTTTGCTTTAAATCATTTCCTTTTTAAGTAGTAAGTGACCTTGCCTTAAATTTCTAACTTTGAATTCATCTATTTTAGTATTATTATGCTTTAGGTTTGTTTATAAATGTTAAACAAGAATTTAAAGTGTGTTAAATGAGGAAATTTATAGCGGATTTAAAGTGTTTATTGATAAGAATGTAGGATTTAGGGGTATGATGATGTGTGTTTGCATAAAGAAAGGGTTTTGAAATGATTTTATAGGTAGTGAACAATGAAAACGTAAAAATTTTCACACATATTCATACATGAATCAATTCGTCAAAAGCAATTTTCCTAAAGATGAATCAATTCATTCCATACAGAATTAAAATTAGACCTATTAAATTAATTCTTGAATCGATTCATAAAGGTTAGAGAATACTTTTTCATGTAATGAGTTAATTCATGAATTGATTCACTTTGTACAGAACATAAAAAAAGTTTCACCGAATCAATTCAACAAGGATAAAAAAGTTATTTCCTTGTGCTAAATCAATTTCAAAAGCAAATCTTCTCAAAAACAAATATAAATAAGCTTTGAATAAAAAGTTACTCCTTACTAATGTCTTATATGGATTTGTTTATTCATGAAATAAATGCTCAGATCAATGGTAACTTGATAAGTATTTAAGAACTTGGTGTGATATGAAACATATAGTTAGTAAATTAAGTTGCTATATTAGGAGGATGTGTTAGGAAAATTATTATGATGTGGTATCATAACTATGGCCTGAAATTTATTGTGAATATCATTATATATGCATATTGTGTGGAATTTAGTTTATATTTGGAACAATATATTAGTGAAGGTATTTACTTATGTGTAAATGATGTTGTTATTATTGTAACTATGAAATTGAAGTGCTAGTTAAGATATTTGTTTGTTCTTATAAATTATGCAACAAATAAGAAATTATGATAACTTGAGGCAAAACTAGAAAAATATTTTAAGAGGGTCAATTATACATGCATAAGTATTACAAACAAAAAAATTTATATATAAAATAAAGATTTAAAAATTAAATTATATAATAAAAATTTAAAAAGTAGCTTATTTTATTAATATATATAATTTTATTCCATTATAAATTATGTAAATATATTTTAAAAGTGTTAAATTACATATAATTATCTAATTTAAAAGTATTAAGAATAAGTATTTAATTCAAAATTAAAAAAATATAATATATGAAAATAACATAAAAATTAATTTAATTTCATTACAAAAATAACTTTTAAATTACAAGGCCATTCATATTAAACTTGCTTTTATTTAAAAAGATTTTTGCATTTCATTTATACAATAATCAAAAGTCATATTTGGTTAACATTTTCCTTATTTTATTATAAACTGTAAATTACATTATAGTACCACTTCCTAACTTTCTTTCAAAGAGATTTTAGCACTGATATTTATTTCAAATAAGTGTCGATTTTATAAATTACTACTATTATATTTCTAAAATGCTTTTTTTTAACTATAAGAATGTAGTTGTCAATCAAGAATTTCAAAAAGATATAACTCTATAATTAGTTAACTAATTTTCGCATATGATCACTCGTTTCCATTTGTCTTCCAATAATCTTTTGATAGAAAATAAGAAAATTTAATTTTGGTGAGGTCCACTTTAATTAAAAAGGTGTAAATTGAGTTTAAAACTTTGAATGACCATAACTTTATGCTCGATTGTTTGATTTGGGTAAATTTTATATTGATTTGATATAACTTTTTAAGATTTACGCATTTACAAAAAATCATTTTGCCCACTCCAACTGTGCGAAAAAAAATCTTTTTCAATGACTTCTTTCAAATTTTGTTTATTTTATCGTCATTTTGCTAATTTTCATCTTGTTTTTCTTAATGCAAATTCATTTGAATTTCATATTGAACTGTTACTCCCTAATTCTTTTAGTGTCTCATAATAACTTTCTTAATAATTAAACTATCAAAGAATAATATGTTACTATTTATAAATCAAACAGTAATATGTTAGTATGCAAACAATAATATCAACTAAAAATTTAAAATAAATGGATAAATCAAATCTCATTAATAATTAAATTGTCAAATAATAATATATTATTATTTAGTCTTTAGACAATAACATGTTACTATTTCATTTCTAAATAGTAATATTGATAAAAAAATTTAAAATAAATGAATAAATTAACTTTCATTAATAGTCAAACTATTAAAGAAGAGCATGTTACTGTTTCGTCTCCAAACAGTAACATTAACAAAAAATCTAAAATAAATAGATAAATCAAGTGTTATTAGTAATCAAGTTGTTAAATAATAGTATGCTACTGTTTAGTCTCTAGACAATAACATATTACTGTTTTATCTTCAAATATTAACATCGACAAAAAATTCAATATAAATGGATAAATCAAATCTTATTAATAATCAAACTACCAAATAACAGGATGTTATTATTTAGTTTCCAAGTAGTAACATATTACTATTTAGTCTCTAAATAATAACATTGACTAAAACTTCAAATAAATAAATAAATTAAGCCTCATTAACAACTAAACTATCAAATAGGAGCATGTTATTATTTAGTTTCTAAACAGTAACATGTTACTATTTTGCCTCTAAACAATAACATCGACTAAAATTTAAAAATAAATAGATAAATCAAGTTTAATTAATAATTAAACTATTTGGTCTTTAGAAAGTAACATATTACTATTCCAACAATAACATGTTACTATTTGATCTCCAAATAGTAACATTAACTAAAACTCTAAATAAATAGATAAATAAAGTCTCATTAATAATCAATTTGTAAAAAAATAACATATTACTATTTGGTCTCTAGATAGAATAGTAACATGTTATTGTTTTATTTTTAAACAGTAATATTTATAAAAAAATCTAAAATAAATGAATAAATTAAGTCTCATTAATAACTAAACTAATAAAGAAGAGCTAATACTATTTAGTTTCCAAATAGTAATATATTACTATTTAGTTTCAAAATAGTAAAATCAACTAAAAACCTAAAATAAATGGATAAGTTAAGTTTTATTAACAACCAAATAATAAAAAAAGAGGATGTTACTATTTCATCTCTAAATAATAACATCAATAAAAAATCTAAAATAAATAGATAAATTAACTCTCATTAACAAATAAACTGATAAAGAAGAGCATGTTACTATTTGATCTCCAGACAGTAACATGTTACTATTTTATCTTTAGATAGTAATATATTATTATTTCGTTTCTAAATAGTAACACTAACTAAAAACCTAAAATAAATGGTTAAGTCAAGTTTCATTAATAACTAAGTTGTCAAATAAAAAGATGTTATTATTTCATTTCCAAATAGAAACATCGACTAAAAATTTAAAATAAATAAATAAATTAAGTTTCATTAACAAGCAAACTGCTAAAGACGGGTATGTTATTGTTTGGTCTCCAAACAGTAATATGTTATTGTTTAGAGATGAAATAGTAATATATTACTATTTTATCTCCAAGTAATAATATTAATAAAAAATTTAAAATAAATGGATAAATTAAATCTTATTAACAATCAAATTACTAAAGAAAAGGATGTTACTATTTCATCTCCAAATAATAACATTGACTAAAAATCTAACATAAATAGATAAATCAAATCTTATTAATAAGCAAATTGTTAATGAAAAGTATATTACTATTTAGTCTCCAGACAGTAAAATCAATAAAAAACTTAAAATAAATAGATAAATCATGTTACTATTTGGAGAAGAAATAATAACATGTTACTATTTTATCTCCAAATAATAATATTAATAAAAATTTAAAATAAATAAATAAATTAAATATTATTAATAACCAAATTGCTAAAGAAGAGAATATTACTGTTTCATCTTTAAATAATAATATCGATTAAAAATTTAAAATAAATAGATAAATCAAGTCTCATTAATAAGTAAATCACTAAAGAAGAGTATGTTACTATTTGGTCTCTAGATAGTAACATCGATAAAAAACTTAAAATAAATAGATAAATTAAATTTTATTAACAATCAAACTATTAAATAAGAGTACGTTACTGTTTAGATAACATCGATTAAAGAAGAGAATATTACTGTTTCGTCTTTAAATAATAACATCGACTAAAAATTTAAAATAAATAGATAAATCAAGTTTCATTAATAAATAAATCACTAAAGAAAAGTATGTTACTATTTGGTCTCCAGACAGTAACATTGACAAAAAACTTAAAATAAATAGATAAATTAAGTTTTATTAACAATCAAACTACTAAAGAAGAGTACGTTACTGTTTAATTTCTAAACAGTGTTACTATCCATATAGTAATATTGATAAAAAATTAAAATAAATAGAAGATAAATTAAATTTTATTAACAATCAAACTATTAAAGAAGAATATGTTACTGTTTAGTTTCTAAATAGTGTTACTGTTCACATAGTAATATTAATAAAAAATTAAAATAAATAGATAAATTAAACCTCACTAATAATTAAACTGCTAAAGAAAAGTGTGTTATTGTTTAGTTTTCAAATAGTAATATATTACTTTTCAAACAGTAACATTAATCTAAAATCTAAAATAAATAGATAAATTAAGTCTCATTAATAACTAAACTGTCAAAGAAAAGTATGTTACTATTTAGTCTCTAGATAGTAACATGTTACTGGACAGTAATATGTTACTATTTGATCTTTAAATAGTAATTTATTCAGGATAATTATTTTTTTAAAAAAAGATAAAAGAAAGAGACTATTCTACAATTCTATACAAGATTCTGCATCTTTGAGTTCTTATTTATTTTTATTTTTATTTTTATCTTAACTAAAAATTTATTTTAATTCTTAAAAAATTAAATTTTTATTAATTTTATTTATAATTAAAATTTTATATTAATTTAATTTTTATCAAATTAAAAATTCTCTAGTTTTATTTTTTATAAATTCTTAGTCTTTTATTTTTAATTTTGATAAGATTAAAAATCCTCTAGTTTTAATATGCAATAATAGAGATTTCTATTTTAGTATTTTTGTTCTTCCTAAGACATGTTGTAAGTGTGTTATTTTGTCTAAGTTCTTATTTATTTTTATTTTTATCTTAATTAAAAATTTATTTTAATATTTAAAAAATTAAATTTTTATTAATTTTATTTATAATTAAAATTTTATATTAATTTTATTTTTATAAAATTAAAAATTCTTCAATTTTAATTTTTATAAGTTTTTAGTTTTTTATTTTTAATTTTGATAAAATTAAAAAATTTTTAATTTTAATATGCAATAATAGAGATTTCTATTTCAGTATTTTTATTTTTTTCGAGACACGTTGTAAGTGTATTATTTTGCCTTTTGGACTTTGTAGTAAATTATTATTTACGGATGAACTTAAATGAAAAAAGTGAACATGTGGCACTCGTTATAATAAATTGTAACAAATGGTACTATCCTAATTTTTTCCCAATAATATAATATGTCATTAAGGATTGTTTAGTTAGGTAGAAAATAAATTTTTGGAATTCATTTTCTAATTTTCCCTTATTTGGACATTAAAAATTTTTGATTAATAAGAAAATAAATTCTGGTTAATCAGAAAGTTGTATAATTTTTTAAAAAAGTAACTTCTCATTTTGAAAAATAGAATTTATTTTTTTGTTACTCAGTACATACATACTTAAACCCAAGCTTTCTGCCTTCTCAACTTATTATACAATTATGATCATGAGTAAAATTTATTTTTATTTATTAAATATTTTTATGATGGATGTTTTATTTCTATTTTTATAAAATTTATTTTTATTTATTAAAGTTCAGGTGCACATTTTCATTTAATATTCATTAAAATATCCTTTCTTTCTTCCTTATTATAGATACTCTATTATATAATATTTTGTAACAATTAATTAAACTAACTGTATGAATCTATGTATAAGATTTTATAATATCTTTAATATATATTTTCTTGTTAGAGACCAATCATCAATTAACTACTGGACATCAAGAATGATAAAAAATTTATAATTTTTTTAAAGAAAAGTATATAAAATTATAATAATTTTAATTTATTTGCAAGCAACTAATTTTTTTTGTGTACCAAATACTAAAAAATATTTTTTTCTTTATGCGCCAAATAACAAAAAATTATTTTATTTTTTAGAAATATGTTTTCTTCTAAAAATTTCATTTTCTCCTAAATCAAACGAATCCTAAAGAACTAATAGTTTTTACCAACAGAAAAAGTGTTTTAATAACTTGTATTGGCATGACAATACATAAGTGGATGATAACATAAAATTAATTTATACTGAGAATATATTAAATTTAGATCCTTTTATTATAAAGGTGTTTTATGTTCTTATTTTAATGTTATGTTATGATAAAATGCGTTGATCTTTTTATATTTTCATACTTTAAATATTAATCACTATAAACTATTATCATTATCATATTTTAATTAAATAGAATAAGAAAATGATTTGTTCATTACTAAAATGTATACATACATACATACATACATATATATATATATATATATATATATATATATATATATATATATATATATATATATATATATATATATATATATATATACAAGTAAATAAAATTAAGTATTTTTATGACTAACAAGCTTTATTTTTATGAATGTAAGAAAACATTTTATTTTTAAAATACACAATACTTGAAGAAGGCAATATAAAATTTTTAAAGGAGATAATATATAAATTTTAAGAATCAATTAAAAATTTTATAGCTCAATATGTGGGACTACATAGAGTTTTGGGGGGCTATGATCCTTCTAAAGCTCTAGGTATCCCTAATAATAATGAAGGTGATGATATTTATGTTGTGATTTTATGTATCAGATTAGCATGCTTGCTTTTAAAGGATAAAGTTAACTTGGACAGAAAAGGATGGTCTTGTGAGGGATAAGGATGAATAGAGTTAAAGGAATACCTAAATCTTATTATTTATTTATTTTCCAGTAATAACTTATTGAATAAAATTTTTTATGATGACATGACAAGCTAATGAGTAAAGCAACCCTAATAGGGTGTTGGTCTATGTATGCAAAGTAACTTTTGTTTAAAAAGTGCAAAAAACTCTTTTGTGTGTTTCAATTTCCTTCTTTCTAAGGCATATGAATATGTTTTTTCTAGTTAGCAAATTTGGTTAGTCCTTTTTTAAATTGATTTGTAAAATTAAAAACAAATGTGATATTAATTTATTAACTTCTTTTATTTTCTAGTTATTTATTAAGTTCCTTCGGACTTTTTCTTTTTTTTCTCTCTTATTTTGTATGGGGAACTTTTCTCTTAGGTGCTCAACTATTGTCAAATGGATTGAAAATGGGTCCACTCAAGTATTTTGATGATAAGGTAAGTCTTAGAATAATTAAGACAAATACTTGTAAATGCACATCTATTGCATGATAGGTTTTCATTCATTTACATTTGATTTCAACATTAATATATCCTTGAAAGTAAAATGTTGTTATATGTAAAACATTGCAATAATCATAGACTTATAGGTGGTTGCTTTTAGCAATTTCCAACGCAATCATATATTTTGGCATGGATTGTGATAGATTATAAAAGCTAGATTCTCTTGTTAACTTTTTCCATTCTAATATTTCTCAAACTAGTATCTTAACTTTTATTTATCTAAGCTAGCAAAAGATACAAAAATGCAAAAAAAAAAAATAGCCTAGTGCTTTTCTTATATTATCAAATTTCTATAAAAAGATAAGGACTCCTTATGGCCCTTGTTTTCTAATAAATTCAAAAAAGAAAGAATAAAGAGGATAAAGTTACTAATAATTTTTTATGACTGCTAGTTTTGAAGAGAAAATTTAATAAGGTGGTAAAGGCAATTCTAGTAAGAAGTCTAAGCAAACTTAAGATGATTTGATTATTTTAGTTGGTGAACTTAAGGTAAGCAATCATTTTGGACAAAGAAGAAAATATGTTGGTTAAATGAACTACCTAAGACCTAAGCTTCTAACAAAATGTTTCTATAGATAATTCTTTAGTTGAGATACTTATTTCTCTATTTGATGAAATTTTCCTTATTTATACTATTATTTTATCTAGATCAATCAAAGATAGTGATGTCTGCTAGGGTGTAAACAAATCGAGCTAAGTTAAACATTTATACAATTAAGCTTGAACTCATAAAAAGTAAATGATTTTGAATTTGAGTTGAACATCATTAAGCTCAAATAATTCAAAGATGAGCTCGAGCATGACTCCAATATGAGCTTAAATGAATTTACATAAACTTATTTAAATGGTATGTTATTAGGCCCCAATTTCACATGAGACCTAAAATATTTGAATTCTAGTTTGAGCTTCTAATAAAAATGAATCTAAAATTTTTTTTACAACCTTATTCCAATGGTTTGTTATTTCATTTAAATTTGATTGTATAAAATTTTATCTTTTATAAAAATTTTAAAGTTTTTTTATTAATGTAAATTTTTCTACAACTATCAAATTTATTAAAAATATTAGCATAATCATCATTAATGCTAATAATTACATTTAACGGAAAGTAACATATACCAAAAAGTTAATTACTTCAATTATAGTATCATATTGCTTCATACAACATTAACAATTAATAATAAGATTAATTTTTTTATGTACTACATTATTTATGTGTTATATAAAAATAAAAATATATTTTTTATTGTTATGTTTGTTTAGGATGGTGAACAATTTAAGTTAAGTAATATATAGTTTAAGCTTGACTCATTTAAAGTCAAACTTGAATTGAGCTTTTCACGAGTTGATCTTGAGTTACTCAGGAGTAGCTTGACTTAGGGTGGAAATTAAGTGGTTAGGAGCAGTTAAGTGTTAATTTAAATTAAAACTGATTAAATTTATATTAATAATTTAATTAAACAAATAAAATTAGATATTGATTAGTTTCGGTCAATTCAGTTAAATCTAACATCTTTCATGTTTCCTTGCCTTCCATGTATAGATTCCACCTTAATTGCTTTCCATTATTACCAACAAAATAGAATGGAAATGGATGCCTTCATATTCCTAAAAACATGAGGGGATCCTTTTCTCGTGATTGTGGTCGTTTATGGCATCCAATAGCCATCAACATGCCATGTCAAAGGGTATTTATTCTCTAAAAGGCCAAAACTCTGAAAGCATTATTCTATTTTGTGTTTCATAATTATTTTTTTGTGTGGACACTACTAAAGCCTCTGTCTTTCTCCTTTACCTCATTGACAATCTAACATTCACTTTCTTTTGCCCAATGCAATTCAACATAAGCATCAAGGATAGCAACAATAAGGATTGGCATAAAATACAACATATCCCCAGCATGTGCTATGAATGATTCTCCTTAGACTTACAGAACTGCATACTGAGCTTTTTACATTCCTTTAGGTAACTACTGCTTTTTCCTTTTTGTGTCACACCTTAAATGTGTATATTTGAAAGTAAAAACTAATTTATTTTCCATTTTTTAAGGAAATCATACGTCTTAGGATTCAAGAGAAATGTAATTAACCATAATTATGATCATGCAATTCATATGGATTCTCTGGCTTTGAAGTTTAAATTCCTTCTTTGGTGTTGTTTTATGATAATAAAAGGATGGAGATGTGGTGCTCCACTGATGTCGTGTCTTTGAGGTTCTTAGTTTGTTCCTTGAACTTAGGTCAAACTAAGAACGCAAGATACTAGATACCTTTTACATTAGTGATATTCAATTTGGATGCATTATAACTATGTTATATTGCCTATCCTATAAAGGAAGTGATTCCTATTTTAATTGCAACTTTATATTAGTAATGATGAAATACTCTATCTTGTTTCTGGACACTATTCAACTTTAGTGAAAAAAATAATCAAATTGTACCCATTTTTTATTAACCCAAAAATAATAAATGTAACTTCAAAATCAAATAAAATTTAAACTAAGTTAGAAAAGAAGAATCCTACCACAATGGCTAAGGATTCGTCCAGAGTTCAAATTTTTATGTTGTGAATGCATCCTCTTCATATTGGCTATGAGCTGAAATCTTTGACTTGCTAAAAAATTGAATCAACGCATGCTATTTTAATAGAAATATCTTCTAGATAATCACATTTAACAAAAAAAAAAGGGACTTTAGGATATAAAATGAATAATCCCAGTTCTTGCATGCCTATGGAAGATGGAAGTCAATGAAAAGCATTGTTCAGATGAATCTAGTAAATCTTTTATCCATCTCAATATTCTCAATTAGACGGGATTCATTAAATCATAGATTTACAATACCACTGTGAATCTCTGATATGTTAATATCAGTATCTTTAATCTTCCCAAAAACCCAAAAGAAGCCCTTAAATGTTGCTTAGTTACGAGAATAATTTGAAGGGAAACAAACGTAAACTCAATGGGAAAGCTTGTGAAATAAGACATAGAATCATATTTCATGCTGGTGAAGAGAAGGATTAACGTCGATGAGAATTAACAATGGTGTAAAGACATGATAGTGATTGGGGAATACAATATAGGGAAGAAGACGAGGAACATAATTTAAGGAAGAAGATATAGGTTGCTGTAGAATGAGAATGAAGAAGATGTGAGAAATGCCATTTTTACTGATATAAAATTGAAAAATATATATAAGGTTGGGTGACGTGGCATGTTGGTGGCCGTTGGATGTTACAAATGGCCATGATCACGAGAAAAGGATCCCCTCATGTTTTTAGGAACATGAGGGAATCCATTTCTGAAATAGAATAACCATCTCCAAATTTAGGTTGCAAGTCTAATAAAACTAGAACAAGAATTAAAAAAGAAAGTTTTAAGCATATAATTTAAAAAAATCATAAGAAAAGATAAATGAATAATTTGAAAGATCTTTAACTTGAAACAAATGTAAAAAAACATAAAGGGAAATGCAATAAAACTAACTAGAAGCCTAAACTCATTTATCACTATTGTCATTAAAACCATTTCCTAAAACAAGTGAAGCTGGGTATAGGGTAAAAAAAAAAGGAAAAGTAGCATGGAATCATAAAACTTATAAAATGAAATGGAAGATCTTAACATTAACTATGAAAGCATACATGTCATGCAAAAATTGAAAAATTACTACTAGTTATAAAGGTGGAAGACCCAAAACTAAACAATTTTGCCATAGCCTATTAAGCATTATCACAATGTAGTAGCTCTGACTTGCTAATCATAAAGCTTCATAAGCACAAATCATAAATGTGGGTGGCTAATGAAGTGATAACTTAACAAATTAACTTAGTGGAGCAGCACGAACAGTCGTGAATAGTGATCAAAGCCCTGCTAAAGTTTGCTATTTGATGAATAGGGGATAAGAAAAATGAGGCTTTCCTTCAAATGCCCATTGCATCATGTGATGAAGAAGGACATCTTTAGAGATACAATGTTATTTTTGTAATTAATGTAGTTAACCCTAGACATATTCTGATAAGATTGTCAATACCTAATATCGATAAAAAAATTCAAAACTCCTATTTTATTCACTTATTCCTACCTGATTAATTAAAAGACCCACCATTGACTTACTTTGTTCAATTTAGCTCAAGCAATTATCTTTAGGTTAAGAAAAATTGTCCATCCCTAACTTGGCTCATAGCACCTTTAGTGTTTGACCTAATAATTACAAGAGCACCATGAATTTATTATCTTGGAACTATTGAGGCCTTAAGCTAGCCTTGAAAGATCAAGCTTTGAAAGAGCTTATTGTGAAATTTAGGCTTGCCTTAGTATTTTTAAGGGAGAAAAAACATCTTTTAGAGGATATGGATGCTTTAGAAAATGAGTGCAAGTTTTTTTTATAGATATTATGTGGATCTCGATGGTTGCAATAGTGATTTTTCTCTTTGGTGGAATAAAGGTATATATGTTTTTATGAATTCTAGTAGTGATCATTTCATTGATGTAGAAATTTTAATCCTTAAGAGAAAAAACTCCTTAGAGCCATTTTGTTTTAGGCCGTAATTACATACAATTTAAGGCAATAGTTATAATGGCAAAAAAAAAAAGAAATTAATTATGAAAATTATTTTTCAAATTTAGCTACTTTTAATCATAAGGATTAAGTCTTGTTAGGAGATATCAATGACATTCTTTCTTAAAAAAAAAATTCTCTATCACCCTTTGAATGTTAACTTCAAAATTCAAAACTTTCAAAATTTATCGAGTACTTGTCATGTGATAGACCTTGAAGCAAAAGAGGCTTTCTTCGGTTAGAGTAATAATAGGGATGGGCGTACTTATATTTTACAACATCCTTATAAGGCAATTTTGCAATAATGAATAGCAGATTCCCTTTCTTAATGCTTAAGCCTTTATTTTTCCATTTATTGGGTCTAATCATTACCTTCTACTTCTTTCTTTAAAGCCTATTGAAAAGAAAGGATTCAATTTTTCAAATTTCAACATAACATATATATATATATATATAGGGGCAACTCTGGTGAGAAGGCTTATTTGATGTAAGAGATGAGAGGATTAAATTACAACTATTAGATTAAATTGAATGGTTGAGATTAGAATTATGTTTTAGTAATGCACGTGACCCTTTCCTTATTTCTTTCACTCATTAATTACTTTATCGATTGTTCCTTTCCTTTTTTTAATTTATTTCATAACTTGTTGACTTCTTATTTGTATATTTGTCATTTTACATTACTTTTCATTACAAATAAAGAGTTTTAATTATTTTGAAAACATCAAATGACTCTGTTATAAGAGTTCAATATTTTGACATTAATAAAATTTCAAAACTAAATAAGAGTGGAATATTGATTCACAAAAAAAAGGGAGAAATATTATTTTTCATAAATTTTACCACATAAAAAAGAAATGGTTTTACATTTAATTTAACTTATTTAAGTAATTTTTTGTAAAATAAATTTCTCTTCAAATTTATTGTTACATTTAAAATTAGTTATATTAATCTGTACAATTCTATATCATTTCTAAATTCTTGGTACCTCATCCATATATTTTGAAATTGATATAATATAATTTTCAAATATAATAAAAAGTTAACTATTTGACTTATTATTATAATTTTTTTCTAAAATTTTAGTATATAGAAATCAAATCCTTAGCATTTGATGTTTATATGAAGAAATTTAAAGATCTCCTTAGCATCCATATCTTGAAAAAAATTTAGTCCTTCATCATGTTAATCATCTACTTCACTATCAATATTTTCCTGCCATGATTACAAAATTAAACCATTAAAATTTTTGCATCAATTATAATTTAGAAATAATAAGTTACTACAAAAATTAATAAATTATTATTTATTTTCCTCTCATGGTTTACATTAATTAGTAATTTATTTATATTAAATTTATTTACATTAAATTACTAATTAAGTGTATAGTGAATGATCAATGCTCGTGATATTCACCAAGGATTATATATCTCAATGTCATTCCATCATTCAACAATATCAATAGAAACCATAATAGTAATATGAAATCTTACTTTATACAATTCAACCTCTATAATAATCATATGGACTTTGTCATGTTTACAAATACTACTACATACCTTGTCCCTCATCCAAAATTTGCACTAATCACTTATTATTAATTCTAAACTATTAATTTCGAGCTTTCAAGTCTCAATTTGATTATGGTGAGAAAGATGAGAAACATATAGAATTCTTGCAAGAAAAGTTGTGATTTTATTTTCACCAAATAATATAAAATAAATTAGACTTCATATTAACATCAAACACATATATAATAATAGGAATGATTTTATCCACTGAATATATTAACTTGCACATTATTTTATCTCAACATTGTCATCCCATATCAAATAAAATTAAAAACATCTAGTTTACACTCCAATACAACTAATAAATGGATTAGATAGAACCAAATACAAAATGAGAAAAATAAAAAACTTAGCGTACTAAGAAAAACTTCTAACATTTCAAAATCGAAATTAACAAAACAGTGAAAGCATTAACATCTATTTCACTACATTTATTAAACCTCTATATCTCACATAAATAAAAATCCTTAAGCCTTAATCAACTTTAGCACTAATAGAAAATCATATATATATATATATATATATATATATATATATATATATATATATGAATGAAACCAACATTGATCAAATTGCAATCTGATATACTTATGTATTGCCCATTTAATAAAAAAATTAAATGGATTGTCCACTTATTTATATTAAAATACTAATTAAGTATTTTTCCCACTTATCAATACTGTACCTTTATTTGGTATGGTTCTTCTTGATCCATGCACTTGTCAACAATCTAGTATATATGTGCAAGCAAAATAGAGTTAGCTAATTGAATAGAGCAAAATTCAATTGAAGAATGATAAAGTATAAGATGATATAAATAAAATCCTACCAAAGGTTATGGAGTAGATTTAGTGGGGCAGTTACAACTATCATGATATCCATATTGACCATAGGTTTTACAAAGCCTTATTCTCTTTTGTTGTTGTTCAATAGCTTTTTCTTTCCCTCCTTTGATTCTTTTTTCTGCTTCTTTAGTTTTTGAAAATTGAGTTGGATAATTTCCACATTAATAGGAACATTGGATTCAAAAAAAGACTTCAATTCATCTTTCTTGCTTTCCACAAAGTTATTCTTAGCATCAATTAATTAGTTTTCAATATCAAGAGCTCCATTTTTAATAATAATCAATTTCTCCTCATATTGCCTAGTGATATGCATACACTTGCATAATTATGCCCATGTATATGATATTAACTTATTCACATTTTCTACTTTAGAACACCCTTCCAAGATATTTCCTTTATCATAAAAAATGTGTTTACTAGTTGCTAATTTGGTCCATCGATTTACAAGGTAATGCTTTAGTATTTCATTCAAACCTTTTTCTTTCAAGACAAAAAGTATGTGGTGACATGGAATTCCTTCTGATTCAAACATCTTACATGAATAATGCATAATATGATCTAAAGCATTATAAATTACTTCTCTTAATTTACTATCAAATGCACTATTGTCAACTATGGTTATTTTTAATATCCCTTCTTCCTCTTTCTTTTCTTCAACCTCACAATCTATACATGTAAACCATAACTTTTTTTGAAATCTATAAGAGTTTTCTTGAGTATAAATATCCCTTGCGTGCTTTTCTAAACTTCGATTCATCTTCAGTTAAGGGATAAAATGGAGCATGTTATTATTAACAAGTATTCTTTATGCCTCTGTGCTTGTATTGCAGAATCAAACCTCATCCAAAATGCAACCAAGCTTAGATTTTTATTCAAAAATTATCCATAAAAGGAGTTTTCACTTTCTAATCTTGATGTTATTCTTAAAATCCCTGCCAAAAATAAGTTCTTGAAATAGGCTAGTATCCACATGCTTCTAATATCATACATATGCATGAGCCAATCATTCTTTTCCACCTCAAAATCACTAATGACTAATTTCCATGTTGATTCAAACCCTTTTGATGTTTTTGAATTCTAAACACATGATTTGAAACAATTATTGAAATCATCATTAGCATTTAAGAAGGCACCTATCTTTTCTGAAAGCTTTTTCATTATGTGCCACATGCAAAATTTATGAGTGGAAGAATAAAAAACTTTCTTCATTGCAATTTTCATTACTGGATCTTGATCTATTATGATAACAATTAGTTTGTGGTCTCCTATTGCTTCTAAGAATCTTTTAAATAACCACACAAATGATTTAACTTTCTCATCTACTAAAAAGCTAGCCCTAAAAGTAATAGATTGCCTATGATGATTTATTCTTGTAAAAAGGGCAAAAATCATAAAATACTTATTTGTTTCATATGTAGTATCAAATGAAACTACATCTCTAAATAAGGAAAAAATTTTCCTACAAAGATTATTTGCTAAAAGATTTTTTTTAGCCTACCTTCATCATCAACATCATATGCATAGTAAAATGAATGGTTTATCTCTTGCTTCCTCTTGAAATTGTCAATAAACATATGTGCATCCGAATCTTTAATCAAAGCTTTTAAATCTCTTGAATAAATTTAGAGATCATTTTGTGTGCATCCAACATTCTCATATCCCCTACTTGTTCTCTTAACAATTGATAAACTTTTGAGGTCCCTACATTTGCTCTATTATATGCATGCAATAGATTCTAGTGAATAGAGTTTATGTTCTTTGTAGATCTTAAGAATTGTCTCTTCCTTAGCGTGGCAAGTGCATGTATGTGACCTTCATGAAATCTTACAATTTCATATTTTCATTCCATTGTCAATTTGAAAATAACTTTACATTACAACCTTCCCTTGTCAAATTCATTTTCCTAGCTTTAGAAATATTTTTTCCTCCAACCAATAATCCATTCTGAGCAATATCCACTTCCTTCCTTAAGCTTTCTTTGAAACTTTCTTTTGAACAAATAAAATACTTCTAACACTTTATGCCATTTTTATTTTTTGTTTCCGATGAGCAACGCACACTAAAACTAACATTGTGGGCATATCTTTTATAAAATTCTTCTCCTTCTTTTAAGGTATCAAATACCTTTCCTATTATAGGCTTCAATTCATCATCACAAAAGGGCATCCATTCATCTTCCTAAAAAGCAAAGTTGAGAATAATTTAGTATTATTATAATAATTATCAGAGAAAATATTCAACTATAACTTTCATTGTTCATACATACTATATCAATAGGATTACTAAAACTTTTTGAGGTTTTGGATTGATCATTGTTGTGATTATCAGTCTCTATACAAATTGTTCCTAAAAATTAAAATTCACATAAAAATTATTAAGAAACACTAATAAAAGAAACAACTAATGACAATGAGCTATTTTAAAAAGCTATTAAAAGAAAATACCATACTCTACTCCTTGGGATCATTTTGACAAATAATTCAAAGAGAATACCAAAAGTACTAGCTCCCAAGGTTTTATGCTAAGAAAACATTGTGCCAGCTCAAACTACAACTAGTAACCTTATATGGACTTTTCTACATGATCAAGAGCTTAGAACACACAATTTTCCTTAACTTATAAGCTTCATACCTAAATAAGTATTAATAATTGAATTTCTTAGGACTCTAAAACAAATCTTACAAATTCAAATTAAAACAATGAACTAAAGCAAACAAAAAAAAAAGACCACAGAACCTAGAAAGACAAGTACGCCAACATGTCTTAATTATTATGAAGGGAAATTAATAATAATATGATCCCATCTAAAAGGAATAAAGTTAAAGCATGTTGAATAAAGCTTGCATAGATAAAAAAATATTACAAAAAAAAAGGAAAATATGATGGAAGCTATATAAGGAGAAATAGGTAATGGAAAAAATACAATGTAGATTATTAGAAAAGTACTATAAGGTCTAGTTAGGTACTGTTCAAGCTCAATAGAAAAATGAATCTAATATAAACATAAGGACAAGACCCTCAATACTTGGAAGTAGGAACTAAAGATAAATATTTGAAATCAATTATCATAACATAATGAAAAGTTATGTAAAATGACAAAGCTTATGGTTGTTTGTTTTTGCAGATGAATAATGCTTTCGAAATACGTTTTCCACATTTGGACAAGGTCAGGTGGCTTGTGCTAGTATTTGTGAAAGGAATTTGTTGGTGGACATTTCTAAGATTGTTGAGAAGAATAAGACCTATAAGCACAAAGATGATTTCTCTAGAGAGATTGTTGTTGAAGGTTTGTTAGCTCTTAGATACGAGGCGTCAATTTGCAAATCTCACTAAGAAAAATCTTCCTTGTATCTCGTTGGTACCTCCTTTCTCTAACTCTATTTTGCCAATCTGCAATTCTCACTAAGAGGACTCAAGATTTCAAAGCATTGATAAGCAGGCAAGGAGCGAACAGATTAAGAAATTAAAAAAGAAGAAGAAGAAAGTGAACAATTAGACCGAATAGTTAATAGGTGAAAGAAATAAGAAAAGAGTCACATGCATTACTAAAACATAATTCTAATCTCAATCATTCAATTTAATCTAATGGTTGTAATTTAATCCTTTCACTTCACATATCAAATAAGTCCTCTCACTTGAATTGGCCCCTATATATATATATATATATGTATATATATATATATGGGTCTTTAAGTTTTCTAATGAAGAAGTGATTTTGGATGCTTGGAATATAGACGTGTGTGTTAATGATTAGGAAGGTGTTGATTCAGTTTTTCAGAAGAAATTGCTCCCGTGGTCCAATGCTTTGACTAGATAAATAAAAATGTCTTTCCAAATAACAGGAAAGCTATTGATCAAATTCTAATGTAGCTTCAAAATCTTTAAGAACAACCCTCCTCCCTAGATTCTCTAACCTAGAAGCATAATCTCGTTGCTGATCTTGAGAAATTTTGAAGGCAAGAAGAAATATTTTCATTCCAAAGATCGTGCATAAAATAGGTTAAAAATGGTGGTAAAAACACTACATTTTTTCATGCTGCCACTATCCAAAGAAGACAAAGGAACAAAATTCTTAGGTTAAAATTTTTTTATGATTAGTGGCTGTAAAATGAAAAGGACAATGCCTCTTACATTGAATCTCATTTTGCTAATCTCACTACGAAAAAACATGTTATTTGACGGGTTAATTAGCAGCGGACATGGAAACCGCCATTAAATATTGAGTTTCTTGGCACAAAAAGGAGCCGCCGTTAAACTGGACAGATTAAATAGAAAAAAGTGCTTTGCACGAAATAACGTGCTTTTGCCTTAAATCAGTTTAGGAACATCCTAACGAACCTAGAATCACACTCAGATTTTGTCTTTCCTAATTTTTGCCCTCTCTGATTTTCGGACCCAAAATCACAGAGCAAATCGATGAGCTGGGTCCGTAAGGTACAATAGAAGGTTCGCCATTGTCTTTGACGGTGCAGATCCGATTGAGTGTTCCGAAAAAGAAATGCTAATTGTGAACGGTGAAGCTGATAGGGGACTGCGTGGCTCTCTGCTATAGTCCTTTCGGCGTTGTGCGCTGCTTTGCTTGGGCTTTTGTGAAGGATCCATTAACGGCAGAAAGGAAATGCTTAGGGTTGACAAAGAAGAAGATGAAGAAAAAAGGTCAGAAAATATAGGGAATCTCAGCAAAAGATCAACCGGATAACACCTCGTGCTGGAGAGGAATAGAGATATGAATGTGCTTGACCGGATTAGCCATGTAGATTTTGGGAGAATTTCTTTCAAAGAAGATTGAATTTTCTCAATATTTTCCAACTAGGAAGGATAAGTAAATTTTTTTTTTGTTAATATCAACAAGTACACGGTTATTTTTAATTTCAAAGCATGAATTGTAGTAATTTATACTTAGGACAAATTATGCTTACCTTTTCCAATATTATTCTAATTATATTGACACTTCTTTTTCAAAATTTTTTTTATTACATACACTCTTCTAAAAACATTTAAGAAAACTAAAATGTTCATCTTCACAATTATGTAAATATTTGCAAGTGTGTATGCCCTGCATATGAAGTGTTTGTGAAAATGTTTGAATAGAACTTGTGAAGTATTTTGAAAATTATTTCATTGATTTTAGTTATTTCAGTTGTAATTTTGGAAGCCCCTGAAATGAATCAACTTTCATCTTTTTGTACTTTTATTTTACTTCCCTTCATGAAAGAAGGCTGCTTTTATGAAAGATATTGATAAATCGGAGAGTTCCTGATACAAGTATTGAAAGCATTTTTTTTTCTCCTTAATTGAAATTTTAGATTGATGGCCTTTTTGTTAAGTTGAGGTAAAAATTTTCTTATTTAAGTGTTTTCAGTATTCTAAAAAATAACTAATTTTTTGGACCAATTCCTTAAACCCTGTCTCAGATTCCGAACTTGAAAATTCTGTAGGCCTCTTTTCTGCTTCCTTCATTGTACTCTTTTATTTTTTTTATTGAGCTTACAATTTAAATCCTTAACTCTGTTCAACTGTTTGTAGAGACCTAGCACAAAATAATCTTTGTGGTGAAATAACAAGGCACATATATTGGAATGAAAGTTTTGCAGTATCTGTGAGTATTAATTTGCAACGAATTTTTTATTAGCCCTTCTATTACCCCCCCATATATATATATATATATATGTATATTTGTTTCTTACTTATTTACATTATTTACGATTGTAATTTCTAAGAAGCTGCTACTAGACTTTAACGTAAGTTCAGGGAAGAGTGTGATAATATGATATGGTCTTTGGTCTATTTTATATAGTAGTTATAAAAGGCTTTAGATTTTGTTTTCTAATTTGACAATTGTATACATATTGTTGTTTCAAATGAATGGTATATGTGCCATTTTATGTTGAAGTTATCTTTAGTGGTCTTCAGGTATTCATCTAATCTGAAAAGGACTTTAATGATAAAAGTAGCAGTCAGACTCAGAAGTTTAAATATAAAATTGACTGGTGTTAGGAATTTACTTAGGATGACTTTTTATTTTCCTTTTTAAATTCACATTGCACGTTTTGAGTTTTCTAGCTTAATAGATTTATGCATCAAGGGGTTCCATAATATCTTTTTTGTTTTAATATTGTAATATGTTTGGCATTTTCATGTAACATAGCTTTCCAACAAATATTTATAAAACTGCTAATTTACGCATAGCAGTCTGTTTATCTCATAACAAGAAAGAAAATTGTCCATTAAGATATGTCTTGTATTCCTTCGTTATGGTTTCATTAGTGTTATTCCCAGGTCCAGACATTCACTTTATTACCGATGATAATTTCATTATCAATATCTTCAACAGCTTAGATAAGCCATTTCTCCTTCCTTGGTACACGCACTCTCTCTGCCTTTGGATTTGTTATTTTTACTGCATTACTGGATTAATTGCAAGCATGTAATTGATAAACTTGGACTCTACCATTATACTTACTCATTTTACCAAGATTTGTGATGCTTTGGTTAGTTGGTTTCCCATTGATTTCGTCTTTTTATTTTAGTATATTTTGAGAGAAATTCTAAGGTGTCCCCATGATTTCTAAATCCTGAGTGGTGTGATAGAATTTCATCTATTGGATGAGATTACCAAAAACTTAAGTAATTTCATCCAATGACTGAGATTACATCACACCACCCAGGATTTGAAATCCCTGGATACCATAATTTTTCCCATATTTTGAATGTTTTTGTTTAAATATTATATGACTATAACTGCATATGTGATGTATGGAATGCATAGATGGATGCAGATCTGACTGTGGTTCCATTTATTTAATAATCGGACCCACCTATGATGGAGTATATTTTGAAGGCCTTATTCTCGTCAGTAACATTTTCGCTTTTATCCATTGGGATCCGTGATTAACTGCAAACGTGATGTATGGAACGGATTACAACAGAGGGGGGATTCATTTCAAAGGTCCCATAAAATTCAAATAGTTAAATATGATAAATAAATGAAATTTAATTATAATTTATGAAATAAAATAATCTATTTTTTTGCAAGTAATGTTATTGATGTAACATTATGTTCTCTTTAAATTATCTCTTCAAAGATATATCAACTCATACTGTTAAGATCAATAAATTGTTTTATACAATTTTTAACTTATTTCATAAGAAATTTATTAGTGTTTTATTCATGCAGACTTTGAAAAATTATCTTGATAGTAGCAACAAGCTTCCATTTCCTGATGGAATTCTCATTAATGATCGTGGACTAGACAGAGCATCTTTCAACGTTAAGCAAGGTATGCACGTGAATAACCATTATTTTTGAGTCTTCTCCACAATGTATTGACATGTGTTCGAAATGTATATTTATATGCAGAATGTCCTTTGTAGCTTCTTTGGAGGAATCCTTCTGCGTAAGAATATGTACTTAATTTGTTATGTTATCAATACTTCGCTATGCTTAGTTTCATGTACCTTAACTGCGAAAGAAAAATTTTATTGTGGCATTAGATAAACTAGTAAGGCAGTTTATTTTGACACTCAAAAAATAATCGAATCTCTCTTCTTATGCCTTGAATGGATTCATTTTGTTGGTGGGTCCTTAAGGCTTTAATTGAGAATATTCTAGGTAAATACCTTAGCAAAATGGACCAAAATTTATACTAATGCTTATGAATTCACAAATTGCTCAATTATCCATAAATTGGATATTTTATGTTTTGTAGTTACTTCTGTGAGGTTGGCTGGACAACTAATTGATGTGCTCTATGCAGAGGGGCAAGAAATTGGCATTATGCCTGCTAAAGTTGACCCTTCCAATAAAAGAAGGCATGAGGAAGTTGGAGCTATCACAACATGAAGAATTGCATCCAATTCCAATTATAAGGAGGCTTTAGTTCCATTGTGTGGTTACAAAAAACTAGCAAGACTAATAAAGGTAAAATTTACTACATTCCTTATGTTTTTGCTAGGTTTTGATTGTCTGTTACTCTATAGGTGAGTGATAAGTTTGTGAGTTCTTCCCCTGCGCTAGTGTGTTCAAGTATTATAATGTTTATCTGTTAAATTGATTATTATAGTGAAATTTAATCAAATATTAATATATTTATGTTTAATTTCAAAGATTGTGATATGTTTCGGCATTAATGTTAGATGTTATTATATTGGAAATCTAAATAATCTAATTCTTCGATAGTGCAGCCATATAATTGATTCTTAACGTTGCATCTACTTGGAATAATATGGAATGAGTTTACATTATTGAAGGAAATAGAGGAGAAAAGGAAGGAAACTCATTGAGTGGTTTCGTAAAGGAAAAAGATGTGGAACTAGCTAAGCGCTATATTTTTTTTATATATATATTAAAAAAAAATTAAGGCCAATAGCGGTGGTTTTCTAACTACTGCAAATTTTTCAAAAAACATTTGAAAATAAAGGCGATTCTTAGCTGCCATAATTTGATACAAAAAATATTTTGAAAAAGATAAAGGCGATTTAAAATAAAACTGCCGCTGAAGTTTTGGAACTTGAAAACTCCAACGGTTGATGTAAATCGCCGTTAATACTAGTGGGGCGGTCAGTTTACCACTAATTGTCTCTTTCTTTGTAGTATCTTTCTTTCTATTTTTTTTAGAAATTAATGAAGAGATGCTTGCTATCGTTTCGCACCTCATCTCTCAGGAAATGAATCATATCTTGTTCCTATCAACGACAAGAAAATTTCTAATGTGGTGTTTCAACTTGGTGCTCTATGGCTTCCCATATGTGTTTTATAAAAAATAATGGTAAATGTGATCAAGGATGTTGTCAAATTCTTCTTTAACGAGGGTACATTGCATCCTTCTTTTTGTGAAACTAACCTAATTTTAATCCTTTAAATTAGATCATCTAAAGGAGATAAATCACTTGTGCCAAATTATTATTTATAATTTATGGTACAAAACCATTTCTAAAATTTTGGTGTGAAGATTAAAAATTATCCTACCTTTTTATGTCTTTTAATATTAGAGTTTTTTTTTTTGGTCAAATGGCAGATTCAAGATAATATCTTGATTACGAATAAATTTTTCATTCTTTGAAAAAATAAAGTAATTAACAAAGCACATGCTATTATTAAAGCCAACATGAATAAAGCAGATTGAGTGGTGTTTCCTTAAACAAGTTTTGTTGAAGATGGAGTATGCGGACTATTATGTTAACAAGATCATGAGATGTATGTCCAATGTTAGTTTCAATAACATTTTTGACGGCAACCCTTTTTGCTCCATATCTTCGTAAGGGTCATGTGTAAGGTGACCCTTTTTCTCCCTACCCGTTTCTTTTGGCTATCTAGACCCTTTTAAGCTTATTCTTTGCATTGAAATTGAAAGTTTACTTAAAAGACTAAAAATTGCTCATTTTAATCCAATTGATTCTCACCAATTGCTGTTGGATGACTTTTTCTTAGAAGCTTTCACCTAAAACGTGTGTTGTATCAAAGAAATTCTTAATGCTTATAATTTCAATTTTGGCTAAAGGATTACTTTTGAGAAGTCTTCTATTTATTTCAACCAAAATGCTTAAGAAGACACCATCCATTCCTTCTTTACTATTTTTAATATTAGGTCAGTGGATAACCCTAGGAAGTATCCAGGTGTTTCTTCCATTTAGGGTAGATTTAACCAACAGCTTTTTGCTTTTGTTAATGACAAAGTCAGGATGAAATTATTAGGCTAAAGATAAAAGTTTTTGTCTCATGCATGATAGAAGTGTTCATATTAAAATAGTAGCTTCTTCTATTCTTATTTATCCAATGTCAATTTTCAAATTCCCTATCTTTCTTTACTCTCAAATTAAAGCTCCTATAACTAGTTTATAGTGAGGTCATGGTGAAAATGAGAGAAAAATTCACTAGCAATTTTGGAGAGTTTCTACTAAAGAAGTTAGTAGGGGGGCTTGGGTTTAGAAATATAGAGAATTCAATGAAATTTTGTTGGGGAAGCAAGTATGGAGGCTTCTCTTAAACCCGCATATTTTATGGGCCAAAATTCTTAATACTAAATATTCTATTTGCACTTTTTCCCTCAAAGCTACTAAAAAGTGTCAATCTTCTTGGGGTTATGTTAATATGTTAAAAGTACGGTTAATCATCAGCCAACCAACAATAGTTTTAGCTTTATTTGTCAATTGACTAAAACTACTTAATGACCAAAAACATATGAACCCAAGTCATCCAATTAGTTATACTAAACTGAAGTAAATGATTTTAATTGATTCAACCCAGTTTTTTTTTTCAATTTAAAAGTTGTTATTTTTTCTAAATAGTAGACAATGAAAACAAAGTTTAGTTTCATTGAAACCATTTGCATGCAAAACAAAATGAAGACATACCCAATATATAAGATTTAGATATAAAAAATTAAGGAGAAAACCTCATTTTGATGGGTAATTTTTTAACTTCAAGCATCTTCTTCAAATGTCACATTGATCAAATGGAAAGCAAAACCTAAGTGATCCAAAGACATCATTTAGGACTTTGGAAGCTAATAAAGTGTATTGGTGATGAAACTATGGGAGTTTACTCATGATATGTAACAATGTTGCTTTGACATTGAGAGGTGCTCCAACATTGCTTCATTCATAATTTGGCATTTTTGTAAAGTATATCTAAATGTCCTTAAACCCTTTATGCAATGAAGAATGAACGAATGAAAGAAATCACTTTGCTAGTTTAGAAAAAAATTAAAAAAGGTAAGTGCAAAAGATATAATTGAGTTGCTGTAATAGAAGTGGAAGCCAATACTATGATAGGAAATAAATAGAACAACATCTCTTTTAGCATATGTTTGGTTACTGCTAGTTTGAAATGATTAAGAAACTTCATTTTGACTTTGATCAAGAATCGGTTCTTCCATTATTTGTTTATCCATAATAAACTAATTACGTTCTTATATCTGACATTAACCATAATTTTTTATTTTGAATGAATGGATTTAAGTGATTGAAAAATTCTTAATTAACCATAATTAGAAGGTAGGGAAGTCATTAAGGTTAATGCTTGTTGGAAGGTTAGTAATGGAGACTTTATCCAAATTTGGGATGATGTATAGGTGTCTAATCTCCCTGGTTTTATACTCTTACTTATTCTTACCCTTTTATTAATTTTGTACGTGAGTAAAACTATACATGGGTCACTTGACTTGATTAGTTCGATCCTAAAAAAAATAGGATTTTGATTCTTTCTTTATAGCTTAAATATTAATTGTGTTTTTTTTCTCATGATCTCACTAATATTTAGGTCGAGTTTGAGTCATAATTATATAAATTAGGTTATTTTGGCTTAACCTAGTCTAATTATATAAATATATTTTCATTAATACAATTATACATTACAAAATAAGTTATATTTATTTAATTTGAATTCAAAGTACTTAATTTCATACAAGTAAATACTTTATATATTTAAATATGTATTTTTTTAATATATATAATTTATTTTTGCTTAAAATAATAATAAAAATGAAAGTAATTAGGTTTTCAAGCTAGGACCTTAGGCTATGTATAATTTTAATTAGGTTAGGCCAAGTTCAAGCTCAAGCCATCATTTTTTATACAATTATAAATGAAAAGTCCAATAAATTAGCCCATGAATACCTCTATATCTAAGCTCATTGACTTTAGCTCATGAACTTAGGATTTAATTAGAATTGAAGAATAGCTTTCACTTCTAAAGGTTCATGCTATAAAAAACATTTACATTCTTGTAGAACCTTGTAGAACTTAGTCCAATAAAGGTTCTTGTAATATTTGCTTTATGAATGAAAAGATAGTAACCAATTGTTCATTTTCAATTAAGCAAAAAATATCCTAAGATATATGAGAGCCACCCTAAAAGAGAAGTTAGATCAACTTATATACTAAAATTGCACAAGGAACAAGTTGGGAACTGCATAAAGAGTAAGTTGGGCTAACTAAGCCCTACATCACATGTTTCTCATAGTACCTAAAATAACATAAGCCTAAACCTTATTTGTTATAATCATGGCCCCTTGCTAGCAAGTTTTACAAATTGTCATTGATACAAAATAATTACAAATTTCATACTTCTTAATTTATGAAATAATGGGATGCGTTTGAAAAGGTAAAGCAGTGGAGGTGGGGGTGACACACTACTTAAGTTTTGAAAAATAAAACCACAAAATAAGTAAGTTTAGAACCTTAGTAAGATAGCATTTCACTTAAATAAATAAATCCATAAACTATTTATTATCAAATATTGATAGTTAAATCACAAGTGACTAAGCTTCCGTATAGGGTTACTATAAAATAATAAAATAAAATTATAAATGTGGATATTCCAAAAATACAATTTAATTATTGGTTATGACATTGAGACCTACCAAGAAATATTAACAAGTAGTAATATAAAATAACATTCAAGAAGCAAGCAAGTACATAACCCTCTTTGTGATTCCTGATTATCATTATCTTTTCACAAGCTTAACTTTATCCTTTTAAGTCAATATTATCTTTTTACATATGAGTATGGAGATTTGGTGCATAAGCATTAACATAATCATAGCTTACCCCCACCATCATCAATTCTTAATCATGGAACATACACATGCAAAGTTCAATATGTCCTAATCTAATTGGTATCATAAAGAACAATCGATAATCTAAATTATTAAAAACGCCTACCATAATTTCATTTTACAAAATAATACATCACCATGACTTTTTGCATGGCCTTTCCATAATTATTTATTGTCTAACATAGGTACAGTGAAGCATTTTGTCCTCAGTTATTCATACCAAAGCCATTTGTCCATCTACTAATTGCATAAGGAGGTATAATGTGATTAAAATCCTTTAAACATATAGGTTTTAAGATGAAAATGGAGTATAATCGATTACATAAGTCTAAAGGATGTATCCCTATGTATAATTCATTATATGGTTAATTATGCAAGTTCATAAAGTAAATCCTTACTTTATGATAAATTATATAATTGATTATGCAGATATAAAAAAAGAATAAATCTTTGGGGCATATAATCAATTATATAGATCCAAAAAGCAACTTATTTGGTATAATCGATTATGCAAAATCAGAAAGTAATTCATTTGGCCATAATCGATTATATAATCAATTATATAGGAAGTTTTTGCAAATTCATTGCAAAAAATCCTATTTATTTAACAAAATTTATAATAAATCTTACTTACAACCTCACATCTCTCTACAAAACCATCATAACTCATAAGAACTAAGTTTAGCTATATGATCCATTATAATATTTACATAATTCAAGTTAAAACACAAAATTAGGCCTACACTCCCTTAAAAAATTATATTAGCTAAAATACCAAGTTTTCTTTGAAATAACTCAAAGGTTTAAATAGAATACTAGTTAGAAGAGGAAGCGTTGGTGTGGATTTTGTGATAGATTGAGTTACTATACATCATGAAGAGAATTTCCTATGTTAAGGCATAATTTCCTTTTAAACTCAAATCATTCCCATTCAACTAAATTGATAACAATTCATTTATGGAGCCAAAGAGATTTAATAATGAAACTTATTGAGATGGAAAGAAATAAGAAACTCTTACCTTACTAGATTAAGTGTAGAAAATGAAGTTAAAGTTGAAAAAGATGAATGGAATAAAGGGTTCTTGGATGAAGAAATGATAAAAAAGGAAAAGGTTAAGGGTTATATCTTTAAAAAGGTGACAACAAAAGTAAAATGGGAATTAATATAATAGGCTCTTCCAAACTTTTTTATTTAACTTATCCTATAGCACAAAACAAATGCATAATCTTAATAAGTTATCATCATATATTTTCTATATTATAAATTTACCCATTCATAGTTTTCCTAACACTGTAGTTAATTTGTTGACAATTTAAAATTTCCTAACATCATAATTTAATTTACCTTCCCCTTTAAATTATCAAGTAAGAACCTAATTAGTAATTTAAAATTTCTTAATTCTATTAGATGTAAGAATCTAGTAGTTAGAATGCACTCTTAAGGTTAAACATTTCATCTGAAGGGTTTATGTTAATTTCTAACCCATTGTAGTCAACTGATTTAAAAAGAAAACCATTAATTCCCTAGTGTGTAAACTTTGTAGAAATGTCCAAAACAAACTCCTTTCACCTATTAGATAGGTGTTTTTGGACTAAGAAGGCTTGGTTTAGGTTGCCTTTCTCCATTAAAAGTGCATATGCTCATTCTCATTCTAATTGTTTTGTTTCAAGGTCTTGGTAGAAGGGACAAGTTACAATTTCTTTCGATTGCTTGGTTTTTGTAAAAGATTAGAAATGAGTTTCATTTTGATCATAAAAAAATGTGTGCTCGGGATGTTATCTCCAAAACTCTAGCTACTATTAAAGAGTTTAACACTTTCTGTAATAATATAGTCTTATCTATTTCTATACTCTTTTTTAATATTGTTGTTTAGACCTACCTTGCTTTAGTTATGATAAAGTGAATGTTGATGTCACATTTAGTAACCTTTTAGCAAAAAGTGCTCTTATTGCTATAACTCGTAGTTATAATGGCCTTGATAATTATGATTAGTGTTTGTATTGCTGCTTGTATAGACATGGTTAAGTTATTAGCTATTAAGTAAGGTGTATAACTTGGCTTTAATGGTAAACTACATCTAAAGATCTATCTCTTGCTCAGATCAAAGAATTGACTTAATTATAACTTATTGATATGTGTGTCCTAAGAGCCAATCATAAGACAATTGTAATAACACACAATAATTACGTTTTACTTTAGGCAATACAATTATTATATTTTATTTTAATATGTGCACAATTATAACTTAAATATAATAATTATTCTTGGAATAGTTTTGCTATTCTTAAAATATCCATAGTTGAATATTATTACAAAAAAGATAGCAATAATATATTAAGACTATCATGTATAGTGATTGATAATTATGAATTATGGATATATGATATCAAGTTAATACATAAACACCTTATTAGTGAACAGATGTATTGGATTAACTTGCTATAAGAATACTACATGGATTATTATATATTATTAGGTATTCTTATGTGATCATAATGCACATAGTCCTTTAACTTGGAGTCATTATGGTTCCTTACATGAGGGATCACACACTTTGATGTCATCCTATGTTACCTTTAGTTGAGATGACGTGTAAGGCATTGATTGGTTATGTTATGAATCATATAGAGGGATGTGAGTGATGTAGATGAGATTTTGTTACTCTTATATAAAGGAGAGATATCATTAGGTCCCTCAATTGAGTGAGACTTAGAAATGTATGGTCATGCTAATTAAATTAATATGTAATATTAATCATTTATTTGAATTAGTCTAATTAGTATTAAGAAATATAAATTAAACATTGACGAAGATGACACACTTCATGCCTCCAGTTCGATTTGGATATCATTACAAAAAAGACTATGATATAAAGTGTTGATCACACATTAGATGGATGTTGAATTACAAATATTCTTACTACTTGGGTGGTAGTGATATATTACTAGATGCCACCCATTGTTTATGGTCCAATGATGAGTCATTGCTAATATAGCAGGAACCTACAAGGTCATATAAAAAGAGTAAGAATAAGATAATAATTAATTAATTTTTAGTTAGATTAAAAACTTATTAATTGGGTTTACTATTATATATATATATATTATCAAAGTAATAATGTATATATATTATTATTCATGTAATATATATTTTATATTATATTATGTGATATTATCTGATATTAAAGTAATATCAGATAATTATATAATTTGATATTAGATAATTATATTATGAGATAATATTATTATCTAATAATATTTAATTATTAATATTAAAATAATATTAAATAATTAATGGATAAGCTTTATCTTTTCTCACTCTCACCATATTAAAGATAAGGTATTAATAGTTGAGTAGAATTAAGATTAGATATGGTTATCCTAATAGAATTAGGAAAGATGCATACCTTTAATTTTATAAAGGGGACATGAAGGCATTGTTGTTTTGTGTGAAAAATAAGTAAATTCGCCATCTACAAAATTGCACAAAACACTCTATAAAATCGCACTAAACCTTTTTTTTTATGTGAGAGACGAATCCTAATAAATTCGTGGAGGTTGAGAAGTCACTATTAGTTCTGTATGGATATTGTAGATGCACTATCACCTGATTGTACTCATAATTCGAATCTGTACTTCAAGAGGTAATCTTTAATTCTTGATTTATGTCCTTATGCATTAATTCGTGAGAAGGTTTTACATGACATAATTTTAAAAATCTATTTTTCTGTTACATTACATGGTGTATGTGAATCCGAACATAACCAACATCGAATCCTCGATTTCTCTCCTTTGAAATATTTCTTTTATTGTTATGCCTTATAAGACTAATATGATTACTGACTTAATAGTCAAGGTAATTAAAAAAGGAGTGTGCCTTTTTTATTAGGTACCATACATGCTTCCTCTTTATGTGAGATTTTGGCAAATGATCATTCCTTTAAAAGGTTCTATTCTTTCTTATCCTCGTAAACTAAAAGCTAGGATGCATTGAGGAAAAGAAATTAACACAACTTAAATATATACATGAAAACTAGAAAAAATATAATAAGATTGATTGAATTATCTTATTTTAAACATATGCTAATATTTTTAAATGGAATAATAGGATGCTTATTTTTCTTAGTGGCACATGTCCTATATAAATATCATAAAGATATATTTTAACTAGCATAAAATTCAAAATACTTTTGAAAGCCGAAAAATATAAATCACACACTTAATGTGCCAAGAGTATGGACTTTACAATATTAAATAGGAAATAAATATTTGGTATTTTTGGGATTATTTTAGCATCAAACATTAATGAATCAATATATAACATACTGAATAAAGAAAAATGTCTTTTATGCAATTAATTTGAATTCCTTGAGATATGTAGGTCATATTTTCCATTGGGGAGGATTGGATTATTAAGCATTAAAATATTGACGAGGAATCATGATAAGTATTTAACTAACTTCACCCAATCATTAAATTAAATTATTATTACTATGAGGTTTGCTAATTATTTTCTTGTTAAATGAATTTGTCTATTCCATTTGTAGGTTAGTGACGTGAACAGATCATGAACGAACCAAACTGGATTGATTGTAAAATTATGAATCATTAAATTAGGAGTTCAAGTTTTAATGTATGTAGATCGAGGATTTGTAGAGCAAGTCCATCAATTTTTTAAAATAATTTTAAATGTTTTATGATAATTATAAATTAAAAAAATTATATTTTTAATGCATTCTTAACCCAAATTAATAATTCAATATTACATAAATTATAATAAAAAATAATTAACTTTGAAATTATTAATTTAGGAATAAAATCATTAACTTGAAAATAATTTATTTAGGTTAAGTTGGATTAAAAAATAAAGAATTGTATTTAAAAGTGGGCATTAAATTGATTGGATAAAAATTAACATAATGTGTTAATTTAATTTGAAGGTAAAAATAAAGAATAAAGAAATTACATACCCATTTGTGGACCATTGGTTCCAACCCGTGCAAACTATAGACTGAACTATTTTGAATTTGTATTCAAACAAATTCATTTTTTATATGTTTTAATTTGTATTCTCTAACAAATTCATAGAGCCATCCACGAGTTTGAGTCTAATTCAACAGCTTCAATGAGTAAAATTAGTTAACAACTAGCCTTTTGTCTCCTCTGTTTATTTTTACATGCTTGGCTCCATTATTTTGATTCAATCTCTAGCATAGAGATGTAAGTTTTTGTACTTCTCTTAGAAAACTCATTAATTTCTCTAATTTTTTTCTAATAATATTATAAAAAAACCTAATAATGTATATTATACATTTGTATTTGTATTAGGCAATGACTAAGACCCACCATTGATAAAGCAGCATATTCTTCCATTACTAGATGTATGGCTCAGATTGCGTGTTACAATTTAATTGGATGATAGAAAGGGCAATGATTTGTGGGAACTTAAAAATAGTTAAATGATGATCCTAGCAAAATATGAAATTTAACTTAGTACATTGAGCCGAATATGATTGAAGGCTTGAAACCCAATCCAATTGAATACCATGAATAGCTTGGAAATTAAGGGTGGAGCAATAGAAATGTAGGGTTGTTGGTATCGACAGTGTAAGGAAGGTGGAGAATGGTTGATAAAGAGGAGAATGGTTGATGGTAAGCTAACTAAAAGGGCAATTTGAAATTCATTTGATAACATCAAACATAATCCTAATAGAACTAGGTTTAAGTGTGATTATGAGTGCAGTCTTGTCTAATAGAACCATTTTACAAAGGATACATCATTTATACTGTTTCCATAACAATTCATGTTATGTTGGGATCCCTTCTACTTACTTTGGGTTCGAAATACGATTTCTTGCTTTTCATGATTTTGGTCATAGCCATCTTAGATGACGACACAATCATGACCATTTTTAAGGATAAGGTGAAGCTTTCTCCTCTACCAGATTCATGAAAGCTTAAAGAGATTTTTATCAGTGGTGTAGTGTTCAATGCCTACCTAGAATTATGAGTTCTCACTATCAAATGCAAATAAGAAAAATTTACAAGTTAATTTGCCATTTTAGTAACTTGTCAAGAGTAAGTTACATTTTGGTCAATCAAATTACAAGATTAAATAAAAGTCATTGATTAAGTAGTGGATCCATGCACCATAATAAATAATTTTATTGATGCTTTGAAATCTCTCCTTTTGTATTATTATTACTTATAAATATAATTGTTGGTTATGTAACATTTTTATAAGTGATCAATTGATATTCTCCTATTATCCATTGATTGTTTCAAAATGCAGAAAATATCTTTTGTCAAATATAATTATAAAATATTAAAAATAAGAAATATTTTATTTCTTTAATATGAAATATAAAAATTTTGAAAAAAAGTAATATCTTTTACTTTTTTAAAAAAAATCTTCCCTTTGTATCATAACTATAAATATAAACTTTTTTAATCACAAATTAATGGTATATTATTAATCCACCATTATTATACAAATGACATTCTTCTTAAAAAATGTATTATGTGATGAAACAACAGAGCTGACTAAAGAGACCCATAGTCAATTTTTTAGATTCCGTTAGTTTTATAAAAAAAATATTTTTTTATAAAATATAATTATAAAATATTAAAATAAAATAAAAATATTTTATTTATTTAATATTAAATATAAATAATTTAAAAAAATAACTTGTCTTATTTAAAAAAAATTACTTTTTTTATTTTTAAGTTTTTAAATATTATTTTTTTATTATCAATATAAATAATATATTATTCTGATATATATATATATATATATATATATATATATATATATATATATATATATATATATATAATTTTTTTATAAAAAAATATTTTCTGACGAAACATACAGAACCTAAATAATACGTGAATTTCCCGCCGCTTGTTGGGACGGACCCATTTCTTATCACTATCCCAGCTACTCGAAGAATGATCCGTGAACATCGTTGTTGAACGACAGTAACTGCTTAATGTCACGGTTCTCGCGCACTGTGAAAGCAGCCAATGAAGCCACTTGGTTTGGACGGTTGATGGAGGAATAGATGGACGGGTAATTGTTGACAAAAGAGTGGACTGTGATTGTCACTGAGCATCTTAGTATAAAACGAAATGGTTTAATTGGGCTGCGGCGCCTCATTTTTAATGATATGGTGTTGATACTGTCTTTATCGTTTTCTTAATTTTTATACCTGTATTAAATCATTTATATTCTTATTATTGAAAAAAGTTTGCAACGTTGATCATAATGGGAAGCGTGTGCATTTTTTATTAACAGAAGTTGGGATTTGATTTTTTGTAGTGAGTTTTTCACATATTAAATTTTATTCGATATATGGATTAATACAAAGGTTTATGTATTTCAAAAAAAATTTATATAAATTTTTTTTAATTTAATAACTTATAATTTATTAATAAAATCAATTCATATATGTATCAAGATTTATTTTTTGAAAGATATTTTTTTAAAAAATCTCATTTATTTATATATCAATGAAGGAATGAGATGTAATTTCATATTTTATAATTAAAAGTATAATATCTAAAATTATGATAGTAATTTTTTTTAAAAAAAAGAGGAATTATCTTTTAGCAAATTCCTAATTTAATATTTAATATATAGAATATTTTTTATTTTTTATTATTTTATAACTATATTCTAATGAAAAATATTTTTTTACTAAAAATAAATGATAGGCAATATATAATAAAATTGACATTTTTTATTTTCCAAATACTACTAACAACTTCGGGGAAGTTGTTAAGCATTAAATACCAACTTTCAACTAATCAGACATACGATTGTCATAGAATCTTATCGATATTTTGTTTAATATTTTATTCCTCTTTTAATAAGAATAATTAATAAGAAAGAGAGGGGACAATTAATAGAGGAAAATCATAACCAGCCATATTCTGCATAGGAAAAATTAAACATTGAAACGTGTTTACATATTCAAGAAAATTCATATTAATTTATATTTTTATAAATTTGGTGAAATTTTTTATATTTTTAACATTTTTATTGAAAATTATAATTTTTATATAAAAATAAGTGCTTCTAAAATTATTTTTAAGCAAATTTGAATTACAAAGTTGCAAATTGCATACAAAATTTATATATGCACTTAATATTTATAAAAAATTTATAACTTTCATAATTTAAGTTCGATTTTATCAGTGCAATCCTAAGTTAGGCCTCCTAATCGATTGATCGATTATTGTTTAAATTTATAATTCTATTTAACTAGAACTTAAATTTCAGTTTTATTTATTAATATATTTTTATTCTTATTTTAATAACACAATTAATAAGAAAGATAAGGATATTAACATATTTTTTTATCACATTATCCAAAATATAAATATTTAAAATATAATTTAAATTTGAAATCAATATTATCCCTATATTTTTATTAATTGCATTAAAAAATAGGAATTATAAATAGGAATAAAAGAATATAAATTCTGTATAAAATCGATATACAGAATTCTAAAACCAATATGACTTAGAAATTTTCAACAAAAAAAGTTTAAAAAAAAAATTTTCATTGAATTTATAAAAATACAAATTAATGTGATTTTTCTTGAATAATGCATAACATGGTTTGTTATGATTTTCCTCTCTCTCATTAATTGTCCTTTTCTTTCTTATTAATAACATTGTTAAAAGAGGAACAATATATGAATGAAATTATACGGTACTTATTTATTTGATTAATTGGAAATTAATATTTAATACTTAATCACAATTTTAAAACTCTCGTTAGGATTTACCTTTTATTTATCATAAAAACAGAAACTCTGCTGCTATTTGCTAAGCCGGTGTGCCCAATGCAATTATTGTGTGGCATTTCGTTTGCCCTCTTAACAATGTGAGATCCATGTCCCGCTCGATCAAGACAAAACACCACAAGTACCGATGACGTCCTTTCCTGGCCAAGAAATCCTACTATTCTCAGGTGACAGGAGGCCCATTCTCTTCGTTATGGGAAGGATGTGCTCCGCCATTTGCTCAACCCGCAGGCTTGGGAAGCCTGCGTTGCTCCATTCCTTTCCAGTAAATTCAAAATTTAGACCTTATTTGGCAAACCGCGATTGTAACGACTTTTAGTTAATTTGATTAAAATTAATTGATTTAACAAATCATTTAATTTTAATATTTAATAATTAATTAATTCAATCAATTAATTATTACTGAATCAATTATTTCTAAGATATTGATGATGCCAATATTTTCAACTAAATATTTTATAAAAAAATTAAATTATTTCTAATTAATTTTTATATTTTCAGTTTTATTCTTTCTAAAAAAATTAAAGCACTCATATTAATTTCTTAAAAGAAAATTTAATAAATATAAAAATTTTATTAATTTAATTTTAAAGAATATTTAATATATAATAAATTATAATTATAATAATATATTAGTCACAAAAAAATTTAATATATTAAATAATATATAAAATTTAAAATATTAAAATATTATTAAAATGAAAAATAGTTAAATGATTCATAAAATATATTCATATTCTTATTAATTATATTATTTTATATATAAATAACTAATTATAAATAATTAATTTTATTAAATATTCTTATTCAAACAGTTAATGTAATTAATTAATATAATTAATTAATCACCAAACAAAGCATTAAGTTATGGAGAGATTTTTAATATTAATTATATTAAGTATATTTAGTTATGTGTACTAAACTAATCAAAAGAAATAAATATTATTTATATTTATTACATATTGATTAGAGATGTACATGGATCAGACCGGACGGATTTTGGGCTGAGTTAAGTGAGTCAAATAGTAAAAAAATTATGATCCAAGACCGGCTTGACCTGATTATTAATATATATGATCCAAAATCCGACCCAATTATCCGATTACATTAATTTTTTTATTTTTTAAGTAAAAAAATATTTTTAATATAAAAATATACATTTAAAAAGATAATATAATATTTAAATATATAAAATATTTAATTATATTAAATTAATTTTTTTATATTAAAAATAATTAAATATAATTAATTTTTTAATATATAATTATATTATAAAAAATAAATTAATATAATCAAGTCGAATCATTCTTTTTCATTATGGCCCGATTATTATTGGATCATATAAAAAAGTCCAACGAATCTATTGAATTAAAAAAATAAGTTTAACTCTTATATTTTTCTCGAGCCATGTACATATCTGATACATTTATTTATTATTTAGACAGGAAGAATATTTCAAAACTCCGGGCCCCCACCAAAAAAGTGGGCTACTTGTTCTGTAGTGAGTTAGGACTCTCTCCCTCTGCAGGTACACCACAATTATGTGAAACCAGTGTCACTTGTTCAAAAGGGTGGCAAATTTTAATCAAATAAATCAACTAAATACTACTCTCACCTCACACTTTACATTTGCTTATTCTCTCCCTCAACGATCACTCCTTGCTTATTCTCTGCCTGACGCGTTATAAAATTTCCAATACTATGAATCTCATTATTTGTTAGAGGAAAGTACGTAATATACTTAAAAAAAGAGAATCTATTTGCTATTCCCAAAATCTTCTGTCTTCAAACTAGCAATGTAAAAATATAATTCTACCAAAAAAAATGTAAAAATATAATTGCAAATCAAAGTTAAGAGTAGCTTTCTCTCAATAAAAATATAGCTTTCCTTCAAGTGGAAAGCCACAATCTTCAAGTTAGGGTGATAAGTTAGGGATGCTTGGACCCCACTTTTCCGTTCAGGGCACTTGTTTTCCTTACTGTTTTTTTCATTAGATTAGATTAAAGCAGAACACAAAAGTAGCATATGAGAGATAAATATCATCTTTCTTGTATATATAACGCAATCCATGCTAAATAGCCGAAAATAATGGTTTTCATTCTGCTTTTGCTAGTATTACACCTAAAACCAGGCAACGAAGTGATTTTTTAATGGCTGGCAAACATGGAATCATCTACCGATTAGTGCGAGGATATTGGAGACAGCTGCTTCGAACATGGCAATAAACTAATCAGAAAGTAAGTAAATTTACACTTAAAGAACTCCTGGGGCCCTTCAATTAAGCACAGCAAACAATGTTCATACAAAACACCAAAGATAAAAGTAACCATAAAAGAACTAACATCCATCACAGCCTATAAAAGTTTCATCCTTATTTAAATCCATTTTAGTAATAAAATAAAATTACTTTGGGCAAAGTATATTCTATTCATGATCAAACGGCAGAAGAAACTTTGTTAGCAGCCTTACCCTCTTGATTCAAAGCCCCACCACCTTGCATCCCATCAATTCCAGCTGTCACCAACTGGTATGGTGGTGGCACCGCCGTGGCTGGTGGTGCTGCCGCATAATAGACCTGCCTCCCTGCATTGTTGTAAGCCACCTGGGCATAGCCAGCGTCAGGAACCCCAACCTTTGTCTGCGCCATTCCAGAAGCTTCAGTGAGAGCCCCAACTTTTTGCTGTGGACGCGAGTGTGAAACAGATGACGGTGGTGGTGCCACATTGTACACTTCAGCAGGGACCATTCTCGGAACTCCATAAAAGGGTTGACCAGGAGGGCCCGTCACGGGTCGTAAAGTAGTAGCTTGATACATTCCACCTGGGGTTGGAATCAGATACACTGCTTGCTCTATTCCAGTTGCAGTACCCGCCATTGGATAACCAGAACTTGTCATGTGCCTTTCCGGCAAAAAGTTCGCTGCCGTTGAAGGAACTGATACAGGTACAGGAGCCGGAACTGGCCCACCATGTGCAGGAGCAGCCGCCGGCACCGCTATTTGTGGCTGCGCCACTCTCTCCGGATTTTTCTGCGAGTAAAAGTCCATGGTATAAACTCTGCCACTGCCTTCATCACTTTTCCGCTGTAGGACTTGTTCGTTGTTTCCGACCTGCAATCTCTGCAATTCCTGGATTTGTCTCTGGATTTCCATGGGTGTAACCACCGGGTCACCGACAACATGACGATCCTCCGATCCACAATCCGAACCGGCAGACAAATCCTTCGGCGCCACATCCGGAGCCGTATGAATCGGAGTAGGAGCCGAATCAGGCATTTTCTCCGCGGGCACTCCCGAATACCCCTTATCCAATCCAAACAGAAAATCCGGATTCGCGGCCGCCACCGGTGCCGGCGGTGAAGAACCATCCGGATGCTGAATCTGAACAGAATTCAGAGCATCCACGAACCACTGCCGCTCCGATTTCAATCCGTTCGATCCAAAACTCGTCGGACCCGAAGGGTTGATTGGAAATAGAAACAACCTCAACCTAGCAGGCTTAGGCGATGAACGATACAAGCGGTCATACTCAACCATCATATGGTCAAGATCTTCATCGTTAGTTACCGAAATCAGAGCATCGAGATCTTCATCAGGAAGCTGGTACTTGAAGCAAACCTCGTCGTTGCATAGAGAAGAAAGCTTGGTCATGATAGCGGAGAACTTGATGTTCCGATCAACCGCGAGGATTTTGGTATCACCGCCGATGTAAGAAAGCTGGTTATCGTGGGCTCTGGGTTGGATCTTTCCGCCATAGCTGCACAGGAACTTGACCTTGTAATTGGTGGAGGGTTGTTCATCCCATGAAGGATTATCGTTGTCGATTTCGCGGGAACGAGGAGATGAATCTCGGGAATCGGGGTAGGAAGAGTAGGAACTGTTTTCCATAGCCAGCAGGGATTTTGGGAATTTGGAAGTTAGGGTTTGAAGTGCGAATTGAGTGCCAGCGCCATGGTTTTGAAGCGGAGAGAAAATGGAAGAGCGTAACGGCAGAGCATCAGGACGACCCAGTTTTTACAGGAAAGGGACAGAAAGGTGGGAACCACTTTATACTCGTCGGGTTTGTCGAACTGGAGTGTGAGAGTGATTTTTGCAATTTTAAATTTGATTTGATTTTAAAATACGAATCTGCAATTATTAACAAAGTGATAAACTAGTAAGTACCAATAAATGACGAGTCCGTATCCTCTTTTTTGAAAACAATGGATTGCAAAATACAGGACTTTTTTAACCGTCGGTTTTCTGCATGAATTTCGTACCTTTGATGGGCCTGACAGAGAGAAAATTTTATGTACATCTACTTAAAAACTAGGACAATTCTATCGATTAAAGTTTTGGATATCGATATTTTAATTTTGTGGTAAAAGAAAAATTATTAAAATTCAATCATGTAAAAATCAATGATAAAACAAAATGATTAGAAGATCGGTGTAGTAAGTGATAGGAGTAAAGAATAAATGACATAATATTTATATTTATATCCATACATTCTGTAAAATTCTTTATTTAACAATTGTCTTTTATCTTTTGTTTGATAAGATTAAAAATAAAATTTTATTTTATTTTATAATAATTTTTTTAAAAAAATGGTGCTTGACATTAAATAAAAAAGGATTTGATTTGATTTTATTTTATTTCATCTACAATTCTAATTTTAATTATATTTATGCCATTATGAAATTCATTCAATTTAGTAAGAATTTTACTAGAATTTATTTTATTTAATTAAAAAAATATTTTATACAAAAATTTTATCCTCTTTCTAGTATTATATTTATCATAATATAATCAAAATTTATTTTTAATTAAATTTTATATATTTTTCAATGTATTCTAAATAAAATAATTAATTTATAAATGAATTGAAATCATTATTTTTGATAAAAATTTTAAACAATAGAGTTTACTTATAAATAAATTGAAATGAAATGAAATTAATTTAAAAAAAAATTACATGCAAACGAAGCATTAAGTAATTCAAGTAGAATTTTCATGTTGTTTTATGTATAAAATTTTTAATAAAATAATAGGACTCAGTTTCAAATTCATTTATAAATAAATATGTTAAACAATCAAATCGTATAATATATATTTAAATTTTTTATGAAAATCTGAAAATATTTTTTATTAATTAATTGAAAATGATAAGATTTTATCAAATAAAAATATATGCACGATCGATTTGAAAATAGAAAATAGATAAAATAATTGTAAAAATTCAACAATTTATTTTCAATAGTTAACCATTTATTTTTTTCCCTCATTTACCTCTTTTTAATTTATTATAGGATTTTTTAATTTAATTTTTGATCGCAAACATAAAAGAGAATAATAAATTTCAATTAATATAAATCCATCCCTCCAACCACTCAAATTACCGTCAAATTTTAATGTTATCTTAATTTAGAGTCAAAGACTCATTGATATTGATAATTTTCGGCGTATAATAGGATATATATATATATATCAAATTTCACTTGACATTTTCAATTAAATTGATCCAGCATATTTTCGGTGACTGAATGCAATTTTGTTTAAAGCAATATCGTGTATTACATGTGAAGATATAATATGTTTTTTTCCTTTTTAAACACACTCTTATTGTATATTATCCTAAAAAAAATTCATTTTATTTATTAATTTAATTAATGAATTGGTATTTGTAATTTTCAATAGATGAATTTAAAAAGCTGGAAGTTAAGTTTCTTTGATAGAAAATGAAACTACATAATTAAATAGAATAAAAATAGAGAACGAAGACAACAATTGGTTTGGATCAGGGATAATAAATTGAATATCAAAGTATTTTAAGTTTAAAGGATTTTGAATTTAATTTTTAAGGTGCAATTATTGGGAGGAGTTTAACCTTTGTTACTCCTATTCTAAATAAAATTTAATCTCATATCAAAAAATAGAAAGGGTTTAATATTTACCCAAACAACAATTAGTTTCATATCAAAAAAATAGGTATAGAGATACTGGGCGCAAACTATTAAAAAAAGAAGGGAAGAAAGACAATCTAAATATCTAATCACGAAGAAGCAAATGAAAGAGGGAATAAAATCAAGAAAACGTATAATTGTTACATACGGGACAAAATTGCAAAAATAATTAAAGATGAAGTAACACAAATGTATAATTGTTGCATGCAGGGCAAGACTGGAAAAATAATTAAAGTTGAAGTAACGTTAAAAATTGTAACTCCTAAATTTAGATTCATCGTAGCTATCACCTCTTATCATTTGAATGTGTTAAAACTTGGACTATTGTGGGTCTCCCGTTGAGTAAAAGTCATATGTAAGAGGATACAATTGTAAAAATGTAAGATGTCACATAATTTGAATGATTAAATGTAATAATAATAATTATTATTATAATTATTACTCTAAATTTAAATTTATAGATAATTTAATAGATTTATATTCAAAAATTCTGTTAAATATTTTACTTTGGTACACTTTTGTACATAAAAATTTCTTTCTAACAAAATATATTTTATAGAGTAAAACACATTTCATCGATTAAAAAAATTAACTAAAATTCATAATTATAAATTAATTTTTTAATATTTTTTTTCAAATTATAAATATTTAATCTTTTAGTTAAATGAAAGTAATAATTTACTTTATTCCATAAAATATATACTTTAGGAAGGCAAATCCTAACTTTTGTTAACACAAGACAAAAAGAGCTACATGATTCAAAATGACTCCGTTAGGGCTTTGTGAACCATGAATAAAAGTACATTTAAAATTTTTCTCGACACATAAATCCTAATAACATATATGTGCATTTGTCATATCAATTTACAATTAATTTTATATCAAAACTATATGATTTGACACATGTATTTATTTCCTATTTAAAATTATAAAAATATTTTATTTTTAGTGAACCATCAAGTACAACAATTAATTAGAGTATTAATAATTTTTTTCTCTCTTGACAAGAATTACCTTCAAATTTTCAAAATCTATCCATTGATAGGTTGTTTGCATGGAGTTAACACACTTTCTATTAAACTAATGTTTTATTAATATAAAAAATTCATCTAAAATTAGACTTTTATATAAAGTTTACATTCAGGTATCCCCACATTTTTACTAAGTATGAGCCTAATTTTATTTAAAGTAGGAGCAGTAAATAATAAATCTCTTCCAATAAAAGTGCCTTCAAAAATTGAACTCAAAATTTTTTATCTAGCTTAGAATGCCTTAGGACTCTACTATATTACCAAACACAAAGCTTCGATGGTTCACTTCACTCTTAAACCAATCAATTTCAAATTTCAAATTTCAAATAGCTAGCAAAAGTTTTCACTACCCAATTTGCAAGTAGCAAACCTCTTAGAAAAATGTTGGTAACTCTAATCAATTCTCAGCAAGGCTGTCAAAAATCCTTTAAGAATACCTCGCTCATTTTAACACTTTGGCATTGAAAATTAAAAATCTTAATAAAGGAGTTGCTATCCAATAGATATGTGGAAGTGCAACAAGACACTTTTCCTGCTCTTTGTAAAATGTGAGACCCTTAAATATTTCCTAAAGTGGTTTTTAAAGATGATGGATTTAATTGATATATTTATTGATTGCAAGGATAATATGAAAATGTGTTAAAAAGCTTTAAAAAGGAAATAGTTTTGGTTTAAGCATCCATTTTTCCTAGTTACTCTTTGCTTATTAGATTCATGAAAATCACAATCATTTTAACTATTTTTGCATGTGAAAATACCTCAAATAAAATGTATATGTGTAACTATTTTCTAAATATGCTAAAATGCCAAGGTTTAATCTATTATAAATCATATTTAAGAAACTTTAACTAGGTTGCTTTTTTACATTCATCATAGCTTGTAGTGTCTAAAATTATTGAAATTATGCAAGTTGTTCTTTGGTTACTGCCACCTAATGGTAAATTAAATTTAGAATATTATATTTTGATAAATGGAAAAAGAGCAAGCGTGATACCAGCTTAAAAAAAAAATACTTAACAACATCAAATTTAAATTTTTGTTGAAAAAACACATAACTCATACTTTATGAAAATGACTTGTTAAGTCATTTATTGAAAAAGTATAAGCTTTTAATCAAAATTTATTAACCTTAAAATGATTGAACATCAATTTTTTGGAAAAAAATTAGCTGCTTAGAAGATTTAAAGAAAGAAAAGAAGTCTTTTTAGATTGAAGTTGCCCTTTAGAAGTTAAAAAGTTCCAACTTCTAGTTCCACCCATTTGGCCATAAATAAAGAAGCTTTCTTCACTTATAAACCACTAAGCCAAGCATCTATTTTTCTCTCTAAAAGGCTTCTCTCTTGAAAGTCTTTATAGTTTCTTAAATCCTTTTTTTTATGCTTAAACTTGCATATTTACATTAGTAAAGTGTATAAGCCCTGTAATCTCTTCTAGTGATGAACCTTACCCATCTAAAGGTTCACTAACTACGTTGGAGAGTAAGTGAAACTCTTGTAAATACCTTATAGCTAGGTTGATGAGAAGAAAATACTAAGTGCTAAGGTGGAATTACTTAATTCCTTAGAAGATTAAGTGGAAAAGTGTACTTAGGTTTTGTTAAAAAAAAAAAGTGTTAGTAGATAACCACCAAGATTGGATTTGATCTTAGGAAAGTGAAATAAAATTAAAAGAATGATTTTTTCTTTATACAATTGAATCACTATAATACTGCTGCTATCTTTTCTTTTCATTAATATTTACTTTATTTGTTTTATTACTTATCTTTACATATCATTTACTTGATCTTTCAAATTCATATTTTATTGCTCTTCGAGGAATTTTTTTAAAAAAAGATCTATTTTGAAAGCTTAAATTTGTTTTTAAATTTTGGAACACCAATTCACCCTCTCTTATTGTATTACTTTCCTATCACTTTTTAGCAAAAAAACTAACCTTTACCTTGAAAAAACTTTTATTTTAGGAAAAAGAATTCATAAATGTTAAGGAACAAGATCTAAATCAATAACAAATAGATCGGGCTTAAGCGGTGATAGAGTAAAATGAAAAACTAAAAGAACATAATAAAGCACTACCCTATGGATAATTTAACAGTTATGATCCATTAAATATCTCCTTGAGTAGGATTGTTCATGATGTTAAGGCAATTGAACTAATGAAGTTTCTTGCCTTAAAATGGAAAAAATCCACTAATCAATCAATCCAGGTATTGCAAGTTCCATCAAGATTACGATCATAACACCAATGACCATGTCACGTTGAAGGATGAGATAGAACATTTGCTTCATAGGGGGTATCTTTCGAAGTACCAAATATATAAACTAAGGGATCTAAACAATGAAGAATAAGGATGTAACTAATCTCGAAAAGAAGTCCAAACAAAGCAATGAAATTCAAATGATCTTAAGATTGTTCAAGTTATCAAGACTACTATGGGAAGGTTCATTAATGGAAGTAGTTCAAATTGGTTTAAAAAAGACATGTTAAACATATTTTCACTCTCAAGAAAAAATATCAAAAAAGAGAGTTCAAACTCATAAGTTTCATGGAAGTAGATTTTGGTAATATCAATTGAAATCATAATAATCACATGGTAATCATAGCTTTAATGCATAATTATTTAATATAATGCATCTTAATTGATTAAAAAAGCTCAGTTAAGGTTCTTTATTCTAAAATTGAAGAAAATATAGGCATAATCAAGGACATGTATTAGCCTTGCAATAATGTCTTTATTAGTTTTATAGAAAGTCAAGTGCAAATTGATGGCACAATAACCTTAAGAAAATATAGGCATTATTAAGGACATGTATTAGCCTTACAACAATATCTTTATCGATTTTCCAAGAAGTCAAGTGCAAATTAATGGCACAACAACCTTAAGAGTTAAACTTAACTATGATCTAAAAACTAAAACGATTGATGTCTTCTTGGTAGTATCAGCTCCAAACACTACCTACAATGCTATCTTAGTGTGATTATCATTGAATCAAGTAAGAGCTATTACATCCATACCACACTTATTAATTAAATTCGATACTCTAAATGGAATTAGCCAGGTGAGAGAGATCAAAAGATAACCTAATAGTATTACATAGTAAGCTTTAAAAGAAAGAAGGTTAGCACTATTCCGATCATAGTATAATCAATTAAAATTAACCCTTTGAGAGATTGTTAGTTAGTCAACTTTGTCTTATTGGAAGTTTGAACAAACGAACCAAGACCATCAAAACCAGAATTAGAATCCTAAGTAGTTAGATTATTTAAAGAAAATAATGCTTGAACAATAAAAATTAAAGCTAACTTGCAATTAGAAGATAAACAAATCTTGATAAAGATGTTAAAGGATAATAATGTTATCTTTGCTCGGTCCCCAATAGATATGCTTGGCACTAATATAGAATTCATTTGCCATTAATTGTCAATCGATCTAAGCATCAAGCTAATATAATAGGAAAAAGATAAATATAAAAGCATATAGGCAAGCCATAATAAAAAAAGAAATTAAAAATTATGAAAAGTAGTTTTCATTAAAGAAGTTCCTTATACTATATGGTTGGACAATGTAGTTTTGGTTAAGAAGGAAAAATGAACATGGAGAATGCATGTTAATCACATAAATTTAAATAAAGCTTACCTAAAAGACTCATATTCTCTTTTTAATATTGATCAATTAGTTAATAATTAGTTAGGATTCAAAATTCTTAGCCTTAATGAAGCATTCTCTGGATATAACCAAATGAAGTTGTATTTAAATGATGAAGATAAAACAATGTTCATAATTGATTAAAGTATGATGAATAAGGTCTTTACTAAATAAATTGATAGAAATATGGAAGTTTTTATCTACAACACAATCATAAAGTTTACAAGCAAGAAATAACACTAAAAGGATATTGAAGAAGCATTTAAAGTCCTCAAGAAATAACAAATGCAACTCAATATGAAGAAATATGAATTTAGAGTAGAGGCCAATAAATTTTTAGGCCTCATTCTTATTGAATGAGAAATACAAAGGAACTTGATGAAATGTTAAGCAATTATACAAATAAGAACCCTTGTAATGTTAAAGAAATTCAAATGCTTAATAGCAAGTTAGTAGTTTTATCTATGTTCCTGTCTAGGTTAACGATAAATATTTGCTATTTTACATTCTTTTTAAAAATTTTAAAAACTTTATATGGAATAATAAGTGTAAAGAAACATTCCTTGAGTTAAAAGAATACTTGGCCATACCACAAGTATTAAGCCAATCGAAACTAGAGAGGTATGCTATATCTATATTTAGCTATCTCAAACATAATTATGAATTCCATTTTGACCAAGGAAGATGAATGAGTGCAAAAATTAATCTATTTTACTATTAAAACCTTACATAGGCCATAAATTAAGTACCAAAGAATTAGAAAATTAGCCTTTATCTTATTGATTACCTTTAAAAGTTCAAAAACTATTTTCAAGGCCATCAAATAATGGTTTAAATGGATGTACTAGTACAACAAATTTTGCATAAACCCAATCTTGTAAGAAAACTAATAGGATGATTGGTCACATTTTTAGAATATGATATTGTTTAAGAACTAAGGAAAGTTATCAAGTCACAAGCATTAGCTGAATTTGTAGTAGAAATGACTCGAGAAGAATAAATATACTAACTAGTCAAATGGGAGATAAACATTGATGGATTATCTAATAAGAACAATAGTGAAACAGAAGTGATTTTAAAGAGGAAAATCAAAATTAGCCTTGAATATTCTATTAAATTCAAATTTAGAGCCACAAATAACTAAACAAAATGTAAAGCTTTCATTGTTAATATAAAATTAGAAGAAAAAATTTGTGTTAAATGGATATAGATACCTAATAATTCATAATTAGTTGTTGCTCAATTGAAAGGAAAGTAGAGTGAAAGGACTAATTTTGACCAGATAAGTAGAATAAACAAAAACCCTGTTAGTAGAGTTCGATTCAAATATAATGTTATAAAAATACCACGATTAGAAAATGAAAAAAATAAATGCCCTAGCAAAACTAGCTAATGTGAAAGTAGCAATTAAGAATCAAACGGTTATCCAAGAGTTTATTAACGTTCCTAGCATATATAAAGTAGAAGTTTTATAGATTAAATGTACTAGCTTTTAGATCAACCTTATCCAAACATACTTAGAAGGTAAAGAACTTCCAATCAATAAAGGTAAGATGAATTTTTTTAAAAAAATAAGCAACTTATTTCTTCTTGAATAATGGTTAGATGTATAAATATTGTTTTGATTTACCAGCTCTAAAATGCTTTCATCTTGAAAAGGCTAATTATGTCTTACAAGAGCTATACAATATGAAAACTATTTAGCTAAAACCATTTTAGCTGTAAAGGTCACCCACTCTAGCTATTATTGGCTAAAAATGAAAAAGAAACTATCAAACTCATTTAAAGATATGATAAATGCTAAAAACTCACCAAAGTTTAGAAATAGTCATCAGTACTAATGAAACCTATTGTATTATCTTGGCTATTTGCAAAATGGGAAATTAACCTCTTAAATGTCTAGATAATCACCTTTGGTTAGCATAAATATTTGGTCGTGATGGTAGAGTATTTTTCAAAATGGATTAAGGCAAAACTCTTTGTTTTTATCATGTTTAAGAGCATTCAAAAATTCTTTTAGAAATCCATAATATATTGGTATAAATACAAATAACAGTTTAATTGAATGTATCTCTTTTATAATACTAATTTCTATTTATGTAGTTTTGGCTGGCTAAAAACTCTAGTTTTTGAAAATGAAACATAGTTTATGGTTGAAACCTTTATGAGCTTTTATCGAAGGTAATCCTACTCATTTTTAGTATGAACTTATCCATATCATAGTTTTGATGATCATCTCACATATTTCTTTAACTTTTAAAGCCTATGAATTAAGCAAAAATTAACATCGATTAAGCATCCACAATCCAATGGTTAAGCAAAATTAGCTAATAAAATTATACTTGAAGGATTAAAATGGAGGCTAGAAGAAGCAAAAAAGAGATGGGTGGAAAAATTTCAAAGTGTCCTACAGTCATATAGAACTATTCCATAATCTATCACTAGCAAACGTCTTTTCAAGTTAACCTATGGTTTGGAAGCCATGCTACTAATAATTGGGGAAGACTAGTAAATGGTGAAAACATTAAAATAAAGAAATGAGCGAATGTTGAAGAAAGGAAGATTTTGAGTCAATTCTTGAAATTTGAGAAATGGCTTAAATTAAAGCTAAATAATTTAAAAAGGAATTTGGCAATCTATTTCAATAAAAGGCTAAGGAAGAAAGAGTTCTCTGAAGGATCGTTTGTTCTTAGATGATCTAACAGTCTTCACAAAAATTCAAAAGAAGGAAAATTAAACTTAAACAAAGGAGGACCATTTATAATTAAAGAGAATATAAGAAATGGAGTGTTTAGGCTTAAAATGATAGAGGGCTTACTAATTTTATGAACATGGAATGTAACCCATCTTAAACACTTTTATGTAAATATTTGATGAAATAAATAAAGTATTCCTATTAATCATATGTTAATTTTGAAAGCTTGAGCAAACTTTTTTAGCTTAAAAAAACCTGAGTTATTTCCTTTAGCATTTTAAAAGCCCCTCTTAACTCCTTAAAAGCCCTTATAGTCCCCCTTAACACTATAAAAGCTTAAGCAATCCCCTTTAGTACGTCGAAACCTAGGCCAAAGCTTAGCATCCCCAAAACAAATTTAAAAGTTGAAGGAAATGGTCTAAATGACCTTTTAAATTGCTAAGGCTCATTGAAAGCCTAAGTATTGTAAAAACTAGTTTAAATGACCTTTTAAATCATTGGAGCTCTTTGAAATCCTTAGTATTGAAAAAATTGGTCTAAATGATCTTTTGAATTGTAGAGGCTTTTTAAAAGCCCAAGTATTGAAAAAAATAATTTGATGAAATTTAGGGCTCATTGAAAGCCTATTTATTAAAAAAATTAGTCTAAATGACCTTTTGAATCACTGGGGCTCGTTAGAAACTTAAGCATTGAAGAAATTGGTTTGAATGACCTTTGGAACAAAAAATGTTAGAAAAAATGTATAAGACTTCAAAAATTGTTAACTTATTGGAAGGTAAGTTTTAAGAAAGATAGTTTGAATGACATGAAAAATTATTAAAGCTTGATAAAAGCAAAAATCGAAGAAGGAGTGACCTTAAGTTAAGAAAAAGTTAGAAAATAAGGTTTGCAAAAATTACTTAAAAAAGTAATGTATAAGAATTTAAATAGAAATTAAAAGACAATAAGTGAGCATCCTAATAATTATAACAAATCTTAATGGGCATTCCCTCATATTCCTTAATCAAATTAGCTAAATTAGAGTCTTTGTCCATCTTAGAGGTATTAATTGAATGTGCTGAGTTAAAATGTATAACCTGGTGAATGGCTTTATCAAAACCCTCATGATAAAATAGGTAACCCTTTGCCTATGCATTTAATTTAAGGATTTTCTGTCTAACACTCAAACTTTAACCTTTAGTTTATGAATTATCTTATCCTTTTGATTTCACTATTTTTTCTTATTTTTGCTCCTTTTGACAATAGGTATTCGATAAAGACACAGCTTTGGTTTGTCCCATTTTAGCCACCAAGTAAGATCATTGCTTCTCCTAAACCTTTTCTTGAAGATCCATTTCTCTTTTTATCTAATCAAATAATTTGAAAACCTTTTGTTCCATGCTTTTCTATGTAATGCTTAACATTCTTTTTATAATATCAAGTTACCCCTAAAAAGATACCACATTATTTTTCTTAATTTTAGATGATTTTTTGAATGGTCCCTAAAGCCCAATTAATTTCAATAATGACAAAGCGAAAAGCTTGTCCTTCACTGTATTTAGTTAAATGTGACTAGTTTTTCCTCTAGTCAATATTTGTAACAAGTTAGCTTCACATCCATGAAATTAAGTTAACATTTCTATATAATAAGCTTTATAGAATGTCCATTCATAAGGAAGCATTAACAAGACTCACATTCATGGAATAATGTCTACTCCCTTAAAAAGTTTAACACTACATTCCCTTTTTCCTTTTTTTATTTACTTTTAGCATAAATTTCATTTCACTAGGAATAGGAACGTTAGCCACAACCTACTCCTTTAGAGTTTCATTAGCAATAGAAGTAACGGAAGGCTCAATTAGGGCGATTTTAATAAGTGAAGCTTGATTGCTTAAATTATAATAGAAGAACTTGTGTTTTTTTTCATTTTTCAGGAAAATCTTCTAAATCTGGACAAGTCTCACTAGATTCATAATGAAAGAAAGAATCTTTATATTTCTTATTCCTAGCTAAAATTCTGTAATAAGAAATAAATGGTTAGTAATGCAAAGATAAAAAAGAATTATGAATGAAGTCATGATACATACTATAAACTTAGTGAATGTCAATAAATCTCTTATAGGCACAAGATAAGAGACGAATGATTATATCTTGATCATAATTAATGAAACTTTAAAGCTTTAGAAAAGGAGAATGCTTATGACCTTTTACCTTTTTTATTAAATATAACTATCAATCACCCACCATCCAACAAACTTCAATGTCATTTGCTATTGAAACCTTGAAAGAACTATTTTTCTAGACTTTCATAATAGAATGTCGGTTATCAAAATGCAGTTGATTGGTACACTATATGATGTAAGTCCAAGCCTCGAGTCTTTATTGAGAATAGGTATAGAAATAAGGAAACACTTAGAATTATATAACTTAAGCTTTACTTTATTGCTTAAGACTTTAAAAAAGGCTAACAAATACCACGTATTGTAATTTAATTGAGTTGGATACACATTTGAGCGCTTCATTAAGGTAGAAAACGGAAGAGCAATCCTTATCCATTGAATAATATCATCATAAAACATGGAAAACAAGTCAGTATCATTACTGCAAGCTCGTTCATCTTCTTTAATAGGAACAAATGCCAATCCCATACCATCAGAAATTAAGTGGCATTTTTGAAAATTGAATATAACTTTAGGATTCAGCTATCAATTGAAATGAGGGATGTTTTAACTTTTACATTCACTCAGTTTGAATCCTCTAGACCACCTATTAAATGAGAGGCCAAATCCATTATGTTAGCATTCTTAGATTGATCACCATTATTATAATCAAGGGTAGAATGAATACCACACCAAATAATTCTTCTTGCTTTGAAATAGTTAAAAAAAAGCTCAAAGAGACAAGAACTTGAATAACTTAATGGAATCATATAAATGCAAGACAAATAGGAAGACATCAACATTTAGACAAAACCTTTAAAAGGAAGTAAAAATTGAAGGTTAGAAAGGTATTATAAAGGTGCCTAAATTTAAGCATTGACAAAGTAAATATGGATGAAACAAAATAAGATAAAGTTTAAAGACTTATAATTAATGCTTAGTGGATCATTGTAAAGGAAAAAATATGATGAACTAAAATCATCCTATTTACAAAGGTGTAATAACATTATGTAAGTACCTTACTTGATCTACCTATTAAAACCTAACTTCTAAATCTTACCTCTATAATTCCAATCAAATTAGAAAATAGAAAGTTACATAATAATGTAAAAAGGCATATTTGATAACACTCATGAACATAACAATGGCAATATCCATTAAATTAAAAGTAATGGATAAAAATGATATTAAAAAAGGAAAATAAACTAAAAATGAAGTAAGTTAGGATAGTAGAATCAAACATACTTAAATAAAGCCTAAAAGAAGAAGAGTTGAAACTTATAAAGTGATGGAAAGTTTTCATTGTAAAGAAAGAAAGTTTGTAGAGGTTGAAAATGAAGTTAAAATGATTAAAAAGTTCCAAAAGGAGGCTACATATCTTTTCCTCTCAATGGCCGTGATAATCTAATAAAGGAAATAGCCAACAATCCAACATTCCAAAAAGAAACATCCATAATAGTTAAGATGAAAAGTAAAGGCTTGCCCCCTCAATTCCAATGGTGAAAGAAAAAATATAAGATCAAGAGTTAGGATAGTGATCCTAGTAATGCAGTCATATTTGGAATATCTAGAGACTTGTACTAACATAACAAATAATATATGTTCTTCATAATCATAAAAACACGTGAGCATTCAATGCTAAATTAGAAATATTTTAAAATAGACAATGAAATAATCATTCAAAAGATACTAGGTGAGAAGATGGCAAGGGATAATGCCTAAATATTTTGACTAGACTATGATTAGATGACCACCATTAAATATGGCCTATTATTCATCCATATGAACATAGGCCAATCACAATGGATACTTATCTAGTCAAACATATCAAGGCTGACTCAAAGGTTTATCCTTCTCACTAAATTCAAGCCTAATATCAACTATCAGAATCACTAAAGCCAAAAGACACTCTAACATACCTAAACATTAGCATATTCCTTATGTGTCAAGACTCTATAAGAGAATTTAGGTATGTAATTGCAACCTAGACATAACTCCTCACCATTGGTTTTTGCATGCTTTTTAACCACTAATTCTTACTTCAACTTCTAGTAGCTTTCATGAAAGAGCTTATATCTATTCTTCCTTCACTTTTTCTAATTAGACCTACTTAATTCTTATTAACTAAGGATTATATTAGTTCATAATTAAAATTGATATATAAACAAGATTGCTAGAATGTGCAAATTTTACTTAGAACTTCTCATCGTTTTTTTGGTGCAAGAACTTCTCTTATAATTATCAATCAACAATGTTTCATTTTTAAAGCTAGATTATTTTTTGTAGCAGCTGTAAGATTAACATAGTCCCACCTTAATGTTATCTTTAAGTCCTTCTATCAAACTACCATATATGACAGTACTATTTTGTGTATATGTTAAATGTTAGGAATATCAAAGACACTTTATTAAAAAATACATACATGAAGAAGTTATATGTCATTATTTTATAAATAATTTTTTTATATTCATAACATAAAACTATTAAAATCAAATGTACATATCAAGATCTCTTCCTAAATGTTATCCTTCAATCTTAAAAGAATATTCTTCTAATAAGCATAACCTATTAATATTTCGGATCATGTTACCCATCCAATATGCCTATTATATATCTCTTTATTTTCTCTTTCCTTTAGCCTTTTGGCATTGAACTAAACATGTAGCTTTTCATGCGTAGCTAGAGTAACAATGATGGCCTTAAATTTTATAGGACCTTTATGCTTTATTAAGTCAAATTAATTGCCTATCTAAAATGATCCACATTCTGGATATTTCAAAAAAAAATTAATGTCAACTATATACAATGATACATAGATAAAGTTAAAGGTTAGCATACTTATGATGCATAAAGTAGCAAATATACTCACAACAAATATTGCATGGGAGCATGATAAAACACATAACTTGTATAATAAGTAACTAAATTAAAATTATATCCATCATTTTACTTTATAGACTTTTCACTAATTTACATAACTAAGGAGCAAATAGGAATAATTCCCTTATATAATATATTTGACAATTTAAAAAGATATAATAGCATGCTAGCAAGGGCAACAAGTTAAAATAGTAGAAGTATCACCATTAAACAAAGCATAACCATAATTATATATTTTAAGGGCGACTAAACCTTAAAAATATCACTAAACATAATAAATAATATAATTTTAAACTTAATGATGAATAAGGCTATCACAATATTACTATACATATATATATACATCCCAAGTGGACAAAGCGAAAAAAATCCTTGAATATTAAAAAATATAATGAAAACAAGATAGGGAAACATACTTGAAAATCTTTGTGATGAATGGACCAAGTACAAAGTTAACTTTGAGTGCAACTAAGAAAGTTGCAAAGGTTTAGGAATCATTAGAGAAATAACAATAGTGAAAGTTATCATTGAAGAAATGGATTTCAAAAAGTAAGAGTGATGTGAAACATGAATGAAATGAAAATTATGCAACCAAAATATTTACACATCAATTTTTAGTTAGAAGTTTTAAGTAAATAACATCAAGTTAATATAAAATAGATATATAAAATTAGAACAATGTTTACAAAAATACCACCACACCATTAATTTCAACATCAGTTAAGTAAATAATTAACATCTTAAGTTCAGTTAGTGCTCTTAGACTATCAGTGCGCATTCACTTTCAACGTAAGTTAGGTATAAAATTGATGTCTTATAGTTTTCAGTATTTTCAAATATGAAGTTGCCTTCAAAATAGATGTCAATTGTAATTTTAACTATCATCTTAAATTTTCCATTAGTATAAAAAATGTTATTATATTGAAATAGATATCAATTATATTTACTAACCATTATCTTATTTATTCCAATAATTTAAAAAATGCCACCATATTAATATGAACGTTGATTTTACTTTTAACTAACATTTATTGACTAATTGTAAACTTCATATTTTATTTGGTTTGCATTTGAAAATGTTTCAAAATTAGAAAAAAAAGAAAAATTTATAAACATACACATTATGCATTTTAATTATTTTAATATTATGAAAAATAAAATTTTGATTCATTGAGGGTGATCTTATTTTCCTCTTATTGGTCATCGATTGTTATTGTAATCAATCTCCTATTTTTGTTAAATCAAATATAACTAAAAAATTTAAAAATATAGAAATTTAAATTTTAATTATTAGTTGTCATTCTATTACATAATCATTTTTACTTGATTTATTTTTTAAAAAATAATAATAAATATAAAGTTAAAATATTATTTTTAATGATTATAAAAATGATTTATTTTGGCTTTTGTTTATCATTTTGTAGATTGTTAAATATTTATAAAAATAATTATAATAAAAAGAAATCGTATCTTATTATTTTAATTAGTTTATTAGAAATATTGAATTTATTAAGGAGAGGATTTTGATCACTCCCTAATTAAATGAATATATAATCTCATTAATAATAATGTTAGTTTGATTTGTTTTTTAAGATAACTAATATAAAGGAAAGGATATTCATCCCTCTTTAATAAGAATATAAAAAACTACAACAAATAATAATTATAATCCAAAAAAAGTTTAATCGGTAATCACCTAATTTTAAGGGAAAGAATTCTGATCTTACGCCATTTATCAGTAGGAATTAGACTAGAAAACTGAGGGAGATAAAAAATGAAGATTAGAGGGTAACAAAGAGAAGAGAAGAAAAAAAATCAAAAAGAAAGAAGAATAAGAGAATAAAAAAGATGAATAGAGATGGAGTCAAAGATTGATCAGTGAAATTTCAAAAAAATGAGGAGAGTGAAAACAGAGGATAAGAGAGTGGTAATCAAGTGAAATATCTTTATTGTATTGAATTAGAAGAAATTATTATAGTCACATGATTAATTGATTTGGGTGTTAATCATTATAGATAACTTGCATCTAAAAAGGTTCATTTACGAATGCATAATTTTTTTATCATTTATTTTTAATTCAAGAGCTTAATTTCTTTATTGTCACTTATCCAATTAAAGGTAATTTGCTTTAATAGAGTTTTAGTGTTTTTTAGTTATTTTAATTATAAAGGTGATTAAAATAAAATTTTGGTTTCATATAAATTGTTAACGTCATTTTTGTTCAACCTTTGAATGTGGTTTCTTCATTACGATTGATAAGTATGTTTATAGTGATATACGAATATGACATTCTTATAGTGCTAGCAAATAGGTTCCTTTGCTCCTCTCTTCTACATTTATAAATAAATATGATGATTTATTTTTTTCCTATTGATACACATACACACATACACAAAGGTTGAATGAATTAGCTCAGCAAAATTTATATTGCTAATTGATGTGATCAAATCTCGTATGTGGATATATAAATAAATTTTAAAATTTAATATGTTTAGTGTGATGTCCATTTGAAAACTTTATTATTAACAGACTTAAATTATAATATGCAATTATTGATATTATATAATTCATTTATTTATTTACACAAAAAAATCATATGCATCAGAAGTATTTGTACCATTAAAAGGTTTTAAACTCCTTGATCCATTATGAGACAAGAAGGCATGCATCTAGTCTATAAGAAATTGTCATGCTTACTCTCTTTAGGCTTAAAAATAGCATCCTTAAAAGAATAGGATCAAGAAGAACTATAGGATGCATTAGGGTTACATACATGTTTTTATTTAATTTGTAATTTCTATTTTTGTTAATTTATAATTTTAGTTTGGATCATGAGAGAATTTTGGACACATTCTTATTTTTATTTTTATCATTTCTTCTTATATAATAAAAATATAAAAAAATACAAAATACTAAAAAAGAAAAATTCTTTTCATTTTATATTTGTTTCCCATTATACTTTAAATCATTGATATTTTGACCTTTTTTTTTTCCAGTTTATGTCTTTTAAATTAAAACTACATATTTTGAAAAATATATATAAATAATGAATTAATAATTTTGTGAACTATGTGAAGTTTAATCATTCTCTTGAAGGTATGTAAGCCCTATACTTGTAAGTCAAGTCTACCTTTTATAAATATTTTTTTTTTGTTTTATCAATTTAAATTTTCAATTTTTTTATTTTCATAATTTTGCTAATCCATTCTTTCATGTCCTACAATAATGATTCCAACCACTTAGTGAGTCAACTTTTTTCTCTACTTTTGATAGAATAGTAAGTAAATACTACTAAGACATATAAATAATTTACATAATTTATTTTATTTTTGTAATAATTACTACTATTGTTATGATTATTGAGAGATTAATAAAATATTCTTTTGATCATAATATATTAAATAATTAATTTTATGGTAATTACTTCTCAAATAAATGTTGTGAGGTGCTTAACATCTTTCCTATACATAATTAGATTCCTGAATTATTTTCTCTAGTAAAAAATCCTATTTTATTTATGCTTTTGAGTTTCTAATTTTTTTTTTTTAAATTAGTGATCAGTTCTATTTTAATTTAAATTATTAAAATAATCATTATCCGCATCGTAATATCCTCGGGACAAGTTGTGATACCAATGTAAAATTGCCATTAACTATATAATTCATAAGAATGACAACTCCGATACAATGCAAAATATCTGGGTGTTCCACTGTTCCTTTCCAAAGCAAAAAACAAAGGGCTTTAACTACCAAAGTGACAAGGCACAAGCAATGCTAGCAGGGTGGCGTAGAACTGCATCATCAAGGACCGGGAGAATGAAAATGATACACTCAGGGGTATATGTCCTCCATGAACATTTGAAACTTAATCTTTGATAAGTTAGATTCTATAAACAGAAGGTTCTGATGGGTAGTGAACTTTGATAAGAGTCCTTATTTTTGTCCTAAAGCCTGAACTGACCCATGCCTGCCTAAACAGTATGGTGGTCTGGGTTTCAAGCTGTTCGGAAACATCAACAGATCCATGGTGGCAAAACTGACGTGGAAGCTGGAAACTGAATTGGATAAATATAGGGTGCAATTCTTCACAGCAAAGCAAGTCAAAAATGGAAACCTGGTGGACCAACAATACGTAGGAGGTTCCTGGGTATGGTTAGGAATGTAACAAGGGAACGAGGTAATTCAAAAAAGTTGCTACTTCATAGTTAGGAATGGAACACAGGTGCGTGCGATGGTGGACCTGTAGGTCCCTGAGCGCAAAAACTTCATACCACAATTGAAGATTGTAGTTATGCCTAATTATGACATTAAAGTCTCTGATTTAAGCCAGAAGAACAGGGAAGGATGGAATCAAGAGTTAATCATGGAATTATTTACCACTGATGAGGCAATTAAAATTATGAAGTTTCAAACTCGCCAAAACAGTACTCTGGTTTGGGGGCTAAAGGGTACATTCACTCCCAAATCAGCATGCCAGTCTATAATAGCAAATACTATCCCTCTGAATGCCAACAAGACGTGGAATTACTTATGGCAAAATCTGATGCAGAATCGATACCAAATGGCCCTTGGTGCTTCATTAGCGGTTTTCTTCCTATCCTATGCCGAACAGGGATGCTCGTCGGAACCACAAATGTCCCATACCCTCTTTGTCTTTCAGCACCAGAGATGGAGTCACATGTCTTGCAGGCTGCCCCCCCAACGCCTTTCCTCTGGTTTTAACTTTAGAATGTCCAAATAGAAAAGTTCGAGCTGCCTTTGTCATGAAGTTCATGGATACTTTGCTTCAGGAATCTTAATTGCCTAGGATTCATCAATGACCGCAAACTACACCTAGACTTCACCGTCTTCATCGATGTCGCCATAAAGAAATTATGAGAGTGTCGTAATCAGGTTCTGCACGAAGGTGCCACCAATTCTAGGATTTAAAAAATGATCCGCGACCTGAATATTACCTGCAATATTATGGTTTCGAGAGAAATCGCATCTGTAATTTTTCGCAATTTTAAATCATTATAGCAGTATTTTTTCGCATTATTTCGCATCGCGACGTGGCCACAACCACAATTTAAATCCTGGCTGCCATTGACACCGAAATTCCTGTGCGTAGAGTGTAAGTTCAGCGGAGAGAAGAAAAGGATTAGGGCCGATTTTGGAAGTTTGGCTACAATAGGTACCGAGCCTTCCACCCATCAATTTATGCGTCGTTGGCAGTAATAGCCCGAAATTGTGAAGGGGGAGATCTTAGGATTATGGTACGATAATCACCAGTGTTCCTCAGCTCCAGCAACGGAACTTCTGGCCATTCATAAGGTCATATCGGTTGCGTACAACTTCCCAGAAAGATAAATTCAGGTGGAAAATGATGGTAAGATAACAGTTCAAACCTTACTGGGTATCATATATTGCTCGTGGCGTGTAAGGTCAGTATTCGAACTAATAAAGTACCTACTGGAAGTCTAGCAGAACATTGAATTAATGTGGTGCTATGGGAATGTCATGCTATTGTTCACGAAGTAGCCAAATGGATAGCTTAGACTATTAGGTGCGACACAGGCTGCTTATCCAAACTTCTCCCATCCTTGGGTACTCTTATAATCCAGGACGTTATGTTCCTTATGGATTGATATATTACACATAAATAATTTCTATAAATAGAAGTTTCATAGTTAAAAAAAGAATGTCTTGCTACTTCTATCATAATTAAAAAATGTCGAATTAACCACTAATTTAATAATAGAGTAATATATAATGTTATTTTAAAGGTTTTACTTTTTATCATGCGTGGAGTTCAAATCAAAGACCACATGCACACATTTTAAGTGAATTATCACCCCTATCATTACAAAAAATAATAATAATTTGTTGGATACTTGAATTTTAAAAAAATTAAGCATATTTCATTGTTAATTTGATTTTTTATATTAAAAGTTATATTTATATTTAATATATTTGTTTTAAAACTTTAAAAAACCTAATGAAAAACACTCCACATCACATTCAAGAAGTGGAAGCTCATTTTCAATTTTTCATTTTTTAATATCTCCTCACGCCACCACAACTTGATATTAATTAGATGTCATGAATTTCTAAAAAATCATGAATGCACAGGTTGGAATAGCGATCGCTCTTTTGCCGCGAATATCAAATCTTGGACAAGTTACTTCACTTGCTACCCTTGTTTTCTTCTCCGAAATATCTATGGTGTAGATTTGTGTTACTAAATTAATAATATAATTTAATCAACTTTAAAATAGTAATAAGCTACCCAAAAAAAAAACATTAAAATAGCAGTAGGTTTCATTTAAAATTGATTAAATTATGATAATTAATTTAGGGATATAAATTTATCATACAGATGCACAATAAACACTTTGTTTTATCATGATTCATTTTTACGTTCACCAGAAACAATGCATATTATGAAGGAAAGAAATACCACCTCTTAAAAGAACACAAGACTACCATATGCTAATCTTATTATTTTTATTTTTATTCTCTCATTGATGTTATTTCATTTCTTGCGCCCTCTATTGAAGCATGTGGCAAATTCACATTCAATTTAGACATAGATTTAAGTATTTTTTTGGTACTACGAGCATCCTAAAAACATTCATATGTATAATTGGATATTCTTGTTGTTCTATAATAAATTGTGCTCCTACATAATCATTAGCAACAAAATGGGGTCTTTTGCTGCACTCCTAATCTTGCAAAGCACTGCATCCATATATCGAACTGCATTCCTGGTCTTGTAAAGGATTGCATTCCTTAGCTTCGACTTCGACCAAAGTGTAAGGATCTTGCATCTGTAGAAATTTGCGCATTCCAAAAATTAAAGCCATACTCTATGTTTTAGCTGTGGGTTACAATATACTACTTCTATCACAAATGTTCCATTTCTGATATGAATACTTCATTGAAAGGCTTCTTTCCTTTCACTCTGATTTTTGTTGGTTGAAACACAATTCTATTCCTCCTTTTCAGCTTATTTCTCATCCTAGTATGCCCAGATAATTGTCAAGTAATGCCTACTATTAATTTCATTATCAATATTTACTAGTAAATTATGAATATAGGTAACTTTTCAAGTGACATTCATAGCTTAGAAAAGCTAATTTTAGAGAGTATATAAATGAATATACTAAAGTTTGTTAATTAGTGGAATTATAATCATCTGATATACATTAAAAGTCAAAGCACTATTATAGAGTTACAACACAACCTTGCTACATTAATGTTAATTAAAGTGAAAGTTAACGTATATAATAATGCAATAATATTTTTGAAAATTGGAGAAACATTTCACATTAGCTTTTCTAACAACCAACATGAAAAAAACCATAATATTTTTTCTACATCAATTATTAGTGAATCAATATTTAGTGGAAACTCAAAAGTTAGTTTAGAAAATAACTTCTTTTTTTAAAAAAAAGAAAAATCAAAACTTTTCATGTCAGTTGTTTAATAAAAACTAATGTGGATATATATAAACGTCGATTATTAAAAAAGTAGCGTTTAAAATGAAAGTAGAGTATTAAATTTGAAGATGGGATTAAATATTAGATATCAATTCTAATAAACAACCAATGTTGAAAGTTTGGCCTAAGTGGCATTTTTTATAATTATGCATAAACCATTAGATGTCGATTTTAATGATAACTAGTGTGGAAATATATGAATGTCAATTATATATTAATAACTAGCATGGAAAGTGCTACCACTAGCATATACTTATCTTTATTTCTTAAAATCATAGACAAACTTATTTTAGATGGCAACTTACTCTGCATTTCATGTTTTCCACTCCATTTTCTTCGATGTTTGTTCAATGATTATGTGATGTCAACCTTCAACTATTTTTGAGCATCTATTCTACATTATGTGAGGTATTTCCCCTAATTTTCTTATATTTTATGAGCATTTTGTGTTTTGATTATAATATTTAAAGTTAGATAGGCAACGCTATTGTATATTATTGAAAAACTTTCATTTCTATACTTTAAAATTACTCTTTAATCACTATGAACATGATTTAGAAGTATTGTTTAACATGAAGAGTGGTGTACTCGAATACATGTCTCATTTTCTACTTATATTTTTTAAAATATCATTTTTGCTTCGATGCTATATTTAATTTTTTACATTAGTGTGGCTTTGATGCCTAGACATTATTTTTTAAAATGTCAATCTATCATTGATAAAATTTTATTCTAGGACCAAACTAAATGTGATTAAATGATTTTTAATCATTCCTTCTTATTTAAGTTATTACATATATGTGCTTAGAAGCTTATCAAATATTGCTTGATACATAAGTTAAATTTTCATGTTACTTTTGTTATAGCTCTTTAAATGAAAGAAATGTGAATTTTAGTTTCAATAAAAGTAGTTACAAAAGGAAAGGAAATAGGGTCCCATATTTATGCGGGACATGATCCTAAAGTGCATCAAAGAAGAGAAATTGAAGGGAGATTTCAAGGACAAGGGTCAAGCATATGGGCTTGGTGCAATCGAATTTAGCAACTACATTAGGATGCTGGAATCCATTATGATGCCTATTACTATTAGGAAATGGCACTAAGTGTAATAAGACATCAAGGATTCTATTTAGGAAGATATATTCATAAAGTACCTTAATACTCATCTTTATTTCATTTTTTACATGTTTATAACAACCTTTCTAGATTACAAGTCATGTTTGTTATTCATGTATGGATTGCCTTACAGATTACCTTCAGTATGCCCATGAGGTATAAAGGATACATTCTGATAGTGGTGAGCAGAAGGTGAAAAGACTTTAAGTATAATTTAGTAAAAGATTACACTTTCATCAAAAGGAATAAAGATAAAGTACCGTATGAAATATATTACTAGATCGATCTCAAGATGTGGGCAAAGTTTGTGAAGATATGCAAGAAGAAAAAGTTTTAGGTAAATATGGTCATTTTATTATTGTCTTTCTTCCACTATTAACAATAAAGGACATTTTCTCATCTTGTTTGATTATATTGTATCAAGATGAGATCACATAGCAAACTTTTCAAGGAAAGTTTTAGATTGAAAGAAAAATGAATGTATTTATTGTTGCCTTAGAATGTATTTATTATTGCCTTAGGAACTTAAAAGCATCTTAGATGTGTTAGAAGTGTTAAAGGATTGGTGAACCTTAAAGCCTATTTTAGGGGAGCTTCAAAATGTCTTTGCACTAAAGGATGATCTGATAGAGATATCGAGAAGCTTAGGATATAATTCATGGTTATCGTGGTAGAGAAAATGAAAAAAAATGTTATGAAGGAGATAAAGGCCTTGTTCAAGTAGAAGGACATAACATTAATTGTTACCCTATTAGAAGAAGAGAGGAAAGTATGAATAATGACCCATATGCCACAATAGGGCAGTTATTAACCTCAACCCTTTTGCCCAATTACCATATGTAAGTTCTTATCACCCTACTACTTATTGTTAAGTACTTTTCAATAATGTTATAATTTTATATTAATCAGATTAATTATTTTATTCATTATTGCATGGTGAATGTAAATGTCTACTTATGGTGGCAATACCTACTGTTAGATAGATGATGATAGGCACAATTTTCTTAAATTGCATACTCCACACCTTTGCATTGCCAAAAACTAGTGTAAGATTGTGATAAACATCGCTGAGAAAGGCACTACTAATTGGTGACTAATAAAGTGACCATGGTGGCCTAAATTATTATCATCTCTTTAACTTAATTAAAGGTTTTGATTATATTATTTATAGAAGCGAGGTTTTCTATCATTTGAAATTTTTTGTTGGCGTTTAAATACATATTACCTAACATATTTAATTGTTATACTTTTTTCAATTTATTTTAAGTATCTCAATCAAGAGAAATTGGTGAGAAACCGCCAGAAGCCAATAAGGATGAAGATGGTAAGTCCAAAGAATAAAAAAAATTTGTAGCTCATCCTCAAGCAAAAAAAAAAAAGCTAGTAAATCTCAGCAAGAGCTTTGATTTGTTGCATATTGAATGTATAGCATAAACATTATATTATTGTATATGAGATACAAGATCATGGTATTCAAAGATAACATTAACCTATCTAAATTAAGCATCTTATGATTTCTAAACAAGAAGGAGCTAAATGTTACTTATGTAGACATTTATATTACAAGCACTATCTTTACCCTTTAAATCTTCCTTCTTTTTATGTATATATTATATATTATGAAGTCGAGTTCATGCATTATAAAAATGATAAGTACTTGCATTATGTTGCTAAAGATTTGGAATTAGGTTCCTACTTTGGTTTTATAGATCACTTAGTAATTAGGGATTTCATTGATGCAACACTATAAGTACATAGATGCAATCATATCAATGACAAGAAGCGAGATATGTATATATATAGTACCATTCCACAAAGGGAATATGGATGCAAAGATAATTACTTCATCTTTAGTTATATTTTCTCCTCAATTGTATTACTTTGATATTGATAATATTATAGGCACCATTGGATGTTTATAGTAATATATTCAAAGGACAAAATGATATACTAGCTTGACTTGCTAAGGCATGCCTCCCACTTGGGTTGAAAAGCAACACTCGACTAGCTTATGAAAGTATATTACTTGTTAAGCAATGCTTGAAGAAGCTGTCACTATTTAGGTGGAAGTATAGGTAACATTCTTATGCATGTTTTTGTATCTAATATAGTAATTAATTATTATTACATGAAATTAATGCTTTTTTAAGTTGGTTTGTTATAGTGCCTTATATAAAAAGGCAATATCGAGTATGGATACTTTATAATGAAATACATGGCTAACATCTTATCTTCTTATTAAGTTTTATATGTAGACACCTACTTCTTTAAAGAAAATACAACATCTTATAGTAAATATGATATAAGAACTTTATAAGAGAAATGAGTTACAAATATCTTGAGAGAGAAATTAGTATTAGCTTGAGAGTGGTTACTAAATGTGTAAATTATTAGGATTAATTATAAATGAAAATGTATAAATGCTTATCTTTGTAAGATGTTGTAGGATTACTGTAAATGTATATATATTTTATATGCACTATTAATATTTTTTATATGTATTGTATAATTTAATGTTATTTAAAAGGTAATACTTTTTTACATCAACAAGTGTGTCTGCTATGTTATTTATGTAACAAGTCTAGTTATTGGTTTTTAGTTTTTAGGTAGTAACAAGAATAGTTAAAAAAAATAAACAATAGAGGTGTTTGGAAAATAGCTTATTGAATAGCTTTTAGCTGATTTAACTAAATTATTTGGTAAACTAGCTAAAAGCCATCAATAAGTTGTTTGGTAATTAGTTGCTTCAAATAGTTGTTTCCTTTCAAACAGATAATTTCAGAAATGCTAGAGTAAACAGCGTTTTCTATTGGCTGTCGAATAAATTATATGTAAAATAACTAAATTGCCCTTGACAAATTTTTGTATTTTCCTTTCTGCCTTCAGCAACTTTATCTGCATCCACTATCTGCGATTGTTCATCTTTGTACCAATCTTCGAACACAAAGGAAGCCAAAAAGGAGCAGTTCCTGTACTTTTAGCTTTTGGCATTAACTTTTTTATCTCTGCACATCCACTACCTTTAGCCTTTTGGCATTGCTTTTTTCTTAAAAAAAATTCTTTCTTTTCTTTTAAAAATGAACTTATAATTTAAGAGGATATAAAATATTAAAATTATAATATTTATTTTTTATATAAAAATTAAATAAATATAAATATTGATTTCTTATGATAAATTTATTAACTATAAAATTTATATTAATTTAATTTTAAAGAAGTATTTAATTTATAATAAATTATAATAATATATTATATATAAAAAAATTTAATTTATTAAATAATATATTAAATTAAAATTATTAAAATAAAAAATATTTAAATAATTTATAAAATATATTCATACCCTTATATATCATTTTACACACAAATAGCTAATTATAAACAGCTGATTTTATTATACACTCTTATTCAAACAGCTAATATTATTAACTGGTCAAATAATTAACACAATCAGCTATTAGCCAACAGCTAATTGAATCAATTAACAGTTAAAACTATTAATTGATTGCCAAACAAGGTCAATGTTAATTATTTATTAAAATCGACATCAATATACTAAGACATTAATTTTTTTAACTAAACTAATGTGGAGCATTCAACTATTAAATATTTTTAAAATATAGTAAGATGTCAGGTGTTTAATAAATCAATATGTTATATTCAATCATTAAACATTGTAAAAATACTATTAGAATTAAATGATATCATTTTTCTTTTCTCAAAACTTGTAAAAATAAAGGTAAGAGTTAAAATAGAATGCAAGTTTATCCTGGTGTCAAAGTGCAAATTAGAGAACGAAAGTGTTTTCCTCACAAAATTTGTACTAAACTATTGAAAAATTCATACATAAGATCACTAAAGTTTTAGTTCAATTAATAGTTCACCCTTATCTTGTTAATGTCTTCTTCTCAACATTAAAATGTGTTCGAATGCCTCATTTTTCCCTTTAAACCCAATGAAGAACATCTAGCTATTATGTATTGTATAGATTTATTTATATTCTATTTTTCTAATTTTATCTTTTAAGGTTTTAGATGGTATGAGTGTTCTTATATTCCTTATAAAGTAAACAAATTATACATTTTTAGCAAATTGTGTACTCTATTTTTAATGTGTAGCTTGTTTATTGGAAAAAGCAAGTTGAAAAGTAACAAATTTTTACTTTCCAAACATTATGCTAAAAGAATGTTAGAAAAAATTAATGATAATTGGATTTATATTTTTTTATGCTCATATTTTATCTATAATAAGGAGCATCTTCTGAATTATTTATTTTTTATACTTGTTTATATTTTTTAATCTTTTAATAACATGTAGATATTGCATTTTATGTTTTGAATTTTCAAGTAATCATATAAGATAGATAATAAAATTTTCTTTAATAAAAATAAATAGTATTATTGTTGCAATTGCAACATGAACTATGATTAATTGTATCCTTTTTTTGTCATAATAAGTTTCAAAAAAAGTTCTCTTAATAGCCATGTTATAAGAAGATAATGTAACTTCCTTCTTTAATTTTTAAAGTTATTTTATTACTTTAATATCTTTAATTTTTTAGATCAAATTAAAGTTTTCTTTTATCATGTACTAATTTTTTTTACTATAGAAATATCAAGAAAGGGCTTTAATATTATATTAGGTGTATAATATTATGGTTGGATAATATTTATAATTAAGTTTAAGTGAATGCTGCTTTAGGATTAATGGCATATGAAAATTAAATTAAATATTAGATGTTAGTTAATTAAACTAGACCAACATCCTATTTTGAATGTCATATAGGAAAAGATTTAGATTTACAATAGTAGTTAATTAACTAACTTTTTAAATGAATAATAACAATAGTTGTTAAATTAACAATCGACATCATATATTAATGCTTTCATTTTTTAGATATTTAACACATTAGTTTTCTTGTAATTTAATTAAAGTTATTATTTTCTTCCACAATGGTTAAGGAACTAACATCAAATATGTAAACGTATAACATCACTCATATATATATCAGTTTATAATTGACATTTAATTTGTTAAACAACCGACATGGTATGATAATCTTGTAATAATGAAGATGAATTCTGAGGGTTGAAAAGTCACGTTTGCCCAAACAATTAGTGTCAATGACTATTTTTACTACTTCAAATTAAAGAGTTTTAAGTTTTGTTGTATCTTGAAAGTATAAAAATCTTCAAAAAAAAAGTGTAATAAGTATCTTAAAATTATTTCCTTTTTAGCGAATCTCACTTCTTGTTATTATATTTTTGTCATTATATCTCAATATTATTTTAACAATTTATAAAGGCTTTTATTAAGAAAAAATTTAGACATGACAATAACATTGAAATCGTCATTAGCAGTGGCAAAGTCATTTATATGATTTGTTCTAATATTATGTTGGTGTGGCAATGATAAGATGAAAAAGAAAAAGAAGCAATATAAATATATGGCAATATAAGACCAGTGAAGAAAATAATAATTGAATGTATCAAGAGTAAATGCATGTGCATGATTGAAAAGGCATATATAAGTATAAAAAAATAATAAAAATAGAACCCATAATTGAATTAAGATAAAAGTATGCTTCTCTAAAGTTATTTCAAATCTACAAAATGATTTAAGGATAGATTAGTGCAAAATTCTTGAATATTATACTAAATTATTTGAATTGCTAACCTCCATATTCTTATATAGAGATTAACAAGTTGTACTCTCTTAGTTAAACAAAAAATTATAAATTAAAAAAGCAATACAATAATTGTAGGCATTTTAGTAATTTTAACATAAAAATATCAATTAAAAATATTTAAATTAATTTTACTTATTCTCTCTTAACTTTATAATATATGTATTCATTAATTTAAGAAAAATATTGGTTAACCTAAATTAATTTTAATATGTTATTATTTTATTATCATTAAATTAGTAGTATAATTTTTTATTTAATTCAAAAATTGACAATCCCTAACCTCTATGTAAGAATGTAAAAATTGGCAATATCTTTTAATTATTGATTTGATTTTCAATAATCTATATGGCATAAGGATTAGTTATAATATCCTTGTGTCTTATTCATTGATATGAAATCAAATAAACTTTATATAGAATTGTATGACACTCATGTAATTTATATGAAATTTAGTTGGACCAATTTGAAAATAATTTATTAATTATGATGGAATACTCCATATATAACTTGTAATGAAAATTTAGATTTTTTTTAAGTAATTGATTGAAATTTAGAATTTTAATGTGCGAATGGCACAAGATTTTAAAAAACAAATAATAAAGTTAGCAATTAGATTTATTTGTTAGGTAGGAGTAAGAATATATGTTATAGTTGGATCATTTAATTTCTTTTACAAGAAATAACATCTAAATATGGGATCATTCGGACAAGATATTAGTTTACTAACTGAACAAATCTTAAGTTTTTAAGAAAATTATATATATATATATATATATATATATACACACACACACTAATATAATATATTTATAACAACTTGATTCATAATAAAGATAAAGAAAGTAAAACATCATGAATTAATGACACCAATAAAATAATAAAAAATAAGCAGTGCAATAATAATTTATGTTAAAGATAATTAAAATATAACATATATTCAATTGATGTGAAATTTATGAATGTATTTAATCACAATTATTGTCAACTTGTAAGAGTTGGATCTTTTTTAAAAAAAAATGATATCAGATCGATCGGGCTCATGAATTTTAATTAATTTACATTAATTATGGATACTTATTCTAATTCTATTTGACTTATATTAATTTTCTTATATGTCTCAATTTTTAATTAGATTGAGTCATTAGTCGAATCACTAAGTAACTAGCTTGATTGATCGATTCGATTTGATTTTCAAAATTATGCTTTCAATATGCATAACTATAGCACATCAATAATATTATGTTGAATACAATGAACACATTATGCCATATAATTTTCCATTATCTATTTAATGGCATGTGTAAGTGTTGGGCTATATACCTAGACTTTGTACTTTTCATATAAGAGACTAGGTTGAGGAGTGCTAATGATGGCATGTCTTAGATATATGTTTAGGCATCATATAAGAGATACCTTTTCATGTAAGGAGACTTACATTAGGTATGTCAGTAGTTTTTTATTTTTCTTTTATTTTTTTATTGTTAAATAGGATAGATAGGATAATCATTTCGAAGACTAAAATGTTAACAAATTTTTCCCTCAATATATATTATCTTAAAGATAATTTTTTCCTATGTTTAACTCATGAACTTATTAGAGAGATCCCTTGACACTTAAGAAATCGTTAAATCATTCTCTCTCGACTCAATTAGGTTTTATAGTAACTTTAGAGTCAACTTTTACTAGGAACCCCAACATGTCACTAGCACCTTATTCCATAAGATTGGAGGAACCTTTCCTTCTTACTATTTTTAATCACAAACTCATGAACTTTTTTTTAACTTTCTCCATTTAATTTTATTATTAGGAATATTATTATTTTAGATCATTTATATAATTGATAATGTGCCAAAAATGATTCACTTGATAAATATGGTTGAACTTTTTTTTTCAAAAAATATTTATTTACAGAGGAAAGAAACTTTGGATTTATAAAAGATCATAGAAAGAGAACTTATAAGTATGAATTAATAATATTATATACAAAGTATTGAGTTTAAAATTAAAATTAGATTCATCCAAACATAATTAGATAAATTTATTACAACTAGGAAAATTTAATCATTTCACCTATATTAGCTTAGGATGATAAAAGACTAAACATCCATTTTAGTCCATGAGAGATGCAAATTATATAAATTTCATCCATATTTAAATTACTTTATTAATTTCTTTCTTCTCAAATTTGATTATATTTAATTTGGCCTTTAGGCCATCTACTATTAATATATATTAATGGTATGCTAAAATGGCTTAATAAGGTCAAACATGGATGAGAATGTTTCTAATTCATCCATTACTATGGAACAATGTCATAATGAATTATGTAATAGAAAGTGCCTAATTTTAATCTTAAATTTTACAATTAAACAACCTTGCTTATCTATTTTTCACCTTTTTCTGTATGAAGTCTACTGTAAAACAATACTTAATTTTGTTATTTTGTTACAAGAAAAATGAAAGAAGTTTATTACAAAATAATGAATTTGATTTTTAATTTTTATTTTTATTTTTTATTTTATTATTATTTATGATCAAAAGCACTTAATTTTTAGCATAAATTAACACTATTTGATTTTGTGACAATAAGCCATTTTTAGAAGTAAAAGAAAATAGAGATAGGATGGAGAGTGAGATTATCTAAGTTATCACTAACATACAATGTAACTCCATATTACTTAAGTTATTACCATTTTTAGAGCTTTAATCTTACCATTTTTCTTAGAACCACACATATATGAAAAATTATTGATTATTTATGTATATAATTAAGTCGATTAACACATACACACATGATTTTCTAAATAAGACATGCTGTTAAAGTAGTAACTAGCTATGAAGTGAAGTTTTGACTTCATTTTGAAAATGCACAAATCAAACTTTGGGATAACAATGCATTATTATGTATAGAGGAAGAAAATTTAAAAGTCAGGAACAAAATCAAGTGCTTTATGTGATTTAATATCTCTAAGGTTATATTATTTTTATTTTTGCTATAGAATAATATTAATAATGGCCCCAACTCTTTTCCTATGATAATTAATAATGGTTATCCCTTATGTTTTCTAATTGATTAAATAACCTTTTTTGTAATATGACAAATCTATTTACTTTTTATGTATATTATAGGGGCTGCTTCAAGAATAACCCAAAAAAGATTTATGTCAATAGCTAAAAATATTACTATAACTATGTCAACCTAGATTGAATTTCATTGTAGGTGATTTGGAAGTTATTGAAGCAACTTAGGTATGTGGAATACAAGGAAAACTATTTCTTAATTTCTAAAAGGAACTTAGATAAAAGGTTAAGAATATTCAATATAAATGTTAATTGTTTGGAATTAGTTAAAATGGTTAATAAACATGAGAAGATTGAGCTCTTTATTAAGCATGCTTTTAACTAACTTAACAAAGTGTAGTAACTTGATAACTATAATGCAATTGGAGTTAGAAAGATAGAATATGATAATAAGAATAAGGAAGGATGTAATAATACTGATAATGTAGATATTGATGTAGTAATTTAAAAAGAATTTTCAATAGTTGATGGTATTGATTAGAAGTAAATAGAAGTTAAGCTTATAAAAAAAATTTAGCTACTCCACATGTTACACAAGGAAGTTTAAATACTACATATAATCTAAACACAATTCTCAAGAGAGAGGCTATAAAAATAAAAAAAATTATAATGAATTATGCTCATGGTATGCAAATAGCATATGTGGATATGGAAAGTGATTTTTCATCATAGTATAATAGTGTAAAAGATGAATTCTTCAAGAATTACTAGGTATGCAACTTAGATGATAAGGATAATATAATGTTTGAGTATTATTTAGAAGCCATATCAAAAAGAAAACATGTAAAGAAAAATTATAGAAAAAAATAAAGTAGCAAGGTTAATAATACATAATTTAGTATTTTACTATCTAAAGTTAATAAAGAAGATGAAGCAAGTATTGATATATATGTAGACTTTGCTTATAAGTTTGAGGATATTTACAATTTAGATGAATTATTAAAAGATGAGAAAGGTTAAATAAAGCCAAAATAAAAAAGAAAGAATAAGTAGACAATATGACCACAATTAAATGACAAAATCACTTCTGGTAATGTGAAGTTTGAGGGATAAAGTGATTCTTAACCTTAAGGCATTTAAAGATGTTATTATAGGCTATGTTGTGTTTAAGAGAAAGGCAACGCATTTTTATAAGAATAACTCTGAGATATGTAAAGTAAAATATTTAAAATCTTATCCATTTATAATCCTATACTTATAGGCTGCAAATATAGAATCTTACCAAGTGAAAACCTATAAAATTGAACACATATTATATAATTGTAAAAGTTAAACTAGTTACTTCTAAGTGGATATCTAAGAAATTGATGCTATTTTTTAGGATAAATTCTAATCTAATTATTAATGACATACTGAACTATTGTAGGGAGATCTATACTTTGATTGTATTAAATATAAAGGCTTATGGAGCATGACAAAAAGCCAGAGTTACCATGGAAGGAAATGAAAGAGACCATTACTTTAAGATTTTAAATTATTGTGAAGAGTTAAAAGCATCAAATACAAGCATAACTACACAACTTGATGTTAAAAGGCTAAGCTTGGAATTGGCTTTTAAGTTTAACAAACTTTATATTTGCTTAAATGCTTTAAAATAAAGATTTGTTGCAGGTTGTAGGCCTATAATTAGCTTAGTAGATGTTATTTGAAAGTATATTATAAAGGAACATTTTTAAATGCAGTTAGGCAAGATAAGAATTTTGGATTTTACTTTATCATTATTATAATTGTCGACTTAAAGATTAAAGAAACATGTGGGTGATTTCTTATTAGACTAATGGAAGATCTAAGTAAATTAATAAATAAAAGGTTTAACTTCATGAGTGATTAGCTAAAGATAATATTTTAAAAATTCTTATTTAAGTATTTATTTTAATATTAATTAAATTAGTAACTTTAATTAATTTGTTTATACATGTTATAGGGTCTTGGCTATACAATCAATGAATTATTTCTAAGTTGTGAACATAGATACTAAGCATGTCATATGTACATAAACTATGCCAAAAAGTTTAAAGCAAAAAAGCTAAAAGATCATATGATGGCTTACTTGAAGGAAATAACAATGGTGGAATTTAACACTAGAGTGTAAAAGTTAAAGGATCTCAATTATAAAGCTGGAAATTGCCTAGCCAAATTAAATATAAAAACATAGACTAGAACGACTTTTAGCACATGTATAAAAAGTACTATAATCATAAATAATATGTACAAGTAGTTTAATAATAAAATTTTAAAATTTAGAAGGAAGCCTATTATTTCAATATTAGAAGAGACAAGGTTGTTCACAAACATACATTCTATCCAAAACTAAAGGCACTTTATGTCCAAAGATATGTGACAAGTTGAAGATATCAAAAAATGATAATGATAGATGGTTATCTACCTGGATGGGTGATCTTGATGTTGCTTTATTTTGAAATGGAATGTAAACTTGAAAATTTCAAAGTCAATTTAAAGGAGGAGACTTATTCATGTAGGTTATGAAATTTTACTATGATCCCATATGTGTAATTTTTACAATGGAATAAGGAGTTTATCTATGAATATTTGACAAAGGAACCTTTGCTTAAGCTTATCACCCTTTGATTTAATTAATAACTATTCTTAACTTATGGCCAAATAAAGGAAAAGATCTAGTCTTACCCCCAACTATTAAGAAGGGCCTCTAGGAAGACTTAAAACAAAGAGGAAGAGAGATATTATTGAAATTGAGTAACAAGATGCAACTAAAATCAAGAGAAAGTTGATATTGAAAAAGATCATAATATGAGAAGTTACAAAGGGCCATCTAAAGGCCAAAATGTTGGATTTACTTAAAATGCATCCATTATTAGTGTTGCATCTACTCAAATGCACCTATTGCTATTGTTGCCTCTACTTATAATGCAACTATTGTCTCTTAAAGTTAAGGAGGTTCTAAGAAAGCAAGAGTTAATGGTGATGAAAAGAAATGTAGTGAGTCAAATATTATTAGTAGAAAAAAAAGGAAAAATGCAAGAACCCCTCCAAAGTTTGCATGAGTGTCAAAGTTAGTACATCAAATTTAAAACCCTGCAAAATAGCCCTCTAAACTTTCTAAAAAAATAAAATCCTTAGTTTTCATTTGAGACTAATGACATGTGAATTGGCATCTTAAAAATGATCCACAATACTGTAATTAATAAACATTACTCCAAGTTTCAAGTCCTCATGTAGGTAAGGATTAGAGAAGATAGAGAATCAAGGTTAAAGGAAATGTACAAGGTGTTATTATTGATTTCCATGGGTTACAAATACAAGTGGCCAATTTGATGCCAAACCAGAAGGTAGAGGATTATGATGAACACAAGATGTTTGATAGGAGAGCAAAAGAAAATAAATAAACTAGTAGAAATAACATAACAATGTTAGTGCCAAAGCAATTTATGGATCTTGGATTGGCTATTAATGGTAATGCTGATGAGCCCTTGCACTTTTTATTAACGGGAAGAATTAGGAATCAATCAAGTTCATTGGAAAATGACATAGAATTAGTGGTTACCAGAAAGAATGGAATTAGTGATGAAGAATAGGGTTAAAAAAAATAAAAAGGAATATGGTAGAAGAATTGAAAGAGAGGATAACCTTTTGGGTCAAGGTTTATTTTGTTGTATTTACTTTGTTTATTGTGTTGTTATGACTTTTTTTCTCAAAAGAGCTTGTTTGTCATTTATATATTATAGGTGGAGTAAAAAACATAAAAACTCATTGTTTATTTAGTTTAATGATGATTTTATAAAAGAAAATAAAATTAATGAAATTAAATAGGGGTGTCCATGTTCCGGTGGTGAAATTAAAGATCAGTTAGGTGGCAAAGGCTATTCTATGAATTTTCTACTAGTTTGTAGGGTTTATAAGAAAGATAATGAGGTTTTGGAGGCACCCTTTGAGTGCAAGAGTGAAGGGGAGTTTAGTGTGGTAATAGCAAAAAAAGGATGAAACAAGTAGGTTGTGTTGTCTCTGTAAGAGCTTGTGGTGCTATTAGGGAATAGAGAAGTTGTACCACTTAGTGATGTAATGTTACCATGGGAAAAAATCCATTTTATAAGAAGGAACCAATATTAGTGAAGAAAAGAAAAAGGTAGTTGCAGATGGAGTTTTATTTAGAGTTTTAATGAATAATAAAACTCTAAGAAGTTTAGTCAATTGGACTTTGAATGACAAAGTAAATAAAATCCATCATCAACATCAGCTATCAAATGGAGATTAACATAAGATATGTAAGGTTTTAAAGACTATTGAAATTTGGAATCAAGTCAAGTACCATTGGTTTCAAACGGAAACAAACATTTCAATTTTTTAGAAAGTTTAATAGGGTATTTTGTAGGGATTTGAACTTGATGTACAAATTTGATATTGATATAAACTTTAAAAGGGATTTTTTGTATTTTTCCTAAAAAAAATAAAGATATGCTATTTTTTATAATAAAAAAATATGTTTTTCTATTCTTTTCATGCATTGGATAAAGAACTAATATGGCTAATATAGTTATGAAATAGGAAAGCAATACTAATTGAACCCTATATATTGGTATTCCACTTCAACAAAATAATTAAAGCATCCTACTACTAAAAGAAAATAACAAAGCTAAATTGTTAGTTAGTATGCAACCTGAGAAATACACTTAGAGAGGGTAACAATACATTAGTAGAGAAACTTTACAAGCCATTAATAAGAGAATTAAATCAATAATGACATATTTTGTTACAATCTCTCAAGAATCGATTAGAAGCAATAATGTTCAAAATCCAAATGCATTTAGGAAAAATAATTAGGTTGACAGATTACGTGTAGGGGAATGTCGAATTCTCTTGTTTGTCAAAAAATTAAATTTAAGATAATTGGTAGGAATGGTTTATTACATTTTTTATGCATTTAATTCCACTAATTTTTTAGTAACATACATTTAACTTCAAGTTGTTTTTTATATATAAATTATAAGGGAAATGATAAGTTACCCAACATTAGCTCAAAATATGAAAGGCAATCTCTTTGATAGGATTGCTTCCTATAACATTATTGAAATAGAGCTACTCATTACATATAGAGTAGTGGTTGGGCTAAATTTTTAATAATAGTGACTAATAATTAGTTAGTTACTAAATGATAAAATAGTTGATTTTTTTTTGTAGATATAATATCGATAGAGAAAGAACATTGCATGATTGCATTATAAGTAAGGTGAGTTGATACATTTGTTTCTTAATGCATATACAATATTACAATGCATTTATTTTCAAAAAAAATCATTTCTTAATATATATATATATATATATATATATATATGTAATATGCATTTTTTTTTCTTAATTTATATATAATAATCCATTAAAATATTTAATTTTGCTTTAAGAGAAAAAAATTAATTTACTTCAAGAGAAAGAACATTTGTTTTCATTATAAATGCAGATTGCATATTTTTCTTTGCCTTTCTATGACTTCAAATGTTACATATTTGCAATTTTATGTTGCCTTGTTAATGTTATGCCATCAGAAAAATTACAAAGCAATATATAAGTTTCAATATAATATTCCAATGTTTTCATTTCTTTAACTTGTGAATTTGTCATTAATGCGTTTCCTAGTTTTTATGTATGCTTTTAAAATTACAAAAAAGTTGTAGTAGTCATTTACTAGTGTGACTTAAAATTAAATGTAATAATTAGGTAATAAAAATTACTTATACAAATTATTAATATAACTAATTTGCTTTCATTAATGATTTAAGCATATGACTACATAACTAAGCAAACCTACCTTAAATTATAGCCACCAAAGTACTAAACTCCTAAAATACCTAAATACCTATGAAATGATAATAACTAAACTTTATATTAGAGTAACGCTTATGCTAAATACAATCCAAGAGAACAGTAAAACATTAAGCAAAACGATAACCTGAAACTTCATTGGCAATTTTCACAATCAATTTATAAGAAATAATTGCATATTTCCTTTCTTAGCCTATACTTTAGGTATTTGAGAAATTTCCTTCCTAAATTTCTCCTTGTTCTAAGAGTGAGCATGACTGCTTTTAGGCCATAATAATAGTTCACACCTTTTGTTAGGTGAGTTAAAAAAACAAGAAAAGTTATGCCTATCATAGGAATAACTATTACATAAATGATATTTCTCATCAAATGGGTTGGTTTCATTGCTACTCATATTGCTTTGTTGTAAAAAGATATTGAAGTTATATCATTGAAGCAATTAAGATAGGAAATGATAGTTAGGGCACTAGTATGTACATTTGCCTTCACATATATATTCTCTATCAAAAATGATGTTGTTTTTTTTTTTAATTGTTTGTATGTTTAATGCCATAACATTCTTATCCACATTAGTATAAAAGTTGGCCATGTCAGCATTCCATTAATATACACTAGGAATGTAATTAGATTTATAGAGGATGAAATTGATAAAATAATTTAACTAGGAATGGAATTAATGCAATTTACATCTTTTAGGAAAAAACAAGGGTGTTTAATTAATGATAAATATGCTTGATGGAATATAATAACATAAACTTAAAAAAAATTCAAATAAGTAATTTGAAAAACAAATGATATTCACTAAATGGTGGCACTTAATGAGAAAAATGAAACCAAAAAATTCAATTGTCGATTTATTAAAATAGTGTACAAAAATCTTAAGTTGTTTGCCAGTATTGTGAAATCTATTCCATCAAGGTTTGAATTGTTAAGCAAGCAATTAGATCATTCAATGAAAAAGTGATAGTGAAAGTTGTGGTTATAAAGGAAACCTAACTTAAATTAGTTAAAGATCATCTTAGTATTTCTGTGGGCTATACATAATTTATTAATAAAATGATTATTATTAATTAGGCCTTGTGTAACATTTTTTTGAATGGGCAAATGGATACTTAACTTAACACTTATAAATAGGTTTGGAGCTTTTGATAGATAGGATCCAGAACATGGATTGAATAATATACATAAAGGGTTCCTACTTCACATCTCCTAAGTTTTAGGTTTTTTGCTCTATCGATAAAACCTATTGTACAGAGACAGAAAGATTATTGAAGAAGGGATTTCCTAGTATATTAGTGAGTAATCGTGCTCTTTGGATGATTGGCATGTTTGAATTTTGAAAATCATAAATAAATTTATAATTTGTATTCTTTACTCTTTATTATACTACAATTGAAAGCCACAATTATGATGAATAATTTTTATAAAGTTTATCCTTCAATTGGTATTAAAGCTAGGTTTTAACTTTCTATTGTAGTTAGTTTTGAGGAATCATGAGTGAAATTGTTAGCTTTCTCATAAACACATGCCAATAAGGATTCCAATATTTGTTTTTACACATGCCTATACTTCTATTGTTATTCTGGAATTGTTGTTATATATATGTGTGTATTGGGATTTTTCTACCATGAATGTCTTTTGTATGGTTTTGTATATATGCATAATGCTACAATAATTATGAAAATTCAAAGCTTAGTAGAAAACTAATACAAAGCTATAGAATTTTGGCTAAAGTTACATAAGACACAAGAAAAAGGGATGGAACCTAATGTAAATGGTACCAAAGCCTCTATGGTTAAACCTCCATAAATTAAGCAATTGAGAAAGAATGAGGGTAGAAAAAACTAAGTACTTTAGCGGTTTATGACATGTAAGAAACATCATAAAATAAGTTAAAACCCCCTTTAATCATTAGAAACCTTCATAACCTCCATAATTATAAAAGTGTTATTTTTAGGAAATTTGAAACTGCTATTTTTGGATTATTTTAGGCTAGAAATCAACTAATTAGGTAATAGGAAGTTGAAAGGAGAAAATTTAAGCAAGAAAATATTAAACAAAAAATGCATTAAAAATGTGTGAAATAGGCTTGGAAACTGCCAAGCCAAACCAGGTAAGAACTAGGTTAAAAAATAAATTTACGAGCGCTCATTTTCATTAAAAGATGATCCATAGTATGCTTATATGCATAGCCAATTGCACAACTAGCATATAAGGGCTATCTGCCACCCTATTGGTGGCAATGAGCACACTGTCAAATTCCATTCTCCAAGCTCTATTTGGTGGGCATTTTTGGAATTTTATCAAATAAAATTAATTTTAATTAATTTTTACCTATTTTATTTGAATATTTAAATGAGCTTATTTCGAGTTAAAATTTTTACTAGATGTTCTTTATCATAGTGTCCATTACTTGAAATTTTTGTGAAATTTTTTGACATTGTTTCTATATATTAATAATTTTCAGAGTATTATCTTATTAAAAGAAAATTATAAATGACGTATACTATGTCATGAAAATTTTATGTAATTACAAACTTGCCTTCATGAGGCTAATTGCATAAATTTTTAGTTTAATTTTAATGAAAAATTATTATTTAAAAGAGAGAGGCTATGTTAATAATATAAATGCCTTTTAGCATTATATTGTTGATATAGCTCATTAGTTATAGTGCAAGTATAGAATTAGGTACTATGCATCTAAAATACATAAATACCTTTTAGTGTTGGTGTTTTAAAGGCATGATATTTGATTCTTATATTACTTTGCAAAATCTAAAAGGCCTCTCAATATTTAATTTTATAACATGATATTATGTATAGTTGCATATTTAAATGCTATGAGGGAAAACATTAGCATAATTATGTCATAGTATTAATATTTGATATGTTATTTCTTAGTCTTTATGCAATAAAACTCTGAAAAGATATCGAATGGGACAATGACAAAGGACTGCTAATGTTTATTTTGAATCTAATATAATGGATATGCCGTTAGATATATAGTGGGTAGATATTGGTTCCACAATTCATGTCACCAATTCTTCCTAATTGTTGAGAAATTCTAGAAAACTTGATAATGGTGAATTGATTGTTAGAGTGGGAAATGGTGAAAAGATAGGAGTAAAGCTCATTAAGGATATATATTTATGGTTGTCTACTAGATGTAAGCTAGTACCAAAAGATGTGGTCTTTATGCCTTCCATAAAAAGAACCTAATATCAATTATAATGCTAGGCATTGTTGTAATTTTAAAGGTAAAAAAGTGAATCTATTCCAAAGCTTAACTACTATTGGGACTAGTGAACTAATAAACGGACTATACAAAATAAATCTTGATTCAAATTCCTTTAACATTGTTAACACAATCACAGGGAAAAAAAGAAATAGAATTGAAGAAAATTCTTTAACGTTGTGGGACAGGCATCTCAATCATATTTTCAAAGATTGAATTTAGAGGTTGATTAAAGATTGTGTACTACACAATCTGGATTTCTTTTATCTAAACACCTATGTGGGCTGTATTAAAGAGAAGCTCATTGCTAAAGACAGAAAGGGAAAGAAAGTTAGAAGACAATGGGCACTGAAAGTTATTTATTATGATATTTATGGTCTCATCACACCTACTGCTATGGAAGGTTAGAGATACTTCATTACTCTTATTGATGATTATCTACATTTTATATGGATAGAGTTGCTTGTGAAAAATTAGAATCCTTGGATGTATTCAAGACATTCAAGGTAATAATCAAGCTTAAGTATAGTAAGAAAATCAAGTGTGTTAATTCAAATCAAGAAAAAGAGTACTATGATAAATATGATAAGATTAGGAGGAATTCAAGTCCTTTTGCTAGGTATCTACAAGAGTATGGCATTTAGGCTAGCTACATTATGTCTAGTACACTAGAACAAAAAGGAATAGTTAGAAGGAGAAATAAAACACTTCTTAAAATGGTTTGATGGATGCTTTCTCATTCTATGCTTTCAAATTTCTTATGGGAAGAAGCATTGAAGACTGCAAGTTACATTCTGAATCAAGTACCAAGTAAGTATAACCCATGACCCTATATGAACTACTGAATGGCAAGAAACTAACCTTATATGAACTACTGAATGGCAAGAAACTAACTCTAAATCATTTCTAGGTTTAGGGTCGTATAATGGAAGTGAAGTTGTATAATCTTACTACTAAGAAACTTAACTCTAAAACTATATCAAGATTTTTTATTAGTTATTATGTTAGTTCCAAAGGCAATAAATTTTATTATCTAACTCATATTACCTGAATTATTGAATTTGATAGAGCAATTTCTTTCAAGGATGAGTTAAACAGTAAAAGTTAAACATCATAAATTACAAATTTGAGAGACAAAAAGTAGTCAGTCTCTTAATGTTTTAATTTGTTAGTTTTTCATCTTCTGGTCTTTCACAACATGATTCAATACAACCTTTGGAGGAAAATGAGGTTTCTAATCTTGAGGTTTAGTTAAGGAAATTACTTAAACAATATAGGCTGACGATATCAAATGATTATATTGTGTATTTGCAAAATCACAAGTATGATCTGGGTGGAGATATTGATCCCATTATATTTTCTTAGGCAGTGTCTACTTCTGATTCTCCTCAATGGATCACTGCAATAGAGGATAAGTTAGCTTTAATGAATAAAAATCAAGTGCAGGATCTTGTAGAACTGCTTAAAAATTGCAAGCTGATTGGATATAAATGGGTCTTCAAGACCAAGTGTGATGCTCACAAGTAAATTAAGAGATATAAAGCTAGATTTATGGCTAAAGGCTATACTCAAAAGAAAGGTGTAAATTATAAAAAAACTTTCTCACCAATATTAATGAAGGACTCTTTTAAAATTGTTATGACTCTTATTGCTTATTTTGATCTAGAGCTACATTAAATGAATGTAAAAATAACATTCTTGAATGGTGATTTATCTGGAGTCATATACATGTAGCAACTAGATGGATTTCGAGAAAAGGGTAAAGATCACTTGGTATACAAATCAAAGAAATCCATATGTGGTTTGAAGCAAGCTTCTCAGCAATGACATCTCAAGTTTTATGAAATAATTACTTCTTTTGGATTTAAAAAGAATAATGCAAACTATTGTATTTATATGATGAAAAATGCTAGCAAATTTGTGATTCTAGACTTGTACATGGATTACATTCTCTTAGCAAGCAATAACTTGAGCTTACTAATTGAGACAAAGCAATTACTATCACTTTGCTTTAAGATGAAAGACCTAGGAAATGCCTTATTTGTTCTAGGCATTGAGATACTTCGTAATCAATCCAAGGTATTCTTGACTTGTCTCGGAGGTCGTACATTAAGAAAATTCTGAAAAGATTCAATATATCTTTTTTTCTCAAGTTGCTTTACCTATTTAAAGGGGTAAAATGTTCATAAAGGCCCAATGTCCTCAAATTAATGAAAAGAAAGAAAAGATGGAAAATATCCCATATACATCAATTATGAATAGCTTGATGTATGCTTAGATATGTACACAACCTGATATTGCATTTACTATAGGTGTATTTGGAAAATACTTCGTTAATCCAAGTCAGGGACATCAGACTACTGCGAAAAGAGTTCTAAGATATCTTTAAGGTACGAATGACTTTATGCTAATCTATAAAAGATCAGGAGATCTTGACATTGTAGGCTACTTAAACTCGGACTATGCCAATTTTTCAAATGATTTAAAGTCTCCATCTTGGTATATTTTCATTATAATTGGAAATGTTATGTCATGGAAAAGCATCAAGTAATCAATTGTTACAATTTTCACCATGGAAGCAAAGTATGTTGCCTACTATAAAGTTTCTCGTCAAGCTATATGATTGAAGACTTATCACTTAGAGTTTCATCTTATGAAAAGTATTACCAGGCCTTTAAACATTTTTTGCGACAACTCTACTGCTATGAGCTTTTTTCTTAGTAATGAAAGTTCTACTCATTCAAAGCTTTTTGATATAAAATATCATTATATGAGAAGGAAGGTGCACAAGCATGTTACTGCTATCAAGCACATTTCCAGGGACCATATGCTCATGAATCCATTAATCAAATGCTTAGCAATAGGAACTTTTATTAAACATGTAAACCATATAGGACAATGTAAAGCCTTTTGATATTTTGGGTCAGTGGAAGTTGATGTATATGATATTATTTGTGATTTGTGAATAAAATTCTATGTTATATTGTCATATTTGTGCACATTTTAGTTATGACATGTTTATAGAGATATTTAAACCTTGTCTCATTTTTGTGCTCGTATTTATTAGACATCTTGGGTGGATGCTAGGAGTCAATGTGTATAAATTTACACATAGTCATATAAAATTGTGTGAATCTTATTTTATACATATTGATAGTATTGGTTAACGAGGTGTGGGCATCTAGTTTGTTATAATACTAATATCCCTTTAAATATAGTATTTATATTATTAAATGTTAATGATCTCAATTAAACCAATGGGTATAAAATATTAACATTAATCCTTTAGTGACCATTATTAATAAATTATGTATGTCCAAGTAGATGATTGTTAATATTTCTATGAATTATACATAATTTATTAATAAAAGGATTATTACTAATTAGACTCCATGTGATATTTTTTGAATGGGTAAATAGGTACTTGGCCTAACACTTGTAAATGGGTTTAGATTCTGTGATGAATAGAATTCAAAATATGGATTGAATAATATATATATAAGGAGTCCTTATTTCACATCTCATAAAATTTATGTTTTCCATTCCATTGATAATACTTACTATATAAACACTAGGAGATTACTGAAAGATAGATTCCTTAATATATTAATGAGAAATCTTACTCTTCAGATGGTTAATATGTATGAATTTTGAATATTATAAACAAATTTATAATTTGTATTCTTTCATCTTTATTATACTACAACTAAAAGTCATGATCATGGTGAATAATTTTTATAAAGTTTATCCTTCATGTCTTGGCCAATTTGCTTTTCCAGTTGAGGCATTCACTTCATTTGCCATTGCCAATTTACTTTTGATTGAAACTTTGGTTTTGACATTAGTTTATGGGTAAACTGCACTTTATTCACCTGTAGTTTTGTTTTCCTTTTTTTTATTTAATTACTTATGGTTTCAAGTGTTACAATTCACTTATATTAACATTTTACCTATCTAAATTATTTTCCATCCAAAATTCAAGTTCAACAAAGTTGCTTCTATAAAAGGAATGTGGAATTGATTGGATAAATGATTTAGGTTTTTCCTTCTAAAATTGAGTTTTTGAATTAGAAACAACAATTTCAAGTGCGAACTACAAGATTGCTTTGACAAAGAGTTAAATTTTTTTAAAGTAAATTGTTTTTGAAATTAGGTTTAAAATCAAGTTTAACCTTTCATAAATTATTGAAAAAGGAAACTTAATTGGACATATAATTATTGTTAAATTTTGGAAAGAAAAAAATTTAGGTGGACGAATGTGGAAAGCAAAGGTGGACTAAGGTTCAATTTGTTTTGGTGGAAAATATCTAGTATAATTATAATCTATTAAAAATGGTGAAAAAGAATTGGTATGTTAAATATTAAATATAATAAATTTGATAAAAGATAACTTCCTCTTTTTTAAAGAAGATAGTTTCCTCCACTATCATAACTTTAAGGATATATATTTTTTTAATTATAATGTACCAAGACATTGGTACTTTTAATTTATATATAAAGAGTTGAGATATTTCTACAAAAATTATTCTCCAAAATATAAATGTAAACGTAAACTCCCGATCTTACATTTCTAAAAAAGTATACATTCCCTATAATGTGATTCTTAGGAATTTAATTAACGGGAATGTAATATTCCTATATTTGGTTCATTATAAACTTTTCTAGGAATATTTTAATATCACATTCCCATTATATGAGAATTTGAGATACCCACCTCCCCCCGTAGAAATATTTTGGGGGAATGTTTGGCTAAAAAGATTCCCGGGAATGTGACATTCTCGCGTATTTTTTTTTCAAACTTTGAACCAAACATGGGAATGTAATATTCCCTTAAAACTTTTCCGGGAATGTTAAAAATATTCCACGAATCAAACGCCACTTTTTTTCTCTAGGTCGGTTTGGTATTTCAATCTATTACACACTATCACATTTTATTTTACAAGATATTATTTACTTTCTTTATTTGCTTCTGACATGATACTCATGGATTCATGGCATCAGCCAGGCAGGTGGAATTGTAAAAACTCCCACTCTCCTCAAATATTACGTTAAGCATTCTTGACCTTGTGATTTTAAAATGGTAAATGTCTTGAATTTCCTCCAAACGTTCGAGTGCATGTAAAGCTTCAACCCTAGGTAATATTTCTTTTCAAATTGTAATAAATCTGTCGCTGATGTTTATATTTTTCACATTTTCATTCTTTTTTAAATGGTGAATAGTTTAGTTATTTACTAATATAATTTAAAAAAATAGGTCAGGTCTCAGGGTGTTCTGTTGAGAGACCGAAGTGCTTGAAACAAAATGATAAAACTTTTTACGTTTATTTTGTAGTTAGAACCTTAAAACTAAATTATTGTCCTTTCCTCGACATAATAGACCTGATTATGTCTGAAAGAATGCCAAATGAAGATTATATTAGCAATAGTGCAACAGACCCTGGCAGGGTTAACTTACATATTCCGAAGAAAAGTAAGCATACTTCTTGTATATCTTCAGGGTAGATGGATATGAACAACTACAAAAAAAGACCACCAATATTGAAGTTAAGCATGGATAATGTATTCCGTGTATGTCAATATTTGAAATTATACATCGACTATTTTGAATACTCCAGGGCCAACACTAAAGCAACTGTGGTAGGTTGCTGCCTGTCTTGGCTGGTCATTGTGCAATAATAACTAGTCTCTTCGCCAAAGTCTTTGCATTATGATTGTTGTAGTTGTTATTGTCATAAATTATATAGTTATTGACATGGCATATTGTTGGTCCTGCCTCTAAATTGGTTGTTTATGTAAGTTCTCATATGTGATATCATATTTTACCAAATTACATGTATCTTATGACAATGCATCAAAATCCCACACATTGAGTGATGTTCCTCCGCCTTGCAATATCTCTTCTTGCCAAAGAGCTTAAAGGTGCAGAGGCCTTGATTGATGAGAAATTGGTAATCTATCTCTTCCTGAATTTCTTTTCATCACTTTTATTTTCAATTATATTTTTTATCCATGTTCAAGCCAAATTTAGATATAAACACTAAATTGACTAACATAAACTTTTAACTTGGACTACACATACCCGATTGGATATTTACCTAATTGCAAGAACAAAGGCACCCATTCGCTTAGATATCTGAATCTCACGCTCTTTCCTCTAAACATGTGCCCCATAAATAGGCAGCTACTCCCCCATCTAAGAAGGGGTGATCATTTATTGTATACTTTAGTCCCTCACTAGGGAGCAGGAACTAAAAGCTTTTATCATTTAGCATTGTCTAAGGGGATCGAACCCACAACCACGTAGTGTTATCTCTTAGATGGTACTGACTACCTCCCTCTCCCCTGCCCCTTCCTCTTTGCGCACGCGCGCACGCACATATGAAGAGTGAGTAGCTTTCATGGCAGTAGCAGCTGGGGTGAGGACCAATTTGACGGGGTACTTGCTTGCGTCTCACCATCCTATTTCATTATAAGCCTTGATGAGTGTTTCCTTTCACTTACCACTAATTTATATGGTTTCGGTTGTTGACTATGTGTCATGCACATCAGAAGGTTTACATGAAGTTGAATTGCTTCTACCATTTATGAATGATGCTTCTGTTGAGGGTAAGTTTGTCTACATTTATTTATTATAGATGTCAGGTATTTTATTTTATTTTATTTTTTCATTTTTAGTTTCTAATTTGTAACACGTATTTTTTAAGCATGCAGCCAAAAAGATGTCCTTGTTATTTTTTCTGTTAGTGTCTCAATATGTTCTTTTGCATATTTGAATTCATAGAATTCATAAGAGCCCATCTCACAAGCTGTCACTGATATAAAGCAGTCAACAGCTGTCCATATTTATTTCATTCAGAACGTCATCGGAAATGCTTTTGCTTAATTGTTTAAGGTTATTAAATTTGACATTGATTTGTCAGCCCCAAGGCAGGGTAGTTTGATGGTTTACGTTCTTCTTATGGGAATATTGAACAAAAAGTAGAACATTAGTAATCCCTTAAACAAATCTATCACGTATTAGCAGCATTAGGATGCGGCATGCTGTTATGGAAATTGTGACTGCCCTACCTCAAGGCTGATATTTCTGACACAATAATTTGTATAATCTTCCTTTAAACTTCATTCTTCTCTAACTTCCCTTATTGTTTTAGAGCCGCCCTCTTATGAATCACTATTCTGTGTTCCAGGAAGATATCATTAGGAGTCTGCAAGGTAGATTGGATATGATCTGAGATGAGTTAGATTGTGATTCAGTTTCCAGTTATCAATCAAATCCAACTCATTGTACAGTTACTGAGGTTTGTAAGTAATGGTATTAGCATTTTTAGTTTATGGATTATCAGTGTATTTTTTAGCTTGGTGAGAGAGCATCACAACCAAGGATTCGTTTCTTCTTGATGCACTGCTATCTCTGCTATCGTCTGGCGTGTTGGTAATGACATATATCACATCTTGTGTCTTTTGTAAGGTTTTGTATTTTAGCTTGTGATTGTGATAAGAATTGCTCGCTGAACTGTCTTTCCAACCATAGTAGTGATGCATTTCATTGTTACTGCCCTAGCGCATTCCTAATTCGTATAGTTAAGTCTGAGACTATGTCGTAAGCAGATAGAAGCTACGCTTGAAAGTTCCTAAATGCATGCTTTAACTCTTAAATGGTGCATTTCATTAACACTTCCCAGAAGAATCTTTGTATCATGGTTAGCAGGAGCTGGTGCATGTGACTACTTCCAGCCGTTGGAGGCGGTTGAGGTTTGTTCCTCATGTCAATATTGAGGGAAATAGCGGTTCAGTTTCTACGTGTCTGTCAGTTTGCTTGCTTGTGTCTCTGTTCTAATTTCAAGGTCATTTAATTGTCAGTTCACTCAATGATCTACCTTATTCAGCGGTTAATTTTTTATTAATCCTTTAGCTAGCAATTTTTCTCGCATCCTTAAGCTGTGTTGAAATATCATTGTGCAGAGTTATTTTCCCTAGGATTTGATCAAGAGTTCCTGTCCTCGATTATATCCAATCTACTCTGCAGACTCCTAATGTTATCTTCCTGAGTACCCAATTTTCTTGCTAGGATGCCCAATGGAACATAGATGGTAAACTTTGCAATTAACCTCCCGTAGACTCCTAATGATATCCAATCTACCATCTACTTTGCAAACTCTTGGTTGTCTGAGTTCCGAATTTTGGAACCAGAAAAAGAAGTTCCATCCCATGTTACAAAATCTTTCTGAATTGCAACAACGACTTTCTACTCACCAGCTCACCCCCTTGGTAAAGAATAGCAGACTTTATCCTTGGAGAGAACAGTTCTAAAAAATCAGTGTCATACTTGCTGGTTTTATCTTTCTCCTCTGATTCTTTGGTGGTTTAGTGCTCTTCCTATTGAATGGCTGAAACATTATTATTTATCAAGAATTTCTCCATGTATTTCTCCTCTTTTCTGGCTAGGATTTAACCAGGAGTTTCTCTCTTCGACAACCAATGGAACATAGATGATAAACTAAATATCAGCAAGTCGAAGTAGTTCTTCGAGAATATAAATGCTAATTTCTACATCTTTTGGCCAATTTTTCTTAAGCAAAAAGAAAAATAATGACTTTTGCAAGGAGAAAAACCACAGAATATAGAAAATGAAATCCAGATTTATTTTTTTTTTAATGGTTGCCTAGAGATTCAGACTTAAGATCTGAAGCAAACTATCCAAGTCTTTCTTATGTAGACTACACACACACAACCTAATGAAAGCTAGATGAACTAGCATTATAGTCGCCAAATTCGACTTACTCAAAACAAATTTATCAACCACCTTGCAGATTCATAAATGGAGCCAACAACTATTGTGCGTGATAACCATTACCAATTAATGGCCCCCAAAAATAAAAATAGCAATCATTATCATCAATTGAAGACACATTAACGGATGCAATTTCAAATAAGACCTAAATGTATTTCCAATCCATTCGTTCGTGAGAAGTTTCTTGAAGGCCTATTTTAGTTTTAGTCCTTTGCACTTGGAACACGTTTCTTGCCGTTTCAGGAGATAGACAACAAACAAGCAATAGCAGGTACAGTGCATCATAATCACCTAAGAAATTTTGTTCATGTATGTATGCCCTGCTATTTGTTCTCGTTCAAGGAAACTATTAAATAGTCACTCCGTTCTCTGACAGTTTCTGGTCAGCAACATCACTAGGAAGATCCAGGCCACTAGGAATCTTGCCAGGATAGTTTGTACTTGACTCGGCTGATCCAATCATGCTGCACACACAAAACTCATGTGAGTTTTCAGTTCGACAAGATTGAGGTTGAAGATGGATACTATGTATTCTGAAACATAATACTCACTCTCTATCAATGATAACAACTGAGCGCAGCTCACAATTAGCAATGCTGCAAAACCAGAAATGAAAATCATTATATAAATCTTACAGAACAAATTGCTAATTTAACAGGAGGACGGCAGATCAAACACATAATAGTATGGGGGATGTATTGTTTAATTTGAAATTTCAACGGGGTAAATTGCACTTAGCTAATAGTATATGGGTTTTGCTTGTAATTTAGGCTACTTCATAAAAAAATATATTTTATAAAATATAATTATAAAATATTAAAATAAAAGAAAATATTTTATTTGTTTAATGTAGAATATTAAGAATTTGAGAAAAGTAATTTTTTTATTCTAAAAAAATTTTTTTTTCCCTACAATCATAACTCTAGATATAATTTTTTTAAACTACTAATAAATAAATTATTCTTTCATTAATATATATATATATATATATATATATAAAATACCTTCGGATGAAATAAAGGGAGTCTTAATCTATTTATAATTTTAAACCACTATATTGAATAGCTGTTTCCTCTCCTGAACATCTCTCTCTCTCTTTCCATGATCTTTTCCTGGTAAATGAATCGGCACTTTTCTGTAAGATTGTTCTTGCAGAAGCCAAAAATGCTTTTGATACTCATTTTCGATCTCAGCATTTCCCCACAGTGCTCTTTTCCTATCTTTATTCTCACTCTCTCGTCCATTTCTCTCAGAAGGAGGTGGAAGCCGAAGCCCAAAATTCTGGGCGTTAGAAGAAGTGAATGGAAAATAGGGGCATGGATGTGAGAGAAAAAATTACTTTTTTCCTTCTACTCTTAAAACTTTAGCTTCTTAAGTTGTTGAATATCTTACTCTGCATATTTTGCGCATCAACTAGACCAAGCAAACAAAGTAGAGGAACACTTACCGTTCGCAAATTTCACTCTTCACAGTTGGATGGCAATCATTTCCAAAACAATTTAGGGTATTATACAGAAAACCACTGTGGGAAACAACTGCTATCTCATTCTCTTTTCGCGTCCACAGCCTGGTCCGATGAGAAAAATAAGGGAAGAAATTTGTCAATATGTGAACTACTCATCTAACACATGCATAATTAGGGAAACGCGTTTTGAATTAGATTGTGATTATTATAGTTGAGTAATAGTTTGTAAGACAAGATATGCGAACCATAGTTATTGACATGAAATGTAGATCAAGTATGTAATCACAAACGCACCATTTCAAAAACTTAAGTCCCCTGGCTGCAACTTCTTCAGGCTTCTCTCTAATGTCAGCAGTCCACAAGATGTCCTCATCACTTTCAATCTACAATACATTTATACCAGTTGATCAAAATAATCTGAATTATCTACTAGCAACCAGAAGCATCATAACAAAATCAGTGCAGTCCACATTATACATTGGAAATAAATATACATCACTTGCCAGCGAAAAATCAATTGCCGGAAACATATTCCGGTACTCACTAATGCTTCTTCTCTTATCACAAGGATGCTCTCCCTGAATAACGAAAAAAAAAAGGTCATACAAAAGCTCATGAGAGGTTCATCAAATGCCAAATAAATTAGAAACAGTGGGTGCTAGATTCCATACCAGAAGTTCTCGGCAAAGCTCCACCGCTATAAATGGTGGTGAATTCAGACTTGAAACTGCAGGACGGCCACTTTTTCCCACATTTTCCGCCATGAGAAGAGGTGCATCAGTGTCCTTGCTGTTTGTTTCACCACCAAAGACTCCGACTGCTGTTTGCATGGTCCTACGATGCAACAATCAGAGATTAATACTTGTGGTGCCTCATGACCAGAGAATGACTTTGTTTGTTAACATGAAAGGGAGAAGTTATTGAATGCTCTGATGAATGTGAGGACACCTATAATAGATGATCCACATTTATCATGATTTAAATATTTATTTATTTAAAATAAATATTTATTTTATTTTTGAATTTAAATTCAAACAAGAATTAATCAATTTTGATAACTAATCAAAAAGTGAAAAAAATGGGAGAGAGAAAAAAACTACCCACTCCTCCTTTAAAAATTAACAGAGAGACAAAAAGGAAAAAGTATAAGTACACACATTTTCAGTTTTTACCGGAGCCAAAGAATTTTCTTTCATCTTCTTCTCTCTACAAGACAATGTGTAGGGTTTTGGTGCAATTGTTGTGGATAGAAGCAAAAATTCCTAATCAGAGATAATTCTTGACAAATCGCGTGGTGGGATACAATATTAGGATCCGAAAGACAAATCAAGTATGTATATTCCGCATTTAATTATGGTTAATTAATTTTTCCCAACATTGGTATCAGAGTCAGATTAGTTCTGACGTCTGTTTTTCTCCAAGCGTATTTAATACGATTAAATGCAAGTATATGATGTATGAGATGTATTGATGTATGAGATGCTCTCTGATAAATGCATTTATCACATACTGTGTATTTAGATGGTAATTTGTTTTTAGGTCAGAATGCATGCTTCCTAATTTTACTTTTGTGTTGTGAAATTTTGGTCAAATAAATGCAAATTTATTGTATGATTATGCTATTCTTGAAAATTTTTTTTTGTTAGGGATGGTTCTAGTGTTAAAGGACATATATAAAACATTCCTAAACATCAAAAATCAACCGAAATACCTAAAACTTCATAAAATTCATAACCTTTTGAGATACTGGGTCCCTTGGAAAATTAATTTTTTAGGCCATAAAATTAGCCTACATTTGTAGAGCATGAAATCACCTAAAACAGACTTTCGGATTAAAATTTATAGCCAAAATACAATTTTAGGTCGAACAGAGCCGTTTGGGTCACAAATCAGGTCGAGTTTAACCCGATTGACCCAGTCAGGCGAAGAAGACGACTAAAACGACATGTCGTTTTGGGCTGTCCATAAACGACATGTCGTTTTGATGTGTGAAGTGCCCGAACCCGATCCAAAAACAACACGTCATTTTAACTCAGTAGAAAAACGGCACGTCGTTTTAAGCAAGTTCAAAAGAAAAAAAAGGTCTCTCTCTCTCCTCATTCTCAAGAGTGGCACGTGGGGCCCCACCCCAAAATCCAATTGCCATGTGTCATATTTTTTTGGAAAGAAAAAAAAATTTTCTCCATTTCTGGCTGACTCCGATGGCCGAAAAATGTGTGCTAGGCGACACATGTGCCTCACGTGCCATCACCGCGCATGAAAAACTCTTTTTTTTCCATTTTTTTTTGGAATTTTTGCATAGAAACATTGCAACAGCACGTGTGGACGCATGCAATGTCCTTTGGAGGCAAATTTTGGCTCTAAATTTTTCTAAAAATGAGATCTACATATTGATATATTATTTGTACATTTTTTTAACCTTCTGTGACATTATTTTGACTTTAAAAAGTGGCAAAAATATCGTATTTTGATCATATATTGTGTCTTTTTTTGTGGAACAGACATAGAACAGTAGTTCAAAAAAGAATATGATCCATATGAGTTTGTAAAGAGTATGGTAGGAAAAGAACCTAAAGAATCAGATTAGGTTGACACTTCTAGAGACCTAAAAGAAATCATGCACTCCTTATATAAAAAAAATGCACGCACAAACTACCCAATGAAAAATTTCCTGTTTGAGGTCAAAGATTTAAAAAGAAATCTCATCCATAGAGGAAAGGTGTTTCTCAATCACCTTTGGTTTCGTATCTTAATGGATGTAATTCTAGATGATAACTTCTGGACATCAATTAAAAAGATCTTATGGAAATGCAAAGACTATTCATTGGGACCCGTCAAATACCTTGACTTAGAAAAATACATGGAAGAGTTGAGACAACAGGAAATCCACTATTTCAAAAATAATTGGAGAAAAACAATCATGATGTCACAATTCCAAAACATGAAGAGTGCGAGGCGTTTTAGACATAGCACTCTAGAAAAATCATTACACTTAAAGAGTCCACTTAAAATTATGAATCTACACAACTTTGGCCTAACTCATTCTAAGAATCCACCAAAACTGTTCAACAATTTTGAAGAGATGAAGACACTAAAACTAGAATAGAAAGTTAGAATAGAAACACTAACTATAAGTGCCTTATTTTTTATGTATTTATTTCCTTTGGTTTATTTAGATTACTTTATGAACATTGTTAAATGTTTATTGACTCTATTCATTGTTTGATGAATGATTAAACATCCTTATTTGATGTTCATTTATTTTTATGGAATCTTACATTTGAGTGAGAGCTCTTGTATTATATTTTTTTTAAGAGTGACACAATGTATAATATTTGCATGAGAACGATCTCGATAGAAAATAATAATAGTATTTAGACAAACATGTGATAGGAGTATGACAAACATAAACTCCCGATCATGAATTAAATAGTGTCATTATTATTTTATGCGAGAACTATGTAAATGAATGACATCGTATACTCATAGGAAATGTTCATACATTTAACACAATGGCCAGCAAGAACATAATTGCTAAATTAAACAAGGGTGACAAATTGAATAGGGACAACTGGGACATCTAACATCAGAAAATATCATACATTTTAGAAGAGCAAGATGCTCTAGAGGTCCTAAACAATATCATGTTAGAACCCGAAACTGAGAACACGGCTTAATAAAGAAGAGATGCTGAGGCATACACTGCTTGGAAGAAAAAGAACAGCATTACTCCCTTTACACTTTTAAGTGCAATGGCGGATAACCTCACGTGTCAATATGAGAATTACTCAACTACTTGAGAATGTGGATTGCCTTGAAAGAGAAATTTGGTAATACTTCTGCCACCAAATTGAGAAAAATCACAATCAAATTTGACACATACAAACTTCGGTTTAATACACCGATGAAACATTTACAAGAAATGTCAAATATGATTCATAAGCTGAAAGTAAAAGGACATGCACTTTCTGATGAGCAGCAAGTGCAAAAGTGATTAGATCACTTCCTGCTAGTTAGGAACATATGAAAGTCAACTTGACTCACAACGAAAGTATTATAACTTTTGATGATGTGGCAAGACATTTAAAACTTGAGAATGAACATCTGGGAACTTAGGGCAAGTATATATGGTTGAGAGAGCAAGTCCCTCTAGTTCCAAGCCTAAATCTAAGAAAGGCAAAAAGTTCCAAAGGAGAAAAATTGGGCCCAATTCTTAAGATAAAAAAACCTTCAAGAAGAAGAAGGGAAAACATGGCATAAGAAACTTTGATCTCAAGAAGATCAAATGTTATGCCTGCCAAAGAATAGGTCGTTTTGCTCAAGATTGTACTCAATAAAATGAACAAAATAAGATATTACTGGATACTAATTTCAAACATTTTTCATATGTCTCCAGTACTATTTTTCTAATAGAATTTCATCCTTTGTAAATTTTGGATTCAGGTGCTACAGACTACGTGAGTAAGGATTGAAGATCCTACATAAAGTATCGTCGTTTGTTAAATTAAAGCAGGTGGCTTTATGTTGGAAACAATGCGAGAAGTATTAGTACATGTAAATTAGATTTCTATGGAGGAAGAACTTTAATCTTACATGATGTACTTTATACACTTGACATTCAACTAAATTTACATTTTTAAAGATAATATATGTTTTGATTTTGAATTCATTTCCGATGGATTTGTCATTTTGGATGTTGTTAACAAACATTGCTTTTGATTATTTTACTGCTTCCACTTCTAATTTAAATGTTGAGATGGACACCTGGCGTGCTAGACTGGGATATATAAATCAAAATAGGATGATTAAATTAGCAAAAGAAGGATTGTTAGGCTCAATTTCAAAATTGAAAATGTCTTTGTGTGAACGTTGTCTAGCCGGTAAAGCAACTAGAAAATCGTTTGGAAAAGGAATTAGGACATAAAATCCATTGAAATTGGTTCACTCTGATATATATGGTCCTTTGAGTGTGAGGACAAGGCACGGAACTTGGTACTTCATTACTTGCATTGATGATCACTCACGATATGGTCATATTTATTTGATTTCACATAAGTAAAAAATATTAGAATGTTTCAAACATTATTTAAATGAAGTAAAAAATCAAATAGACCAAAAAGTTAAAGCACTCGAGACTAACTGTGAACAAGAATATTTGTCTGAACAGTTTAAAGAGTTCTGTGAAAAGAAAAGGATAATAAGACAATTATAATCCCTGACACTCTACAACAAAATGAAATAACTGAAAAAAGAAATATAATTCTTCTAGAATTGGTTAGATCAATAATGACACAGGCAAATTTACCATTTTTATATTGGGAAAATGCTATTTTAACAACCACTTTTATACTTAACCATGTACCCTCAAAATCTGTTACATCCACTCCCTATGAACTATAGATAAAGCACAAATCTAATTTAAGTATTTTCAGAATATGGGGGTCTATTGCGTATGTTCATGATACTTCCTATAGATATAGAAAATTAGGTCCAAGAAGAAAGAAATGTATCTTTATAAGATATTCAGAATTCTCTAAGAGATACATTTTCATTCATAAAAATAAGGATGGAACAGTAACAGAACTTAAATCAAGAGATGTCACATTTTTTGAAAGTGAAATTCTTAGCAAAGGATAAATTGATCGCACTGCATCTTTTTATGAGTTACAAGATCAAATGGATAACAATATTGAATCTTATCCATCTTATCCGAATGGGAGCTCTCAAAGAATACTTCCCGATTCAAGTGGAAGCTTTAAGAAAATGAATGAAAATCTTGTATTTAGAGAAAATATGGTACAAGAAACCCCATTACGAAAAAGTAAGAAAAGAAATGTACCCAAAAGATACTTTTCAATTGAGAGATCAACTCTTATAGTTACTCCTCAAAATAAAGAAGAGCCAGAAACAATTAAAGAGGCTATAAGTTCTCCTACTAAGGAACATTGGAAGAAAATAATGAAGAAAATAAATTTAATGAAAACCAATTAAGTTTGGAAATTAGTTAACCTACCATCTGGTCGAAAGATAATTGGGAACAAATGGATTCTCAAGATTAAAAGAAAGACAAATTGATCAATTGAAATGTATAAGACTCGACTAGTTATAAAGAGGTACAAACAACAGGAAGGAATAGATTATGAGGATATATTCTCACCTGTTGTACATTTTAATTCAATAAGATAATTGGGAACAAATGGATTCTCAAAATTAAAAGAAAGACAAATTGATCAATTGAAATGTATAAGACTCGGCTAGTTGCAAAGAGGTACAAACAACAGGAAGGAATAGATTATGAGGATACATTCTCACCTGTTGTACATTTTAATTCAATAAGATAATTGGGAACAAATGGATTCTCAAAATTAAAAGAAAGACAAATTGATCAATTGAAATGTATAAAACTCAGCTAATTGCAAAGAGGAACAAACAACAGGAAGGAATAGATTATGAGGATACATTCTCACTTGTTGTACATTTTAATTCAATAAGATTACTCCTAACCATAGTAGCCCATTTAGATTTAAAATTATATCAAATGGATGTAAAAATCATTTTTCTCAATGAAGAATTAGATGAAGAAATCTACATGGAACAACTAGTAAGTTTCATACAAAAACAAAAAAAAGAAAAGTTTGTAAACTTCAAAGGTCTATTTATGGACTCAAACAATCATCCAAATAATGGTATTTGAAGTTTCATCGAGCAATAACCTCATATGACTTCCAAATGATTGAGGAAGACCATTGTGTTTATATTAAGCGGCATAAAGGTAATCTTGTGATATTATCCCCTTATGTGAATGATATACTATTAGCTGGAAATAACATGAATTCAATTATGGCTATTATGGAATGATTATCCTCAAATTTTGATATGAAAAATATGAGTAAAACAAATTACATTTTTGGAGTCAAAATCTTCATAGATCACTTCAAGAAACTTGTTTCACTTTCTCAAGAAAGTTATATTTGGATAATTCTTAAGAAATTCAATATAAAAGGTTGCAAATTCATGGATACACCAATAAATAAGGGTAAACCATTGAGTCAAAAAATGTGCCCTCAAAATAAATTTGAGAAGAAATCAATGGACGGAATTCTTTATTCTAGTGCGGTAGGAAGTATAATTTATGCAATGATATACACGAGACCAGATATTTGTCATACGATCGAACTCGTAAGCCAATACCAGTCGAACTCATAAGTCGATACCAGTCGAACTCCCAGACAGAAATATTGAAAAATTGTCAAAAGGATATTGAGATATTTGAAATGTACCATTGACTACGCTATGCTATCAGGGAGATAATTTATGCTTAGATATTCTAATGCGGACTGGGCACCAAATCTAAATGAGTAAAAATTCACATTAAGTTATTCTTTCTTGCTAAATAATGGTACAATATCATGGTGCAACAAGAAGCAAACATGCATTGTATTATTGACAATGAAAGTAGAGTTTGTGACATGCTCTGCAGCGATACAAAAGACAATATAGCTAAAAAGATTTATAGAACATTTGGAGATTTGTTGTGAAAACTTAAATCCCATCCTGATATACTGTGATAGTCAGGCAGTCATCGCCTATACAAAGAATCCAAAGTACCACAATAAAATTAAACATATAAATACAAAGTATCACTTTGTGAGAGATGCAATAGCGCAAAAGAAGATCACCATCCAACACATTTTTACGCAAAAGATGATAACAGATCCTTTCACTAAGGCTATACTTAGAAATGTATATATTGAGCATGCAAAATCTCTTAGTAAGCGTAGAATGTAATCAAACATTTCTAGAATTGAAATGAATAAAATATGTTTTCATTCAATTACAAGTGTTATGATATATGTTTGAGTATACGAATATCCAGTATATCGTACAAGTTGATAAGGTTGATTCTCTCATATGAACAACTGCCTCTAATAAGGTGGAGATGAGACATATGTTCACTAACATAACTATGAGAAATGTTGTGTTTTAGTAGAGAAGTAACATAAAACAAAATAAAATATGTCGCCTCAACAAGGTAAAATTGAGATGAGATCCGAAATACAAATATGGATCAAATTGTGAAATCTCTCACCTTCAACAATACATGTGGCCAGACAATGAATTCTTCACATACTAACGTCAAAAAGAGTCGAATGATGTAGAAGAATTCAGGTTTAGTATTGAGTGTACCTGAACTAATGTCTGTAGAGTATTACCAATAAAATCGAAATACGCCCTTATGCTATAAGAGGAACATCGTAGCATGTGATTCATACCACATGTGCAAAAGAACCGTAAACGGTAAGCAAGTAAAAAATCCCTAGTTCATTGTTATGTAAGTCTCCAAAAAGAAAAATCTTTTCATTGATACCATTTGACTTGGACGATATCATAAAAAAATGATATAATATTTGTTACCTTAAGATACATCCCATGATCATAATATATACGATCTAAAGGACAAAATACTAGAAAAGCAACTGTTTCAAATCAAAGTGATATACGAGCAAAAGTAAGATTTCTCGACGTATACACAACTATGCTAATGTTTGAGACATGTCCGTTATTAAGTTAATTTTAGTAACATCATAAGCATGGATACTATGTATATGTGAATGGCAATCTGAGTTTATAATAAATCTCGTAAGAGATTAGATTTGCAAAAGAAAAGTGTATATAGAAAAATTTGGGACATCTAAGGCATAATATAAATAACTAAAAGTAAGAATTATCTTGTACTGATTTTGTATAAGAATTTCTAGTACAAAAACATCCAAGATGACGTCACACCCTTATGCTATAAGGGGAACATCGTAGCATGTGATTCATAACACATGTGCAAAAGAACCGTAAATGGAAAGCAAGTAAAAGATCCTTGGTTCATTGTTGTATGAGTCCCAAAAAAAAAAATCCTTTCATTGATACCATCTAACTTTGACGATATTATAGAGAAATGATATAGTATTTGCTATCTTAATATACATCCTATGATCATAATATATACGGTATAAAGGACAAAATACTAGGAAAGCAGCTATTTCAAATCAAAGTGATATACGGGCGAAAGGAAAATTTCTCGACGTATACACAACTATACTTGTGTCTAAGACATGTCCATTATAAAATTAATTTTGGTAACATCATAAGCGTGGATGCTATGCATATGTGAATGGCAATCTGAGTTTATAATAAAGCTCGTGAGAGATTAGATTCACAAAAGAAAAGTGTATATAGGAAAATTTAGAGCATCTAAGGCATAATATAAATAACTAGAAGTAAGAATTATCTTGTGTTGATTTTATATAAGAATTTCTAGTACAAAAACATCCAAGATGACGTCACGCCCTTATGCTATAAGGAGAATATCGTAGCATGTGATTCATACCACATGTGCAAAAGAACCGTAAATGTGAAGCAAGTAAAAGATCCCTGATTCATTATTGTGTGAGTCCAAAAAAAAAATCTTTCCATTGATACCATTTGACTTTGACGATATCATAGAAAAATGATACAGTATTTGCTATCTTAGTATACATGCTATGATCATAATATATACGGTCTAAAGGACAAAATACTAGGAAAGCAGTTGTTTCAAATTAAAGTGATATACAGGCGAAAGTAAGATTTCTCGACGTATACACAACTATGCTAGTGTTTAAAACATGTCCGTTATTAAGTTAATTTTGATAACATCATAAGCGTGGATGCTATGCATATGTGAATGGCAATTTGAGTTTATAATAAAGCTCGTAAGAGATTAGATTTGCAAAAGAAAAGTATATATAGGAAAATTTAGGGCATCTAAGACATAATATAAATAACTAAAAGTAAGAATTATCTTGTGCTGATTTTATATAAGAATTTCTAGTACAAAAACATCCAAGATGACGTCATGCCCTTATACTCTAAAGGGAACATCGTAGCATGTGATTCATACCACATGTGCAAAAGAACCGTAAATGGGAAGCAAGTAAAAGATCCCTGATTCATTGTTGTATGAGTCCTAAAAAAAAAAAAAAATCTTTTCATTGATACCATCTAACTTTGACAAATGATATAGTATTTGCTACCTTAATATACATCCTATAATCATAATATATACGGTCTAAAGGACAATACTAGAAAAGCAGCTATTTCAAATCAAAGTGATATACGGGCGAAAAGAAAATTTCTCGACGTATACACAACTATACTTGTGTTTGAGACATGTCCGTTATAAAATTAATTTTGATAACATCATAAGCGTGGATGTTATGCATATGTGAATGGCAATCTGAGTTTGTAATAAAGCTCGTGAGAGATTAGATTCACAAAAGAAAAATGTATATAGGAAAATTTAGAGCATCTAAGGCATAATATAAATAACTAAAGGTAAAAATTATCTTGTACTGATTTTATATAAGAATTTCTAATACAAAAACATCCAAGATGACATCATACCCACACGGTCACGATAATGCACCTAGTATTAAAACCATGAAGAGAGAAGACGATTATATAATGTGACTCATTCCATTATGTGTGAATAGGAGATGATGAATGTGGGAACACCCATAATGGATGATCTACATTTATATAATTTATATATTTATTTATTTAAGATAAATATTTATTTTATTTTTGAATTTGAATTCAAACAAGAATTAATCAATTTTGATAATTAATCAAGAAGTGAGAAAAATGGGAGAGAGAAAAAAACTACCTACTCCTCCTTCCAAAATCAACAGAGAAACAAAAAGGAAAAAGTGTGAGTACACACATTTTCAATTTTTACTAGAGTCAGAAATTTCTTTCAAAGAATTTTCTTTCATCTTCTTCTCTCTACAAGACAATGTATGGGGTTTTGGTGCAATTGTTGTGGATAGAAGCAAAAATTCTTCATCAGAGGTGATTCTTGACAAATCGCATAGTGGGATACAATATCAAGATCCGAAAGACAAATCAAAAATGTATATTCCGCATTTAATTATGGTTAATTGATTTTTCCCAACATGCTCCAACTATAACACTTGTCCTTTATCTTATTTCATCCAATAAATGAAGGTCAATTATCAATTTTTACAATTTCGAAGTCTTGAAATTGAAAAATCAGATTTTTAATGCATTTGGATCCTACAAAACTGACAAATGGAAATGGACAATAAAAGAGATAATTATCCTTTTTATTGGGTAAGAATAATGACGTGTTATAACGGGGCATGTAAGAATTAGAATTAGACATTTCTTGCTACATAAGAGAACAAAGTGTAATCCAAAAATTATTTGATATTTCCTGCTACTTAAGCTTAAAATTCATGTGATCCTTATATGTTCATTTAAAGTTTTGAATTATGGTTTGATCAATTATACCATAAAGGGTTATACAAGTCTTATCACAAATCTAAAGTACATTAAGTTCTGTTGGTGCATCTGATCTTTTACAACTAAAAGTAAAGTTTTAGACTTTATTCTTGCAAGTTAAAAATAAATTCAAACTATGATGTACTTATACCTTAACAATGGGGAAGCAATCACTAATTCAACCCTTTTGGAAAGGCCGCATGCCCGAACATGATCTCGCAGATTATCAACCTTATATAGAGTCAAAGAAGAAAAGAATTAAAAAGAAAGGAAGGAAAAAAAAAATAGGAAAAGCTTGGAAGACAATTAACTAGAAATCTATGGTAGGCAAGAATCCTCATCAAGACGAAGTTCCCTTTTGTGGAGAAGATAGCTATAGCTGGGCAATAGGGGCGTAATAATACTATTACTAATCTCGAGTGAATCTTCCTTCCACTTTACAATTGTAAACTCTCTAACAGAGGAATCCCAAATGGTAGAACACAGTCTGCGTTTTCTATGCCTGAAAGGATAATATCAATTCAGCTTTCATTTTAACAAGAAGCAATTACATACCTGCTTCCAGCCAAGAGGAGTGAGGTGTGCATCAAAATAATCATAAGACATGTAGGAATCATGGTTCTTCTCTCCAGCCACATTGTGAACCCCTTGGGCATGTCTCACCTGTATTAGTATACAAGCATGGATAAATTACCTCATCTCTTGAGCAGAGTATCAAGTTTTTATGCTATAAGCAAATAATAATAATAACAATAATAACAACAACAATTTAAAAGAATAACAATATCAATAAAAAAGGGTGGCACAAACCAGATGAATAGTTTTAGAACGGTGCAATGGATAGACACTCAGACCTCCAGAGGCATCCATATCTACAGTCAGGCAAAACGGCATTATATCCAACGAGAAGCCAGGAATGAGCAAGAACGCTTCTATATATGCAAAGAATACAAGAATGCTTCTATATATGCAAAGACAGTGCACATGGACTAGAGCTATGAGCGCATAAAACTCTTCCAAAGAGTAAGAATACATGCTGTACGGGAAGGTGTTGTACGGTCTTTTAAGCATATGCTGCTGGCATATGCAATCACACAAAAAAGACATCAGTACTCCACCAATAACGCATTTAGAATATAACAAGGATTATGCTGTGTAGAATTATGGAAATAAAATAGGAGATTAGCTATTCTAGATAGGAACCCAGCTCGGTAGTTATCTGCCCCTTATTGGTCTAGATATTAGAAATTCATCTATTGTATATGATTTCTGCCTGAGGTTTTTGCAAAGTCATTCCCCAGTTCCAGTTGGTATCAGGGCCCTCATCCATGAGGGACTCTGCTTCAGTTGCTGCTGTGAGCCAGTTCTCGTAAAACATAAATTTGGCCTTAATAAACAATTGAAAGTATAAGAGAAAGGGTCTAAAACCATGTTTTTTAATCACCATTTTCATCAGATCATTATTTTAAGAGTAGTCTATAATGGACCTAGAACTACGTTTCATTTCATTAAAATATTAAATCACCAAGAGAGAGAGAGAGAGAAGACAAACCCATAAGAATAGCCAATTTTGCAAACTGAACTTCGAAAATCGAAGAATAGTTTTGTAATTTCTTTCATCAGTGTGGAGTTTATGGTAAGAAAAGAAAGAGATCAACAGCTGTAGCACGCTATTCGTAAAGCTAGAATCAACAAACAAAGCAATCCAATGGGAACATTTGCTAACAATACAATCGTAGAAAAGTTGTAAATTCATGTAAGAAAGAAATACATACATACGAAAATGTGGGAAGAACGCTAAAAGGAGAAAATGGCTCCAAACGGTAAGAAGCAGATAGTGATTGCGATGAGCAGCGTACAATGTATATTTGAATGGCTGCCTAGTTTGTCCCAAGAGAGATAGTGTGTATGGGAAGAAAAACATAAAACGGTGCCGTCGTTTTCTAGGGAAGTTGTTGAGTGACACGTGGCGGGCAAAGAAGTGTAAAACTTGAATTAACCTTGCGTCATTAATATGATGATTGGTTTTACCATTAATACGATGATCGGTGCGGAGCAATGCCATTCGTTAATTTAATTTATATTATTGGTCGATGTCGGCAAACGCGTGAGAAAAGGTTATGGTTACGGTTGTCACTCAAAGGCTCTGTTTGGATATATTTTATTTTTTTAAAAAAAATATTTTTTAAAAATTATTTTTAAATTTAAAAAATAAATAATAAAAATGTTCAGAGAATTAATTAAAAAATATTTTATTTATCAATAAACTTAGCATAAAAATATTTAAAAATTATTTTTATTTTTAAGTTACAATTATTAAAAATAGATCATGAAAATAATTATTAAACAGTTATTCAGTCATTTACCTCCAAAAAAAAAAAGTTATTCTGTTTTTTAAAATATTAACACAGAAAATTGTTTTTGGATACTCTCTTCCCATTTATCAGTAGTCTTCCATGTTTCGCTACCAAAGTTGTGACTGGGCGAACTTTCTTCTAATGCACATAGAGGCCATCCGCCGCCAATAAAATTTTGGCAACTTTATGAAAAAAAATTAAAATTTTAAAATGAGTATTTTTACTTTATCAGTAGTAAAACTCCTTAACTTAAAGTTCAAATATTTCATAAAACTAATCTTAAAATTTTTGCTTTGAATGTCCCAATGTTATAAATTCAAAATAATTAAATGACCTTCTTAATTATGTGCGGGTTCTTCAAGGGCGGTGGTATAATGACAGCAAATAGAAACATTTTATCAAAGTCATTGCAAGTAAACAAAGAGTGAATATCCTATCGTAAATTTTTTAAGTATGTAAATGTCCTAATATCCTTTATATTTAACATTTGATATAAAAGATGAAAAAAAATAAAGATATAGGATGGCCAATTGATGTTTTGGTTGAAAAGTCAAATTTGGCTTTTGTACTGTGAGAAGAAAAATGCCCATTGGGGCGTCTGAAGAAAGCCAACGTGACCATTTCTGTAAGGCCTGGGACAGCGCGTGATTAAGTCTGTGCGAGAATCGGCAGACTTGGGGTATCATTCTTTTGTGCGGTATCGTTGGAATTTAAATGAATAAACAAATAAGAAAAGAGAAAGATACCATTTCTTTAAGACGAGAACTTAAGGAGTGAATGGAGCATTCAATTCAAAAGCAAAACTCCTTTCCCATTGCGGAGGGACACGGCCAATATTTTAGTCCATTAGTTTCATTTCAGTAAGACTGATAATGACTTGTCTAGACCCAACTGTACACTAAAATCTACTCACTTGCCATTATTCATTCTAAAAGTTTGAGCTTGTTCGTCAAAAGTCTGAAGAGAACAATTATTAATTCATGGGGCCCACTATCAATATAGGTTAATTAAGTTGAAGGTGCTCAAAAGAAGGAAGCTTCCCGGAAAATCAAGGGCTGCCTCGAGGAATAATTTCATTCACTATTTTTTTTCAAGATGAATGGCTTTCTACATTCTATTTTCTATTTTCAAAAATGGTCTCAAGCGTGATGAAATTCACTCCTACCTAATTTCCTTCTTCCCGTTTTTTATTTTAATCCATTCCACTCTCACTGTTTCATTCTTCAATTCTCATAATGTTCTTTAAAAAAAAATTTAATCGAACTCCACAACTTTTTTAATAGTCGAGTGATAAATATGATATTTTACGCTCTACATTTCAAAATTTATTTCAAAAGTCATTTTTATTGATCGTTATAAATCATAACATTTTATATATAACATTTTATATATATATATATATCGATCTATCGATAAAGAAATAAATGAAACTGCATAATATATTTTTGTAATTATTTTTTTCTTTTCTTATTTGTTTATTCATTTAAATTTAATCTTTTGATATTTATGTACCTAAATTTAATCAATTATTTACCCCACCAGAACTTCCGTGGAAAAAAATCAGTAGGTCCTTTCAATACCCAAGGCTGACTTTTGCAATTCTTTAAGACGAGAGATACCATTTCTTCTGGTTTTCTTCTCATTGAAAGCACCTCCTGTTTCTTTGAAGAAATCTTGATAGATCCTCTGCAACTCCTCTCATGCATGCATTCGAAGCAGACGGATTTCTACTCCATTGGCGAACCAGTTTGGATGAAGTCCTGATTATTGCGAAATCGATGTTCCAATCTCCAACAAGCAGACACAAATCTCGTATGGCCATCAAGAGAAATTCATCTCCTTTATGCTGTCTGCTAGTGGCTTTCCACATTATTTGGTTTTAATTAGTACAAATTGCTTGACAACTATACTGATATAAATTTACTTTTGATCAATTTGACTGCATGCAGATGTGGATGAATGGTACTCTGCTGATTCTGGCCTAGATCGATCTGAGATTTCCAGAACTTACCAAACTTCTGCCCTTGAATTTTTTTCAAATAATATTCTGAGGATAAATGCTTGATTTTCCTCAAATAAACTAGTGGATCCCGCATGATATCCTTGAAGATCTTTTCATTTCTGGAAATCCTAATTGGCATATAAATTTTCAACGAGGCTTCAAATTGATAATCAACAAAAGGAATATTAACCAACCATGAATTGTTAATGGCCAAATTAAGGTGTTTTTTCATATTAGGTGAATTATATGATTTCATATTTTTTTGACGTAATAAGTTTAATTTTATTAAAAATTTTCTTTCAATTATTGTTACTTGAATTATATTGCTTCCTATGATGGCAAATAGCAAATAGCCTTTTGATAAATTTTTAATTGATTTGATTATTTTTAATTATTTAATTAAATTTGAGTATTTAGTAAATAAGTATTTCAGTTAATTTATTGGTCCTCAAATAATTATTTTTAAAAAATTAAGAATAATAATTTTTTAAAAGAGTTGATTTGATTTAACATAGAAAAAGATATTCTAGATCATAATTATAAATTTTTAACGTTTTCATTATTGATAAGTAAGAAAATTCTAAATTATATTTATTTCTTAAAAAATTTAATAGATATAATAAATTATGATTATTTATTTTTAAATCAAAAATTAAATAAGTATAATAAATTATATTAAAATATTTATATAATAATAAAAAATTATATGAATATAATCATATCTTTTCTATCAATTTGTATAAAAAAAGAGAATGTAAGTTTTATTTCATAATAAATAATAGAAAATGTATTGAAAAAATTATTAATATTTTATCAAATAATATATTTTGAATTAAAAAATACATATTAAGAATAAAAAAAGAAACAATTATATTACTTATGAAATATATGTTTTTATATTTAAAATATGTAATTCATCAATATTTTTAATAATAAATATATGTATCTTAAATTTAATCTTAAATAGTTATAAAATAAATTTTAATAGTTACTACATCTACCAAAATATTACAAATATTTCTTAGTTAGAAAATTATAATTGTTCATTTTTTAAAGAAAAATCAAATAAGTACAATAAATTATAATGATATAATTTTTAAAATATTTAATATAGCAAATAATACATTATAATTATAATATGAAAGATTATTAAAGTAAAAGAATAATCAAATTAATCTTAAAATATATATATATCATTATATGTCATTTTACATATAAATAATTAATAATAAATAGTTAATTTTACTAAACATCTTTATATAAAAAGCTAATTCTATTAGTTGGTTAATTAGCTAATATAATTAATTATTAGTTAATAGTTAATTCAATTAACTAGTCACTAATGTAATCAAGTAATCGTCAAATAAGACTAAGTAGAAGTGAGTTTGTTTGTGAGATAATGTAGAAGAGGTAAGGATTTTGCCAAATTGTATCAGAAATTTATCACTATATTTACTTATATTCACATTAAATTTGCATATATTATTTTTTATAATTTAAGCAATGTAGTAAATATTTTTATAATATTTTTCTTTTTTTCTACTAACTGATTTTACACAGTAATTGGCTATAATTATTGTATTAATTTTGTTAAGAATTTCACCTGTTTTAGTAAAAAGTTTTTATACTAGTTATTCTCTAAAATTTTTAGAAAAACATTGAATCTATTATTTTATTAGTGGATTTTTTTACTAAACTAAGTCTCATAATTTTTACTTTCATGTTAAGGAATTTTTCACATTAAAAATTGTTAGTCTCTTAATTTATTTTTCTCAGACTAATTTTTGGTGATTTATTTAATTACATATATGGGAAAAATCAATGTGAGTGAATTATTTAAATAGTATTAGAGCTCAAGCTCTAGTATATTTTTACTTGTGTGAATGTGGAGATTTATATAAGTACAATGGTGTTTTTGAATAGTGAGAATTATGCCCTTTAGAAAAGGAAGATGAAATTTTTATTTTATGTGAAAAATAATTATTTACCTATATTTGCTATTAAAAAACCTGAAAATAAATCAAATTTAGAACAAGATATTTGCGTAGTAGGCTTGCTTATGGGTCGGTTAACGTTAGTTAGTCAATATAATTTCAACCAACCAAAAGAGTGATATTCCCATTTCTATTCACTCATTGTTAACTGAATCAAATGAACTAATCGAACTTAACCACTTACAACAAAATCAGTCAGTTAATTGTGGGTACTGATAAGTTAAATGTCAATAATTGGGCCTGCATTTTTAGGCCTATTTTAGCACTTAAATTGGGTTGCACAAGCACATCCACTTTAAACAAAAAATAAATAAAAAGCCTACTATGCATAAATTAACAAATAACAACCTAAATACAAAAATAACTATATAAACACACATTCATTAAGCACCCAGCCACCTAAATCAAGCTTAAAACACATATAATTGGACCTAGTAAATAATTCAAATAAGCTAAAGTTCATATGGCAACATGTTCAAGTTAAGTTCAACTACATTTTTGGCATAGACATTCATAATTTCAATGACATTTTAGCAATGGTAATAACAAATGTGATACAAAATCAAAGCACTTAACTAGTAATAAATAATAACAAAATCATAATTTAAAGTTTGCCACCTTAGAATCCAAAAAATTCGTACAATTAAGCAATTTGTTATCACTGTATACCATGTATGTATTGCCATCATCTTCTGTGTATTATGACTGTGCAAGGAAAAGTCAAAAACCCAAAGTTGTATGCCATAAAAATTATGCTAGTGGCTCTTTATCTATAAGCTAGTAACTAAAAAAAATCATGATAACCAACTAGTTGCTTAATCAAGTTACTTATGTATGTTAAAAAATATCAAAATCTCAATAATTAGTAGCTTTATGTACTTGTTTCTTTCTACTAAACTACCATTTGCTTGTCATTATTCCTTTGTACATTACTTAGTGTTAATTCTCAATAACCATAGGTTGTTTTCCTACCTCAATAATAGTAAAACTTATTCTAATAGCATGAGCATTAGCACCAATAACAACTCTACTGGATAATTCGAATGCTATACCATCACCTCCCGAAATTTCTAGGCAAGCAAAAAACACATTATGGTTAATACGAAAATAGTGAATAATATGAGATAAATAACATATTCAAACTAAAAAAAAAGAAAAAGAAGTAAGTGGATAGAATTATACCTTACTTAATTTCCTCACATTTTTCTAGTTCATCATAGTCTTCCATTTCATGAATGTCACATTTTAATGGCCTTAACCAATTTTGAATGCAAATCAGTGCCTTAGTCATTTGAGGAGTAAAAGAACTCCTAAAAACATCTAAAACTCGGCCTCTAGTATTAAAGATAGATACTGAAGTAACTATAGAGATGGGGACAGCTAATACATTTCTGGTTATCTTAGCAAGTATATTGAATCTTGATCTATTGAGCTTCCACTAAGCTAGGACATTAAAGTTATCCTTGTTATCTACACAAGCTTCTTGCAAATATCTTTCCATCTCATTTTTTGCTTCAATGGTATCCTTCTTCTTTAAGTATGACCTAAATGCAGCAATTATAGCTTTGTGAGCATGTCTCTCACTTGGTTGAGTAATTTGTGAATCTCCTATGGATTGATAAGTTGTAGGTGCACTCAGTTGTTCATATTCTTTTGAATACCACTCATACATCCTCATTAACTCATCTTTCACCTTCTTTACCATTGATTATGATACAATTTCACCATATATATCCTCAAATAACCACATAATATAAGTTAATTTGTACTTAGGGTCAAGCACATTTGCTATGAATATAAGAGGATTCATATTCTCAATCCTACCCCAATACTTGTTAAACTTCTTCTTCATCTCAATTGCCATATTATGCAACACCAAATTATATATCTCACCCTTACTCCATTTCTTAATCTCACTTTACACAATTAATAAGTGCATGTAGGCAGAATTTAAAGTCACAAATGAAAAACTAGAGATAGACAAAGTCACATCATAGAAAATTTTATAAAAATTAATGAATGCTCTTATATTATTTCAATCATTAACAGTAGGTGGCCCAACCCTCTTGATATCTTCCATAAAGTAAATAATGTAGTCACTATTTTCTTCTTCTTCTAACCTTTCAAATGCTATATAGTATTTTTTTGTGCCTCTAACATTTTGTAGGTGGAATTCCACCTTGTAGGTACATCAAGACATACAAAGGATTTGTGAGTGATATGGTCTTTTTCTATGGCTTGCTTAAACCTAGCTATCCTAGAAAAAGAGGACCTCACATATCTCATTACATTCCTAATTGTAGAAATTGAGTTATGGAGATCTTTCAATCCTTTATTGACCACTAAGTTTAAATATGAGCACAATATCTAATATGTATCATGTTACCATTTAAGATTAAGCCCTTTCAATTCCTTAATTTTTTAAGTAAGCTATGGCCCTATCATTTGATAATGCATTATCTACAATCACAATGAATAACTTTTTTATCCCTTACTCATTCAAACATTATTTAATATATTTACCTATAATTTCTCCTTTATGGTTTAGTATAAGGCATAAATTAATGATCTTCTTTTGCAACTTCTACTCATTATCAATGAGATGAAGTGTCAATGTCATGTAATTAAAGTTTTGAACACTAGTATAATAATTGGTTGTTATACAAGCCCTAACATAATCTAACTTCAATAAGGCCCTTAATCTACCCTTTTCTTTATCATAGATCTTTTTGCACTTTCTTCTTATAGTATGTCTAGATGGCATATGCAACCTAGGATTCAATCTCCTACACATTAAATGGAAGCCAAACTTGTTCATCACAAATGACAAATATAAAACTAGCTCTCTTTCATTCCTCTAAGTCATACACATGAAGGGTTAAACTAGCTAAAATTTCTTATCATATTTCTTATTAAAGTTAAGCACTTGTTTAAGGTCATTTTGTAATGCGTATGCATACTTAGGACACTTAGGGATATGACTTAACATGCTAGTTGCCCTATGCCCTTTACTATCACACAGAAACCTAATTCCATAATGTATGCATTCAGTCATTGGTTTACTCACCTCTTTATCAAAAACTCTTTTAAATGATCCTATGATATGCTCCTCTTTATTGTAGCAATATCAGTTATCTTGTTATCTAAGGGCTTCTTATTTGTCACTTTCTTTCTCTTTAGTGTAGGTCTCTTGCTTTGTGTAGTTAGTGGTCTTGATGCACTTAGTGAGCATCAAGATTAGGAGTAGGTGTTTGTGTTATTGCTATTGCCCCACCAGTCAAAGTCTTACCGATCTTTTCCATACAATATTACTTATCATTATTTAAATCATAAAATTACCTAATTAAGCAATAAAGTCATATCAAGTACAAACTACACTAAGAAGTGCAAATTAATAAGAAATAAACTAGGGTAAGTAACAAATGCAGAAAATAAACTATAGACAGCAACAATGAAAAAAATTCAATAATCAAAATAATAAAAAAATGAACAAAGAAAGAAAAAAATTATACAAATGGCATGCAAAGAATGAAATAGAAAATGAAATTTTAAAACATAAACAAGCTTAAGCATCAAACAAATAGCATTCAAGCATATAAAAGAAGGAGATAAATAAGAAGTAAATATAATCAAAAAAATAATTAAAAAGATCCTCTTAGAATCTTCTCTCAATATGGAGAGCCCTTACATCTACAATGTCTATTCTTCTTCTCAAAACTAAAACCTATTCATTTGCTCAATGGTATACCTAAAGGGGAAAAAGGAATTTGGGACCACAGTATTCATATCATGAAATAAAATATATACTTTCGAATTCAAACCAAATGTATGCACAACAAAAGCACAAAAAGGAAAAAAGGAATTTGGACAGCATTCTAAAGTTCTATAGCTAATAACTCTCCATTCACCAAATCATATAGTCAAAACTCAAATAGTAACATTTATGATATAAAAATATTTAAAAATTTTATGAAACTAAAAAAATTACAAAGTTTAAAAATCTAAAAAAGAATTATATCATACTAGTGCCAAAATAAATCCTCTGTCTACTTGCAAATGCACATACTTTAAATTCAACATCTACTGTTAAATAAATAAATTATTTTATTTACAAGTACAAATATGGATGTTAGGTATATCTAAAGAAAATTTGATCATTTTATGGGCTATCTTATAGAATCAATTAATTTGTATGCAATTTTTTCATTTACAAGTATTAGTTATACTAAACTTATAATAAAACTATCAAGAACATAAACATACCTTAATGCTAAGTTGTGTCAAGTTAAGGCAACTTCGAATCAAGCATAAAGCACTTGATACATTTTTTGAATGGGTAAAACTCAAAGAGTGGATTCCAAGACACTTAAGGTAATTTAATGGAGCTAGCAGAAGCCTTTAGGGCTCTGGTATTTCAGCTAAAGCCTAGTGCACACCAAAAATTTTAAGAATTAAAACAAATTCAAAACACATCAATAAATTATGAGTATGGCATTAGATAATTGCTAAGTCTGAATCACATCTAAAACAAATTGAAATGATCTAAGCAAGTGACCTATAGGTTCTACTCATTTTAAATTAAGTACCCAATAATGTTTAATTATAGATAAAGAACAACAAGATATGGAAAGAATTTCTTATGCCTCAGCAGTTGGCAATTTTATATATGTTATAATATGTACTAGACCTGATATTACTTATGCCATTGGTATAATACGTTATTTTCTTTTAAATCCAAGTAAAGAGTATTGAAATGTTGTAAAATAGATTATGAGATACCTTTAATGTATAACTAATTTGAAATTACATTTTAGAGATGAAAAATCTTTACTAATCAGTTTCATTGATGTAAACTTATTAGAGATATTAATTTTTGTAAGTTTACTTCTAGTTACTTAATTAAGTTTGCAAAGGGAGCCATGATAGGGCAATTTAGATTACAGAAATGTATTGCTCTTTCAACAATAAAGGTAAAATTTATTATAGTAATATTATTTTTTCAACAACAAAGGCAAAATTTATTATAACAACTAAAGCTTGTAAAAAGTTACTATGAATGAAGAAATTTGTTGAAGAAATTGAATTTAAATAAGATCATTATATTCTACTTTTATGACAATCAAAGTGTAATATACCTTAGTAAAAACCCTTCTTTCCATGTAAAGTCAAAACATATTGATGTCCATTTTCAATGGATACAAGATGTTTTAAGTAATAAGTTATTGAAACTTGAAAAAGTTCATATAAAAGACGATAATGTTTATATGTTGACTAAAATTTCATTAATGGAAAAGTTTCAAGCATATTGCTTAATAGCTAAAGTAACGGTGTTCCCTACTTAGTTGGAAAAAGGAGATTTGTTGTTGAGTTTCTCCTAAGTAGACCCACAATATCCTTTATATTTGTTATTTAGTATAAAAGATAAAAAAAAAAAGATGAAAGGAGACCTATTAGATGCTTTGGTTGAAAAGATAAATTTGATTTTTGTACCATGAGAAAGAAAAAGCCCATTAAGGCATTTAAAGGAAGTTAACATGGCTTTATTCCTAAAAGGCCTAGGATAGCATGTGATAAAGCATATGCCATATTAGAAGTGTCAGTCTTAGGGTTTCATTCTTTCGTGTGGTAGTTGCATATTATTTCTTGTGATGGTTGCATAAAGCAAAAATGAGTTTGTTTGCAAGATGATATGGAGAAAGTGTGGTGTTTTGCCAAATAGTGCCAAAGATTTACCATCATATTTACTCAAATTCATATCAAATTTAGATATATAGTTCATGATAATTTGGGTAGTGTAATCTTCTTCTCCATTAACTAGTTTTATATAGTAATTAGTTATGATTATTGTGTTGATTCTGTTTAGAATTCTACTTGTTTTAGTAAAGAGTTTCTATGTTGGTTATTCTCTAAAATTTCTAGGAAGACATTATATTCATTATTTTATTAGTAGAGTTTTTTACTGCATTATGTCTTATGGTTTTCACTCTTATATTGAATGATTTTTCATATTAAAATTTACTAGTTTCCTTATTTATTTTTTTATACAAATTTCTAGTAATTTATTCAATTACACATACGAGAAAAGTTAATTTGAATAAGTTATTTAATTTCCTCTGTATATTACTCTGATCCTAAGCTCTTGGGTTAAAGTCGATCCTTTCAAATTGATCTTTGAGTTTTTTAGAACTATGAATTATAATTAGAATTTTCTTAATTTGAATTTCCCTAGGTTAAGGTTTGATGGCTCAGATAAATCTATTCATAGGTTAGGCGATTTGCACAATCTTAAAAAAATAAGGTTTAGCTCCCCTTTCAAAATCTAAATATTAATTAAGTATTTTATGGCCTAATTAATATTCTAGTGAGATTCATATTATGACTATATAAAAAAGGTTGGCTTAACTCACTTAATCTAACTATATGAATTTATTCCCATAATTATAACTACATATTACAAAAATAATTTTATTTAATAATTTTTGAATTAAAAATACTTAATTTTATTTAACTTTATATTTTATATATTTAATATTTTATTATCTATATAAATACTTATTTTTATTAAAAAGTTAAATTTTACTTAAAATAATATTTAAAAAATAATCATTAGCTCGAATCACTTAATGATAACATGTGAACTTGACATACATATTAGTAAACATAAGAAATACATTTCAATTAATCAAAAAATAGGCAGATGCCTTGAAACATTTGGATAGTTGGAGTACTTGAATTTGTAAATTAAACCATAAAAAGAAAATAGGCACCACTACTCAATAAGAAGAAAAATTTTCACCTCTAGCCTTATGGGTGAAAAACATTTTAGGTTACACATATATTCAACATGAAAAGTATTTCTCTATTTTATAGATACTCGTAATCAAAAGTTAAGTCATGTCATAAAAATCATAAATTTTCATATATTAGATCAAGATCATTTAACCCTAACATTTCATAATACTATAATCTTAATCTTATCATCATATAACATTAAACATTTGTATATAATTAGAAAGGCATTTTAGGTCACACATATATTCAACATGAAAAGTACTTCTCTATTTTATAAATACTCGTAATCAAAAGTTAAATCATGTAAAAAAAATCATAAATTTTCATATATTAGATCAAGATCATTTAACCCCAACATTTCATAATATTATAATCTTAATCTTATCATCATATAACATTAAACATATGTATACAATTAGAAAGGCATACTAATGGTATAACCATACTATAGCATATTGTATGGTCCTTAACTATACCATAGCACATTATATAGTTCAAAACTATATCTTAACTATTGAACCTCTATTGATTGCACCTAGCTATTCTTATCTTTTATATCACAAGCAATTTGCCATTAAAAGAATAAAAAAAATGCATGTAAACATAGATTAACATAATTCATCTTACCATACCTATCTTTGCATTCATAGTTAAACATGCATAATTTAATCATACATTTTATCCTGCTTTATAGTAATAAGAAATATTTTAGCTAATTTTGAAAATAATACTATACATATAATTTTATTATTAAAAAGGAAGGGCTGGAAAGTAAAAATCTTTATTCATTGTTAAAGGATAATGTTCTTAAAAGCCTATCCCCTAAAAGATTTTCCTGACACCTTTTTTAATTCTTTAACTATTAAAATTTTTTTGTAATAACAAAAAAAAATATTAAAACTTTTAACAAAACAAACTAAAGGTAAAAATTAAGCCTTTAAACCAAAATTTTTACCTTGGGTGACCTTCACCTTTGCAAAATGTAAATCATAACCTTATTTCTATGAGTTTCTCTTTTTGAAAGACACTTGTTCGTTAAATAAGATTATGAATGAGGTTCAAAAGATTACTTTTTCTTTATAGGTGCCTACGCATGTCCAATCAATCAATCATTTATAGCCAATCAATGGGCCAACCTCAGCTAATTAATTACCTAAGATCATTTAGGCTAACATTCATTACTTGGTCTAAGTTCAAACCACATTAGTTCGAAACCTTAGCCTAACTAATCCTATGGTCTAATTCAACCTCATTTTTAATATCTCATCCAAATAATTCTAAATTTCAAATTTCACAACCTTTTTAGGGGTGTTGTTAAGTTTACGCTTCATAGGAGTATGTGTAAGCTATAAGTAGTTAATTTGGTAGGAATTTAAGTAAGCCGATAGAAAGGTTTAATTAAGGTTTCTTAAAAGGCTAAGGTTTAAGGGAAAACTCCTTTACTTATTTCTAGTTGAGGGATCTTTGGGCGAAAAGTTAAACATGATATACTTCTTTATGCTTTGTGACTCCATTTTTATGGATTGTTTGATCATTAGACCTAACTAAGAAGCTTTTTAGTGTTATGGTGCCACACATTTTATAAGAAGAGAATCAACCTAAAAGTGAGATGTTTTGACAACGAGGGACATACCTAAAAGTTATGTGCTTTGATGAAAAAAAAATGTGATTTTTTTTTTAAAAAAAAAAGTGTTGGTATTAACACTTGGTTCATCGAGACAAGCTTATAAGCTTAAAGTATGCATTTTTGAAAAAGAGGGAATTAACCTTCTTAATAAAAGCATTTAGCATTAGCATTTGGGTGATAGGCATAACATTGACACTTGGATCCATTGAATTTTGCCTAAATTCTAATTATTAAGTAATGCCTTTTTCTTATTATGAACTATCTTCTTATTCAAGTTAGGTTTTGTATTAGAATAAGATTGGGATTACTTGCCAAGTAGGTATTTTAGGCTATAAATATTTATATTATGCAAGAGTTTGAGGTATGGGAGAGATTAATTACGAGTATTTATAAAAGTTATGTGAAAATCTCATAAAGGTTTAGAAAAGATATGGGAATAGTAATTATGAAGTTATGAGATTATAGTAGAGAGTGTTTATGCTTATTATCATATAATTTTTACTTATAGCAATCTTTTCTCATCATTGATTTTTCCTTTAAAGTATAAGGGTTTTCCACACCTTGAATTAAGTGTACAAACTCATGCTTCCATAACAAATAGACTTAATTAGCATTTATTATTATTTAAACAATAGTTAAGAAATTAATAATTCTTTTATTAGATTTTAAAGTAATTATGTTTTATTTAAATTAAAATAGTTAAAATAATAATAATATTTTAAATTTTAATATTAAAAAATTGTATCGATCTAATTTAAAAGGGAGTCATCACAAAGGATTTAAATGAAAAATTATTATTTAATTATTTACATCTAATAAATTTAATTTAATTTAATAATGTGAACACAATAGTTTTTTTCTATGATATTTACGTAAATAAATGCTTGATTGATTTTTTTGAAATAGTGGGATTGGTGCCCTTATCAAATATGATTTTGAAAATGGATGTTATGGACTTATTGGGTATAGAGTTGAACAATTAATTATTAAATAATTTATTAATGATGAATTTGATTAATTATTAAATAATTTATTAATGATGAATTTGATTGTGAAACTTATTTTTATGTCTGACATAATTTTAGTAATAATAATTTTTTTATAAAAATTTGATATTAAATAATTTTAATAAAAAATTACAATTAAAAAATAACTTCTATTTTTAATCATGAATACAAAAAAGTTCACAATATTGAAAATGTGCTTGAAGTAGAAATGACAATTCATATTCATATGTTAAGTTTGTATTTAGTGAAATGATAGTAACAACTTAACCCAAATAATAATCATATGGGATCAAAAAGATTATTAAATATATTAAAATGGATTAATTTAACTAATTGATTTAAAAATTCTAATTAACAAAGTTTTTATTATAAATTTATTTATTAAATTTTATTACTTATTATTTGTCATAAAAATATTTTTTATAATCAATTAAATATTTTATTGAAGTTTTGTTGTCATTTTAGTATAAAAAATTATCTTTTTATTATATATAATTAATTATAATTTTGTTATTAGTTTTTTATTGATATTTTTAAATTTTTAATATAAATTTTTAATAGGTTAATGTGTCAACTCATTTAACTTTAAATTAATTCTGATATGATTCATTTATTATTCATGTTATACAAATTAATTATTTATAACTTGACTTTATATAAGATTAATTTAAATTTGTGTGAACTATTTCATATTTATATTAGATTATTGTATTGTGTCCACAATTATCATTCCTGATTTGAAATTGCTACCCCAAGACTAATCTATATAGAAGTGTACTAAAATTTGGGTTTTATTTATTTGATTTATTCAAATAAAAAATCAAATTAACTAAAAATTCATTGGATTGTTCAACAATAACCTATTAATTGAACATAATCAATAACTACTCGTAATTTGAAATTACCACCTTAATGCTTAACTGTACAGAAGCAAACTAAAATTTGGGTTTTATTTATTCAAATAAAAAAAATCAAATTAACTGAAAATTCATTGAATTGTTCAACAATAACTTGTTAATGGAACACATTCAATAATTACTCGACACTTTATTGGATAAATAAATTCAATATCATCTCTTTTTTTTAGATAATAATTAGTTATATAATATATATATATATATATATATATTACATTATTTAAAAATTTAGTGTATAAAATTTTTAAAATTATAATAAAAATAATTTTAAATTTATAATTTTTTAATATTTTATGATAAAATTTTAAACTACTAATTAAATTCAACGTTTTAGATAAGAGTTTATTCAAATTTTAATAGTTTGAAAATTAATTTTAAATATATTTATTTAAATAGGAAATAATTACATTGATATTAAAAACATATTAATTCCTTAACTATTATTTAAATAAAAAAGCAAAAATTAAGTCTATATGTTGTGAATGCAGAAGTTAAAACACTTAGCCTCCATTTATTTATTTTAATCAAAAATTCTTTTTTTCATAAAATATAATTATAAAAAATTATGGTAAGAAAATTATTTTATTTATTTATTTAATTTGAGGAATTTTTTTATTTATTTAATATTATATGTGAAAATTTTAAAATAGATATTTTTCATTATTATTATTCCAAATGTTATTTTTAATTATAAATATAAATAATATATTATTTTTATTAATATATATAATAATTTTTTTATGGAAAATGGTTTCGACGAAGGGAACGAAATTTTAATTCAAGCCTGATTTGACCGGAGGAAAACGATCCTTCGGACTCTGCAAATCATATTCATTCAGCAGGAGAGGCCCGTAATTGGTTACATGTCCGGGTTTTCCGCTCGCCAACTGCACCTGTACCGAAGCCCGGGTCTTAATAGTTATTATTATTGGGGGAAATATATTGGGGGAAAATACGAATTATTTCCCCCCAACTAAGGAGTGATTAAATTTTACTCACTCCAATTATAAAAATAAATAATTATTTTTGAAAATTATATAAAATTTAAATTTTATTTAATTATTAATAATTTAATAAAAATATTAAAAAATTATAAATTAATTTCATTAATTATAAAATAGTTATATTTTACACCTGCTAACTTTTAAAACAAGTAAATTACTTTGTGAAATTATGCAAAAATTAAATTTTACCTTCACTATTAGTAATTTAATAATTTTATATAAAATATTCAGAAAAATTATAAATTAACCCCATCAAGTTATATTTTACTCCAACTAACTTTTAAAATTTATAAATTATTCCTTTAATTATATAAAACTTGAAAATAACACCTATTGTCTACATAATTAACCTTTTTTTTTATCAAATTACAATAATTTAAAAAATGTTTTTAAGCTTAAATCATAATATTATTATATATTAAATTATTACATTATTTTCTATGCATAATTCTTATATTATATAATTAATAAAAATTAAATTAAATATATAAAATTTTAATTAAAAACTTAAAAATAAGTTACAAAATTATTTATAAAAAATGATATAATAAATTAATATATAATAATATTGTAATTCATATTATTAGTATTACTCAACATTAATCGTTACTATTTAATTTTTTTTATTCAATTAGTTATTTATTCCATGAAATAGAAAAATATTAAGTGAAAAATTGAAGTAAATACAAATGTTGTATTACATAAAAAAATTCTAAAAACTTAATATTTTTATTTTATATAATTATATTCAATTCAATTTTAACATCACAATAATCATAGTGATGATGGACAATAATTTTTACTTTATCACTTAAGATTTTTTTTACACTTTATTTTATTTAAAATTTAATAATTATATAGCATTTGAGTTATTTTTATTTTATTCTTTCAAAATTTATAATTTGTTGTAATATTCATATTTAGGCTAATACATTTATCTTTAGAAAGAAATTATATTATTAATAAATTTACTTTATTTATAATTTTCCTAAAAGAAATATAAAAACACTTTCTAAAAATTAAAATAAAAATTCATTGAAATTAATTTTCTATCACAAAAAGAAGCCTAACTAGTATAAATTTTTAGGAAAGATTGAACAGAGTTTTAGGCTATCATATTTTATATAAGATTACACATTTGTTTGAAAAAAAATTAAATGTTTCCCCAATTCTTACACTATATTGATTTAGAATCAAATTTTATTTGACTGTTGTTTATCACTAAAATATGTGCTTTCCTCCTCAATGAGTTTACTTCTCCAAGCATCCCACTTCCCTTTGAAATTTTTATTAAAAAATAAAAATGTAAATAAAGTAAATTTATTAATTAATATAATATCTTTCTAAAGATAAATGTGAGTATTATAATAGATTATAAATTTTCAAAGAATAAAATAAAAATAACTTATAAACTATATGATTATTAAATTTTAAATAAAGTAAATTGTAAAAAAAAACTCAAGCGATAAAGTAGAAATTATTGTTCATCACCGTTATGATTATTGTGATGTTAAAATTAAATTTAATGTGATTATATGAAATAAAAATATTAAATTTTTAGTATTTTTATGTAATATAATATTTGTGCTTACTTTACTTTTTCACTTAATATTTTCAGTTCATATTTAATGAAATAAGCAACTAATTTAATAAAAAAAATTAAATAATGATGACTAATGTTAAGTAATATTGATAATATAAGTTATAATATTATTATATATTAATTTATTGTATTATTTTTTACACATAATTTCATAACTCATTTTCAAGTTTTTAATTAAATTTTTTATATATTTAATTTAATTTTAACTAATTATATAATATAAAAATTATGTAAAAAATAATGTGATAATCTAATATATAATAATATTATGATTCAAGATTAAAAACTTTTTTAAAATTCATGCAATTTAACTAAAAAGGTTAACTAAGTGGATAATGAGTGTTGATTATAAGTTTTATATAATTAAGGGATTAATTTATAAATTTTAAAAGTTAATAAAAGTAAAATATAATTATTTCATAATTGATGGGGTTATTTTATAATTTTTTCTAATACTTTTTGTTAAATTACTAACAATAGGGTAGAATCTAAATTTTGCATAATTTCAAAAGATAATTTGCTTGTCTCGAGAGGATAAAATTCAACTACTCCATAATTGAAGAGAGTAGTTTGCATTTTTTCTATTATTATTATTATTATTATTATTATTATTATTATTATTATTATTACTACCTACGATAGTGGTTTCCTATCAACATCTATGGCCGCTAGATTTTCATCTTATTAAATGGGCTGCTCAAAATGTCGTGCTATCCATGGCAGAATTTCCCTCATGATACTCAAATCTGCCTCCATGTCTGTGCCGACCGAAATTTATGCACTCCTCGTTACCTGTAAGCTCTTCATCATGTTGTATTGTGCTCACACTTTCTTTTTAAAAAAATAAGTTTAACAATATTTTCTTTCTATTTTTATTTGATTTTTTAAATAAATATATAAAAATGAATGAATTTATAAAATAATTTAACTTTTGATAAATCCTAATTTGTTAAGATAGATCTCAAATATGAGAAGATATGTTCTCAGAATTAGAGATTCAAAAATAGGAGATTTAAAAATAAGCCTATCAAATGGGTCAATTTGTGTTGATACAAGCTGGATTAGGTACGAATTGATCCATATTACCTATATTCAAAACGAATTTAATTTTAGAAGGTCTAAACCTATTAAAACCTACAATGGGTACAAGTTAGTCCATGAGTTTTAATTGAAAGTCTGTAAATATTGACTAATCTGTCGTGGACTGAATCCATAACAAGTTAGTTCATATTACCTATATTAAAGAACGTGTTTAATTTTTAAAGCCCATATCCATGTAAATAGGTTGTAGGTCGCAAGTCCGGACCTGTTTTACAGCCTTATTCAAAAAGCACTTTAATACTTAAGTTAATTATTTAATAAAATAAAATAATGAAAAAATAAGAATGAGAGTAAAAATACTTTTGTAAAAGCTATTTTTTTCACCCCCTATATTTGGAGTTAATAGGAAGAGGTAATTAAGATGAATTAGTATCTAGACGGTAGAAAATGATAATTTATTTGAATTTTGTTTATTTTGTTAAAAAATACTTTCATAAAAAGATATCATTAATGGAAGAATGATACATTATTTATATGATAATGTTATAGGAAGTGTTACCTATTAAAAAATTGAGGATTTTTTCATTAGATTATCATTTTTTCAAATCTCAAAGTAACTAAATAATTATTGAAATTTAAAACATAAATTTAAATACATTAAATGTAATTTAATGATAAAAACATTCAATTTTTTAAGAGATAGAGCTTCCATAAAATTACCCTTATTTATATAACTTGTAATTAAAAAAATAAAATTATCAATTTTATCCTTATATTTGTAAAGTGTTAAAAAAATGTCTTTGAATTATAATAAATGGCCAATTTTATTATTAAATAATAGTTTACACATACAAATTCATCCATTTGTATAGATATTTAGAAATGTAATTATCTATACAGATCTATTTGGATGAATGAAATTGTCTGTACAAACTATTATTCAAAAATAAAATTGGTCATCTAATATAATTTAGAAACTATTTTGTCAGCACCTAATAATTTTAAGGACAAAATTAATAATTTTTTCTTAAAAAAATGATATAACTTAACCTTTTGTTAAAAAATCATTAATAAATGAACTTTTTTAAAATGAATAAAATTGTAAGGTTACATTTTAGTTAGTTATATATTTTGATCAAACCCTTCACTATCCTTCCTTATATGACATCTATATAAGGGGAAAGGGAAATCATAACTTAACTGTATATTCTCCTCCTTTTTTAAAATATGTAACTTAGTATAATAATAAAGGAAAGTAAATTTTTATTTGGCAAAGCAAATGTTGTTTTCTTCAACTTCTTCATATTTAATATTGAATAAATAAAAATTTTCCTTTATTTTAAAATTTTATAATTATATATTCATAGAAAACATTTTTCATCAAAATAAATAAATCCTTAAGGAGAAGTACATCCCCTTCTTAAAAATTATATTGAGGATATATTTGGATAATAAAGAGAATCGATAAATGTGATTATTAATTTTTGTTAAAGCCAAATAAATATGAATTATCTTTATTAAAAAAGGAAAGGTTCAAATATTCATCTTTGAATGCAATATTTTATACAAATACATTTAACTTTTACTTTTTATTATTAAATATTTATTGACTTCTATATTAAAAATATTTAAATGATAAAATTTGAAGCTTAACCTTAAATATGAAAATTGTGTGCATGATAAAAATTGTTAATAGAAGAAACTGCCTTCATACATAAAATAAGTGAAAGTATTTTCCCTTATATTGTTGAAACATAAAAAATTAATTCATTTTTTAGAAATATATTTCTTTAAAACACTTCATAAAATTTTATTTTCTATTAAAATAAATAAAAATTTAATTTGCTTTTGTTTAGAGGAGATACATTTCTTTCTTTTTTTTAACTAAGAAATAGAAACTATTAGATTTCTTATAAACAATATGCTAATCATTGTTACTGGCTAACTTCATAAAGGGAAGAGCTTCCTGGATAGACTCAATAAGATTTCTTATGACTTTAAACACCTACTCGATTCTCTCATGAGCCACAATATTAGTATCTCTACTAATCTAAATGACAAATAATATAATGAAATCATGTAAACAAAACCTAGTATCTTTAAGTAAAGCTAACAAATATCAAGGACATTGAATAAAGCCTAATATGGCATTCAACACTATCTTAGAGTCACTTTTTATGAAAATTTTTGTGTACTTAAGGTCTTCAGCGACCTTACAAGCTATTATTGCTATATCTTCTTTCTAAGTGTACTTGGCTTTAACTTCTTCAAGTGAGGCACATCGCATCTCCCAAATCAAAACCCCTCCACTTGAGGGAGTTCATCCCTACCTATGGTTGCTATTATTGCTATATCTTCTTTCTAAGTGACTTCAACATTGGGTTTCAAGCATTCCATTGGCAAAGGCTCCCAAATTGATAAAGTGCATAATTTCTCACTTGTGATTGGCCCTTCTAATCTTCCCAGTTCCATTAGTAAGTCATTCTCCATGTGAATAGGCATGACTTCTAAGTTTAGTAGCTTCCTTTTAAGTATTAAGTCTTTACAAGCTTTCCATACTTTACGAATGATAATAGTAGCCCCAGTAATTATCTTAATAGTAAACTTTGGAGGAAAAATGTTTGAATAATGTGATCATTTATCCACAAAATAGGATCTAAAATTATTACAAATGTGAATACCTAATTAATACTGAGAACTATAAAAGTCAAACCACTTTACAGTGAGTTAAAATGCCCCAAAAGATAAGGATAATACTCCTGCAAAAATCCCTAACCATACCTTCGAACTTGCAACCTTCCCTGTGTTCCATTGTTAGTGTAAAACTATCGCAATAGTTTTTGTAAGTTCCAGGATCATTGTATGTTCCAAAGACTATAATAGCAAAATATGTTCCAAAACTTACTATTGTATTTGTATGTTTGCCAGTTGTTGAAGTAATAAGTTCAGATACTATTTTTATCACTACAATAATTACATAATACATTGACAATACCTGTATAGATGATATAATTTTGGTCGTTTGTATAGGTTTTCGAAAATTTTTCTAAAAAAATTGAAAAAATTTATGTAGACAATAAAAGTTATTTATATAAAACTTTTTATTTTTTTAAAAAAAGAAAACAAGAATTCCAAAGTTTTGTAAAAAAATTAAAAAACTTGTATAGACAATAAAAATTCATCTGTATAAGTTTTCAAAATTTTAAAAAAAAAATTTGAAAAACCTATAGAGGTGACAAAAGTCATTTGTATAGAGTCTTCTTAATTTTTTTTTAAAATTTTCAAAAACTTGTACAAATGATAAAAAGTCATTTGTATAAAATTAAAATTTTTTGGCTTAACAAAAAATTAGTGGTTAAATTTTTAAAGTCAACACAAAAGACTTTTTTTAGGTTATACATATAATTTTTTGTCATCTCAATAGGTTAAAGGGGTAAAATGAAATACGTGCCCCTCATTGTTGACTAGTATAAACGACATGTTTGCCTTATATAAATGATAAATTGTCATCTTAATGGGTACAGGGGCAAAATGATGCATATGCCCCTTCTTATGGACCAATTGAGATGACATGTTCACCTATAAAGATGACATTTTGTCGTCTATATAAGATACCTTTATATATAGCAACCTATAAACTATTTCCCTATTCCATTTCAAGTGTGCGTAGGAGCAGTTTTTCATCTCCTAGAGTTCTTTGCATTTCTCCATTCCATATATGCTTTCTTCACTTTGTCTTTAAAAATTTTGTACAATATTTTTATATTTATTTATTTATTCTTGTATATATTTCATTAAACAATTAGATTATATTGTTGCATTATTGATTAAATTTTTTAATTGTTGGTTTATTATTTTATTGATATATGTTAAAAAAATTCATACACTAAATTTTTTAATAGTATTAATATAATATATGAAAATAAATTCATACTTCATAAATTAATTTGATATAATTATTATTTTATACAATAACATATATATTTATTATTTTAAATATATAATAAGTAAAAATTATTATTTTACATATTTTAATATAATATTTAGTGTAAAAAATAATAATTTTCTATAGTTTGATATAATTATTGCTTCAAACATCTAATGATATTAATATAATAGTTGAATATGAATTTATTTTAATGCTTTATTATGTTGATTGATAAGATTAATATTTTATAGATGTTGGTATATTTATTGTGTTAAATATCTAATGAGTTTGATAGAAAATAAGATAATAAAATTTATAATAATTTTGATAATTATATTAATTAAAATATTGAATTATATTAAACATCAAAGTGCATGAAAAATTAATAAACATAAAATTTGACAATTACATGAATAAAAATATAAAATCTCTAATAATGTAAAAAGGTTTAGTAATTTAAGAAATCATTTAAAATACTAAAAAAAGTAATTTGAACATTTACAAAATTACTTAATTAGATCCTTATAAAAAAATATTGAATAATAAATATTCAATACTTGATAAAAGTATATTATAAAATAATAATAAGAATAATATACATAATAATTTAATATTATAAGTGATTCATATAATTTTTATTAAATTGTTAAATTTAATAAAAATGAAAGTAACTAAAAATGATAACAATTTATTTTGATAATTATAGTAATGAATATAATTTTTTTTACAATGCAAAATATTTTATAATTTAAGTAATAATTTAAAATACTAAAAAAATAAAGAGTAATGAATAGTAAAATGTATAATAATTTAACATTATAAGTAAGCCGTACAAAGGTAATTAATTTATTATATTACACAAGAATGAAAGTAATAATTTAAAGTATTAAAAATATAAGTACTAGTGGATAATAAAATAAATAATAAATAAGTGTCACAATGATAATTAATTTATTATATTATGTGAGAGTGAAAGTAATAATTAAAATACTAAATATATAAGTAGTAATGAATAATAAAATGCATAGTAATTTAATATTATAAGCAAGTCATATGATGATAATTAATCTATTATATTATATAAGAATGAAAGTATTTGAAAAATAATAGCATGATAATTTCATGATAATTTTACAATTGATATTATGATAATTTTAAATAATTATTAATAATTATAAAAATTATTTTAGTGTATATAAATTTTTTATTGTTCATTTATGAATAAATTTTTTATATTAAAAATAAATATGTTAAAAAATTAATAAAAAGTTTAAATTATTAATTTTTTTAGTGTGGATTAATTTTTGTTCACTAGAAAACATCTATACAGCTGATAAGAATCTATACATATGACAATTATTGTTTGTATAGATGGACACATATACCAATAATAATTGTCATTTGTATAGGTGTCCATCTACACAGACAATAAAATTGTTTGTATAGTTAAACTAGTATTAATCATTTTCTTATCTTATGTAGAAGTCCTCTACATGTAAAGTCATTTGTATAGATTGAAACACATATAAATTTATATAGATGACTCAATATAAATGATAAAATTATCTACAATGACTATACAAATAACAATCATGATCCATACAAATAATTTTTATTATTTTTTATAATATGTGAATGATCTGGTGTAATAATTTCTTGGGTCCTATTGAAACTGTTTACAATAGATAGCAAATCAAGGCCTTATTTGGCAAACAGCTGATAGTTATAGCGGTTAACTGATTTAATTAATTGTTAGTTGATGGTTGATTGTATTAATTGATTTAATTAGCTGATTACATTAGCTGTTTAAATAAGGGTATTTGGTAAAATCAGTTGTTTATGATTAGTTATTTGTATGTAAAATAACATATAAGAATATGAATATATTTTATGAATTATTTAAGTATTTTTTATTTTAATATTTTAAATTTTATATATTAGTTAGTATATTAAATTTTCTTATAAATAATATATTATTATAATTTAATATTAAATTATTAAATATTTTTTAAATTAAATAATTTTTATAAATAATATTGTATATTTATTCTATTAAATAATTTTTTAAATTATTATAATTTATTAGATATTTTTAAAATTAAATAGTTTTTATAAATAATATTATATCTTTATTCTATTAAATAATTTTTTAAATTATTATAATTTATTAGATATATTATAAATAATATATTATTATATATTAAATATTTTTTAAAATTAAATTAATATACTTTTTATAATTATTAAATTTTTAAGAATTTTTAAAAAGGACAAAATAAAAAATATGAAAATTTTTTAGGAGCAATTTGATTATTTTTTCGAATCAGTTAATTGAAAAACACTGCCCCTCAGCATTTTCAATTTCAATCTTTTAGGAGCAACCAACCGATTCAATCAGTTGTTTATCAAATACTAAAATCAGTTGATTGTCAAGTCAATTAACTGATTTTGATCAAATCAGTTAACAGCAAATGAAAAAGTTGTTTACCAAACACAGCTCAAATTAAGATCCTGACCCGTTAAGATATTTACATCGAAAAGCTCGAGTCCATATCTTATCTGAAACTACCTGCCAGGCCAGCTTAGTTAGAAGGGATAAAGTAACTTCCTCGTAAAATTTAAAGCCCAACCATTCATACTGATGGGGCATCCAAGAGGAAGACCAAGAGGTTGGTGCATAAAACCGCTGTTTATTCCCTGCTACATTCCACCAAAAATATCTAGCAAGACAACCCAAAGAATGGCAAACCTCTCTTGATATTTTCATCAAGAACGTTGTATAAATCGGAATAGGGTGCAACACCCACTTTATTAGCGTAGATCTCCCAGCTCATGAGAGAGTTCTTTGTTTCCAACCGTTTAGTCTTTGTTGGACCTTCTGAATTAAGAAATTAAGGTCGCTGGTCTTGTGTCTGGTAAGGAACGTAGGAATTCCCGATTACTTAGTCTTAGGATCAATTGGAGTAAGGCCCAAAAATTCTTGTATCTCCCTACCTATTTGACACTGTGTATTGGGTGAAAAGAAAATACCGATTGGTTCGGGTAACCTGTTAATGTTCAAAAATCCGGAGGGAATACATATCTCGATAAACAACTTTATATTTGCAATTTTAAAATATTAAAATAATAAAAAATATATATAATGTTAAATATGATCAGTATGATAGAAAATAATATCTTCTATTTTAAAGTAGGAATTATTTTTCTCTACTAATGTAGTATTTATATCATTTTTTTTTTGTTACGGAATTATATAATGAGCATTAAAATATACTATGACAGATTTTGATATAAAATGTTGAGAGTTTAGAGAATAGAAAATTTTTTAGAAAGCTAAATGACTTATGTAATTTTTTTTTCAAATTTTCATAAAGTAATATGATACAGATGTGTTGTTTCAAAATTTTTTGGGGTCGATGGCTCCTTTTCCTCCTTAAAAGTTTTGCCATTGCTTATAGGCAGGCAAATATTATTTTCTTTTACGAAAAATAATTTGTGACAAAACAAACAGAACCTAATTTGTTATTGGAATATATTTTTTGTCCAAAGATCTTATTTGTTTTTATATAGGTAAAAGATTTTCACATTATTTGTATAATTTATTACAAAAAATAATATATCATATTAGTGAAAAAATAATTATTTCTTAAAAATACAGAATTTTTTTCTACTATATATCTTACATTTAATATTAAATAAATAGAATAATTTTTATTATTTAAATATTTTTTTAACTAATAAATTGTTGGGATATCCCATGTCCGCTGTGGAGGAGTAAGTGTTGGTTTATAATAATGAAGGAAAGCTTCAGCTATTAAACTAATTTTTGTGGTTGATAAGGCAAAAAGAAAAAACCCACCATATATGAAATTAGCTTTTTTTTTTATTTTAAGAGAAATAGGAGTGGAAAAGTTATTAGACTTACACATAAAAAAATTTGAGATCAAACCCAAGTTATAAAAAAAATTCTATAAAAATATTAAATATCAATTAAACCAAATACCCATGACTATAGCAAAAGTTTTTAGTATTTTGTAAATTGGCATTCACCGGAGCTCAATTTTGCACAAGAAGAGAGTAAGGTAGTTAATAGCAGATAAGATAAATTAATTAATAGTTAATAATTTAATTAATAATTAATATTTAATAGATTAAATAATTATATAAAAAATATTTTGTGAAATTAATTGTTGAATTAGTTAAATATATAAAATGACAAAAAAGGAGATGTTAATATATATAAATATATAGATTAAATAAATTCATATTTATTTAAAAATTAAATTATATTAATGAAATTATGTTCAAAATAAAAATATTATACCAAAAATTTAATTAATTATATTTTATAACCTTACATATTTATTTACTTACATAATATTTATTTAATTATTATTTACAAAAAATATAATTGCTTAAAATATAATTAATCATATCTTATTACATTACATATTTATTTATATATATTTTTATATATTTATAGTTTAAAATAAATATATAATTAACTAAAATTGTACGAATTATAATTTATGATATCATACATTTATTTATTTACATGCTTATTTTTATTTAATTATTTATATTAAATTTATAATATTATATATTTATTTATTTACTTAATTTTTATTTATTATTCAAAATCAAAATATAATTATTCATTAAGGATATAAATTGTAAATTAATAGAAAGAGAAAATGAAATTAAAAAAATTGAAATGTTATAAATTTAAAAGTCATAAACTATTTAAAATAACTTATTAAATTAAATTTTATTTCTTCTGTGAAGTAATACATAAAATATCCCTAAAAATTATTTTATAACTTATTTATTGATGAAATCAATAGTTATAAGGTGATTTATTTTTTGCATGACGTTTAGGGGCCTGCGGCTATCTATGTGAATTTTTCTTTCACAATAAGTGGAAGGAAATTTTGCAAAGCAAGTCCCATGTTTGTTTGAAGGCCAACATGCCCAACTTTCTAACGGACTTCTTTCTGAGTCCATTTCTAATGGACTTCACGTTAGCCCAAAATAACAATGGGCTACAAACAATCTACCGTACGAGTGGACTCATTCCATCTGCATCTGATCGATGCTCACTTACAAAACTGACATAACTTAGAACCATTCCAAATAAATTGAATTGATTGTAATTTTCGGAATGCTTGCGGTAAGAAGTGTAATTTTCCTTTTAAATATGTGATAGATAAAATTATTTGATTGGCGTAAATAGAAAAAAATTAAAGGAAGTCCATTTAGTGGGGAAGCCAGCCAACCTGGTTCGTCGGATCGAATCTACTCATAAATTATGCAGGCTATAAAATTAGAGGTTTTAGTATAATTATATGCAGCTCGTAGATAAATGGAATGTTTTGTGACTATTTTTATTTATTTTAAAATATTTTGAATTCTTAAGCATTTAAATGACAAGAAAATTAAAAAATGTTTCAAAACACTTATATTTATTTATAAATGAGTTATTACATATTTAATATCCATACATAACTTTAAAAAATTGAACATATAAAAATAAGTCATAAAATACCCACAAAATAAAAATATTATTTATAAATAATTTATAACACACCTTATTTAACCAAAAGTGAGAAATAAGAGTGTGATTTTTTTTTAGATTAAGAATTTAGACATAAATAAAAAGTAAAAAAATAAAAATTGAAAAGAAAAACTATAAATACAAGCCATTTGTAGGTTGATTTGTGTGGACCATTGATGGAAAGAATTAAACCTACATTTAAATAAGCTTCTAAAATTGAGATTTGAGTTCATAAAAAAAAACCTATAGACAAATGGACTTGTTTTTGGGAATTAGTGTGATTCAATTACTCTAAAAGTAGGATTTTATGATAAATTTTACTTTTTATCATGTAAAGTAAAATGCTTACATGCCTTGTCCTAGGTAAATTATAGGCATGTAAAATAGATAGAAAATTTATAGGTAATGCAATCAATTTGCGGTCATGAGATAGGTTGGGCATTTTTATTTGAAGCTTGTATTTTTTCTAAGCCTTTTTTTATAAGCCTATGCTAGGAAGCCCGCACCTAATTTGTAAACTTATTTGGTAATAATTCAAGTATTCAAAAACCTTTTTAATCCAACTTAACTTGTAATTTAATGTCCAATGGTTTAATATAATTATTCTATTGACTAATCTATTATACAAAATAAAAAATCTAATTATCTAATTATAATTTAAAAATATAATTTTTTTAATTTAACTCAATTTAATATTTTTTAAAAGTATCTTCCTTCTTGTACATTTAGAGTTTGGTTTGTAATTCTCATGCATACAAAAATAGTGATTTAATAATTTTTAATAGTAAAAAAATTAATAATGCAAATGTCTATTAGTACCCACGAGCTTAGCAAAATTTCTCTATATTTTTTACAAGATTATATAAATAAATTGATAAATTGCAACGAGGTATCGTTTCATAGACTTTATTTCAAAGAGGCGGTAGCATTGGACTTTTTTTCAAATAGATTTCGATTTTATGATTTATGAATGTTATATACCGAAATTATCCTTGTTATAACCGTGAGGATGTGATCATGGATTAAGAATTTCAAAAAGGTATAACTTCTTGATTAGTTAATCAATTTTTACATATAACCACTCGTTTTTATTCATTTTCCTATGATCTTTCCATAGAAAATAAAAAAAAATTGGATTCGGCTGGGTTCATCTAAACAGAAACATATAAATTGAACTCAAAACTTTAAATGATCATAACTTCGTACTCGATTGTTAATTTTAGATGAATTTTTTTTATTCCATATAATTTTTCAAAATCTACGTGCTTGTAAAATGTAAAGAGCATGTTGCCGGTTCTGGTTAGTAAAAAAAAGCCTTTTTCAATAATTTTTCTTCATTTTCTTGTTATTTTTTCAACTTTGTTCTCATTTTGTCAATTCAAATTAATTTGAATCTCATATTAAACTTTTGCTTTTCAACTATTTTTATGTTTAGTAGTATTATAATAATTTTCTTAATAAATAAACTTACCAAAAAATAATATATTATTATTTGCAGGCTAAATAGTAATATGTTATTATTTCATTCTAAAACAGTAATATCAATAAAAAATCTCAAATAAATAAATAAATCAAGTCTAATTGATAACTAAACTGCTAAATAATAATATATTACTGTTTATTTTTTAAACAGTAATATGTTATTATTTCATTCCAAAACAGTAACATCAATAAAAAATATCAAATAAATAAATAAATTAAGTCTAATTGATAACTAAACTGCTAAATAATAGTATATTACTGTTTATTTTTTAGACAGTAACATATTACTATTTTATTCTAAAATAGTAATACCAATAATTTTTTTAAAATAAATAGATAAATCAAATCTAATTAATAATCAAACTGTTAAAGAAAATGATGTTATTATTTTATTTCAAAACAGTAACACTAACAAAAAATTTTAAATAAATAGATAAATCAAGTTTAATTAATAATCAAATTATTAAATAATAGCATGTTATTATTTATTCTTGAGACTGCTAAATAATAGCATATTACTGTTTATTTTTTAGACAGTAACGTATTACTATTTTATTCTAAAATAGTAATACCAATAAAAATTTTTAAATAAATAGATAAATCAAATCTAATTAATAACCAAACTGTTAAAGAAAAGGATGTTATTATTTTATTTCAAAATAGTAACACTAATAAAAAATTTTAAATAAATAGATAAATCAAGTCTAATTAATAATCAAATTATTAAATAATAGCATGTTATTATTTATTCTTGAGACTACCAAAGAATTAACAATAAAGTCTAATCAACAATTAAACTGTTAAAGAAGAGGATGTTATTATTTCATTCTAAAATAATATCAAGTCTAATTAACAACTAAACTACCAAATAATAGCATGTTATTGTTTATTCTCGAGACAGTAACATGTTACTGTTTCGTTTCAAAACAGTAACACCAATAAAAAATCCTAAATAAACGGATAAATCAAGTCTAATTAATAATTAAACTACCAAAGAAAAAGATATTACTGTTTCGTTCTAAAATAGTAATACTAACAAAAAATTTTAAATAAATAGATAAATTAAGTCTAATTAATAAGAAAATTATAAAAAAAGATGATATTATTATTTCGTTCTAAAATAGTAATACTAATAAAAAAATTTAAATAAATATATAAATCAAGTCTAATTAACAACCAAACTGTTAAATAATATTATGTTACTATTTATTCTTTAGATAGTAATATATTATTATTTCATTTCAAAACAGTAACACTAACAAAAAATCTTAAATATCAACTAAAAATCTTAAATAAATGAATAAATTAAGCCTAATTAATAATCAAACTGTTAAAGAAAATAATGTTACTATTTTGTTTCAAAATAGTAACATCAATAAAAAATCTTAAATAAATAGATAAATCAAGTCTAATTAATAACTAAATTGTTAAATAATTATATGTTACTATTTGTTCTCTAAATAATAACATACTACTATTTTGTTTTAAAAGAGTAACATCAATTACAAATCCTAAATAAATGGATAAATTAAGTTTAATTAATAATAAAACTGTCAAAGAAGAGAATATTACTGTTTCGTTCTAAAATAATAACACTAATAAAAAATCTCAAATAAATAGATAAATCAGTCTAATTAATAATTAAATTGTTAAATAATAATATATTATTATTTATTCTCTAGATAATAATATATTACTGTTTTATTCTAAAACAGTAATACCAATAAATTTTTTTAAATAAATGGATAAATTAAGTCTAATTAACAATCAAACTGGCAAAGAAGAGGATGTTACTGTTTCATTCAAAAAACAACGTGTTACTATTTTGAATAGGAAACAGTAATACCTTATTCTATTAGTATGACTTGTTACCTCCAAGTTCTTATTTATTTTTATTTTTATCTAACTAAAAATTTATTTTAATCCCTAAAAATTAAATTTTTATTAATTTTATTTATAATTAAATTTTATAGTAATTTAATTTTTATAAAATTAAAAATTCTTTAATTTTAATTTTATAAATTTTTAGTCTTTTTTTTAATTTGTACAAGATTTGCTTAACTAGGGCTACGTGGTGATGGAATGTGATTCATTTGTTTCTGTTTCTGTGCTTTTGTTCTTCACAGAACGCACTTCAAGTGTGTCGTTTGAACTTATAGCCATTTTGGTAAATTACGCTTGGCGGATGCATTTAAATGATAAGAAGTCCACTTGAGGTATCTCATTACAATAAATTGTAGCAACTGATACTGGCCTAATTTTTCTCCTAAATAAATCCGCATGGGTCCAAGCCCACATGGGCTTAACCCACACTATCTTGCTTGTCCTAATTTACATATTTAGTTAAAAAAATTTTTTGTGAAAAATTTTCATTCTCACGAAAAGCTTCGAATAGTTTTTGAAATATTTAGTAAAAAGTTATTTCTTAAGAAGTTCATCTTCATGTAAAAATTTATTTCTTGCATTAACCAAATTGCACCTAATTTTAATTTTTTTAAACAACTAATTAGTATGTTGTTTGCCAAAATAAAAAATGAATCTTCTTTTTATATAGGTGTTTAGGCACTCCAAATAATTCATATGGAATACCAACTTAGCAGTTTTAGTTAAAAATAAAAAAGATTTCATATTTTTTATAATCTCTTTTAATAATTATAACTTATGTTTAAAAATTAAACATTAAGACACATTCACTTGATAAAGTTATAATTTTTCTGTATGTTTGTTACACATAAATTCTCTGAAAATTGTGCCTTTTCTTTTTATATAAAACTACAATGCTTTTATTGAAACTTCAAGAAAATTTATAAAATCTCCAGTAATAATAGACCAATGTATTTTCATCTTCGTGCATGTGTTCAGTAGGTTTTCTGATGCCATTATTCATTCAATTATACATGCATGTCATAAAGTATATACAATTATGCATGTGCCATTTCGAATTTGTTTTATCAACACCATTGAATAATTTGGAAAAGCACTGCAATTTTTTTTGGGTCAATTTCAAATTAATAATCACAAAAAGAAATTTAAAAACAAAATCATATAAATATGTATATATATACTTCTCATTTTTTGGGTAAATAATATATGTACTTCTCATTTTTATTCTCTCAAAATCGGAAAAAAGTAAACAACCAAAGCCAAGGCCCAGCGTCTCACGATGAGACTTAGGTTTTAGTTGCAAATTAAGGCTTATTTGAGCATCAAATGGAAAATGGGTGTTAGGTAAATCATCACCTCCTAAAATTATGTATCCCATTTTCGTATTCTTTTCATAATTTTAAATTAGGATTATAATTCACAGTATCGCAGACAAATGTGAAAATATGTATCATTGCAAAGTAAAATAAGAAACATTAAAATTGCGGAACATTATAAAATAGTAATTATTGTGATTGCAAGCTGCAATTTAAAATTATGATAGCTTGTTGAGAAAAAGTATACCCCCTTCAAACAAACAAATATTAAACAATCAAAACAAGCGAGCATTTATGCAGGAACACACCAAAAACTTCAAGTGTAAAACCCCAGATTGTGAAAGAGAAAAAAATCACAATTGAAAAAATTAAGAATTTTTTTATTACTAAATATGGTAAGATAATGTATGTCAAACTATTAATTATAGATTCACAATGTTGTCACATTATTCCTAACAAAAATTCTTATTTCACATACAACTTTAATGTGAGTTTTTCACATTTTTTGATAGAAGATGTAATATATAGTGAGGTCTATTTTTCTTTTTTAAATAAGATTATGAGCTAGAAAATAAGAATAAAAGAGTAAAAATAGTATCATTAATTCATATATATAAAATGAAATACATGTTCTACATTAAATGCATCAAAGTTATGATAGTACTTTATTAATTTATAACCTAAACAAGTTCTTCTTGTAAAAATTTTTAATTAAGTCTTTTATAGAATATAGGATAGTAGAAAATAAGCAAAAACATACCTATTCATGAGTCTCCATGAAATTCTAGTTGTACTGTTTTGATTGGAAAAACCCTAAGGATATGAAGACCCTCCTCACACAAGCATGTATTATTCGCATAAGGCTTCCTTTCCTTTTCCTCTAAAGTGTGTAACTTTTAATGAGACAAATCAATGATTAAATTAGGTTAACAACAACAAAAAAAGGATTTAACTAAGATAAATAAAATCCTATCAAGCCTTTGCATTATAGATTAGTAAAGGTATAAGACTATATTTTAACTGTTAAATACATTAACTTATAATCAAGTATCTATATGTTCAAGTAATAAATTACTTTAATAAATTAGATTTTTAAAATATAAAAAAACTCTTAGATTATTATTCAATCAATTTTATCAAAAACCAAAATACCTACAATTAATGGTAATACATTTAAAAAATTCTAACATTTTCTTACTTAGGCAAATATTAATTGTAAAGATTTTATTAAAAAATTTTATATGAAAATGACTCTTAACTTGAATACAAAATTTAGAATACATGATCACAATTTTGAAAACATACTATTTAAGAGATGATATCTAAAACATCATTCACAATTAAGCACCAATAATATTAAATCATGATAGTAATTAAATTATTATCAATGCAAGACCTTTTATGGTTATATATATTATCAACTACTTAAACATGAATTACTAATGTGAAGTGTATAAAAAAAATAACATTAAAAGTGTGATCTAATTTTTTTAACTCAATACTTAATGATTTCTCTATAACAAACTCAATAGTAATGCAAAGAAATCTTCTAATAACAATAAAGTTAATTGTATCAAAATTCTAAAATAATATTAATTAAAAGATAAACATCAAGCATAGAGTTAGCGATTAACACTAAATCCTAATTTTCATAAATCTGTTTGGTAGAATGTCTTAAGTTTTAAAATGATATCAATTAAAAGATGAATATATAACTCAAGGATCAACCATTGATACCAAATTTTAGTCCTCATAAATTTATTGATAGAATGTTTTAAAGTTAAAATAAAATGGTGCCAAGTAAAAAAAAAACACATATATAAGGAACTAGCAATAAATACCAAATCTTAGTTTTGAAAGGTATCCTATAAAATAATTTATTAGACTTGATATTTATACTTTATCAAGGTAAGTATCATTATTTTGATATAGTGTTCATAAGAGGCCACATATGCAAGCTTATGAACTAACGATTAGCAATAAGTTTTAATCCTCATAATTATATTAATAGGTACATTTCATTGCATAGATATACATATATTGATAAATAAAACATAAATTATATATTTAAATGTAAAATAATATATCAATATGATCAAGAATAAATATAATAATGATACACAAAATAAAGATTAACAAATTATATAATAATATATATGACACATGTATATTTTGTACCAATAAATATATTATAATTATCAACTGAAATAAAAAGTTGTATAATATGTAATATTGAACTCCCATTAGTCAAATATATTATAAGAAAAATAAAATTGAACACTTATATTTTAATATGCTTCAAAATATCTTATAAAATCAAAATTTTGATTTTAAAAATATGATTTTTCATATCACCAACCTTAAAGTTAATAATATAATATAAATAAAATAAATCAATAATAATGAGAAGTTAATTATATAATTAACTTTAGTGTCTCAAACAAATAGACACATAACTATCAAAATTGTATATTAAAAATGACATCAAGTTAATTAAGCAAGAGAGTCTTCAAAAAATACTTTTAGAGATTACTTGAATAAAGTGTGGATAAAAGTTTTAAATTTATCCTATAACAATTTAAAAAACTCTCATTGTAACAATATACACTAGTTAATAGAAAGTATCTCATTAAAAAAACTCCAAAAAAATGGATTCACAACTCATATGCTAAGAACTTTAGAAAATTTTTTATACTATGTCCAAAGGCAAACAACCTTATATCAATTTTATTACTATTAGTACAGAATATATTTGATAAAAAATATTTAAAAATTAAAATATTACATATATATATATATATAAAGAACTAAATGAAATTTCTACTTCTTTATTATGTGTATTTTCTAACAAGCAAATTATGTAATAATATATAACTTATTACAAACTAAACTATATACGCAAAATTTGATATTTATGATGCACTTTTACAAAGTAAAAGCAATTTTAAAAATCATTAATGATCTTTAACCAAAACAAGTTTTTAAACATAGGCATTACATTTTTTAATACAAGCAAAATTTTATAATATTAGATCAAACTCCCACTAATGTGGAAATTTGAAGCAATTATCAAAATTTATGCACTATTTATAGATTAAACACTAGGATTTAAATTTGATTCATTATTAATATTAATCAGCTTTATACTATCATCCAATCATATATTGTCATGTTAATAAAAAATAATTAAAAATATTTTATTATTGTTAAAAATTCTTAATTATTATTAATTTTTAATGATGTGTCTTTTTCTTATTAATTGATAGTGTAAAATATTATACATTAATAGTGAATCAAATTTAAACTCTAAACATTATCAAGTAATTTATTATATTTCAATAAATTATAATATTAATAATATTTTTGATAATTAAACAATTATAAATTTATTTGCACTAATTGATCAAAAAATTTATTTATCAAATATATATTATTTTAAAAGAACACTATATATAATTCCACCCTAAAGAAGAAAAAGAAAAAATTTGTATTTGAGTATTATTGTATTATAATACCATGTAACAATATAAAACTCAAGATATTAACATGTTACTAAAGTTGCAACTTAGTATATGATATTTTTAAAATTTATTCATCTAATCACTCTTTAGATTTTAAGAAAGTTAAAATTTAGTTGCATTAATTATTTAACAACACATAATAAAAAAATAAAAATTTCTTATATATTTATACGGTTTATACAAAAGTTCCCGATGCATAATTATAAATTTTCTTTTTCTCAGAATATATAGTATGTATTAAAATTTTAATTATATTAACTTAATCGCATAAAACATATGATGATATTTGAGAGACTATCTCTTTTATACAAATTAACACTTTTTTATCATTACGACTAAAGAAATTAAGCATGTTCTAATTATATTTTAAAAGAAAATATTTAATTAAAGAGGTAGCACTTTTATCATATAAGTAAAAGAAACAATATTAAAAATAAGAATGTAACTCTTAGTTTATGGATATAGAAATAGTATATATTACTACAATCCTTCTTTTGGATAAAAAAATATAGCATATAAAAGACCCTCCTATTCACAAAATTAAAAGAATAATATTGAAAATATATCCCCTTTTGGCAAATAGATTTTTAAAAATAAAGCAATTTTAGGAACTTGTATGATTCGTAAAACACTCTTAATTAAAGCATGCAAGAAACCCTATTAGGTAGGTAATTACATATAATAATTATAAATCAATCTTGTATAATATAATTTAAAGATTTTATGAATCAATGTGAATAATCTTATTTTGCTAATAATTATTGACAACAATCCATAAATTTTTTCAAAAGATCTTAGATATAAAAATTGTCCACAATAATGATTTTTGAGCACATATAACATGTAATTAATTCTAATGTAAAATAATATATTCAATGATCACAAAATCAAAAAATTGTTACATTCAAATTGCTTTAATTTTAATTCTTCTCTACATAGATAGCTTAAATATGTACAATTCAAAAATATAATTAGGCTCAAAATACAAATTTATTTTATAAATTAAAGTTACCATTAAATCAAGATCAATATAGAGATAAATTTATAAGTTTAACTAGAACTCTTTAACATGTTTCCTTTTAGAAACATAAATTAATTTTAAAATACTAAAATAAAAATATTAAAACTAATATTAATATTGTTTAATAATGCACCTCATTTGATCCATATAAGATCTATGATAAAATATTTTTTTTATAAACATAAATATCATGTGTGAAATTGATGTTAAAAGAAACCTACTAATATCATATGATCAATGAGATATATTTACAATAAAAGAGATTGTGTAAAAATAATCAAAATGCAATATTTTAGTTTTGAGCATTTAAAATATCAATAATCATACTTATGAGTATATAAATATTATTACCTTTTGAGTAGAAAATGTAATATATAAACACCTTCCTAAAATTGAAGTCAATCAGGATAATATACTATTATTGCAATTTTATTTGCTTTAGATAGATAAAATATATAATGATAAAATAAATTCAAAGATAAAATTATTTTACTAAATTAATTTCTAATTATAACATATAATTACTCTTTTTGATATGATCATTGTATGAAATAATTAAAAATTATTTAAACTTATTTCTAATTATAACACACATTAATAATTTGGAGGATTATGAATCAATATAAATTAATGTTACTTCGATGATATTTATCTAAATTAACCCATAAGTTTCTCACAAAAATTGATATATTAAAATTAAAGCCATAACTACAAATTAAATTATTAATAATAATAACACAATTAATCCATTAACAGATACTAAATAATATGCATCAATACCATTCATCAACAACATATTGCATCATAATACAATTTTAGAACATAATTAATTATTTTTACTTAATAAATAAAAAATTGCTTGATTCCTAATTCCACCTCATAAAAATTATTTCAAATAATAATTTTTATAAAATGTTATCACCTTGTCATATTAGGAATGAAATAGAAACCAACTATATCAAACTACCTAAGGGTAAATTATTGACAATAAAGATACTTGAAGCATAATATTTCCTTCACCTTGTACTTCATATAATATTTACTATAGTATCAAAATTTCAAAAGTAATATATAAGAATGTCATCAGTTTAATAGGTAACCACTAAAAACATAAATATTTATTTTCATTAATGAAATCCTTCTTAAGATAATAATTAGCCAAAGTGATTTCTATGATGAGATAAAAAAATAAATTAATGAAGTAAAAGTGATTGTGCATAATATCATAAAAAATGCAATATGTTAATTTAGGGTTTAGGGTTTATTTCAAATAATAATTTTTATAAAATGTTATCACCTTGTCATATTAGGAATGAAATAGAAACCAACTATATCAAACTACCTAAGGGTAAATTATTGGCAATAAAGATACTTGAAGCATAATATTTCCTTCACCTTGTACTTCATATAATATTTACTATAGTATCAAAATTTCAAAAGTAATATATAAGAATGTCATCAGTTTAACAGGTAACCACTAAAAACATAAATATTTATTTTCATTAATGAAATCCTTCTTAAGATAATAATTAGCCAAAGTGATTTCTATGATGAGATAAAAAAATAAATTAATGAAGTAAAAGTGATTGTGCATAATATCATAAAAAATGCAATATGTTAATTTATGGGCATATAGATAATAAAAATATTTAAGATTATAAAAAAATATTGTTATATTTTTTTTTAGATAAAGAATATAGTATGTTAAAATCCTCCTAATATTGAAGCTAACCAGAACAATACTCTAATGTTAGGAGTTTATTTCCTTTGAGCAAATAAATCCTTAATAATAAAATATGTCTAGATATAAGAAAAATGCTTCAACAAGTCAATTTCTAATTGAAATATACAACTATCCCTTTAAGCAAGTAATTATATAAAATAATTAAAAATTAATTTCCTAAATACTCACAACAACCTTATAAACTAATATAAAGAAATTTTCTTTAATAATAATTATTCAAAATCAATTTGAAAATCTTCCAAACAAAGACCCGGGATGATAGTAAAAAAATTGCCCAAAACTATCATTTAAATAATTTTCAAAATTAATAACAATCAAAATATGATCATGCATCTATATTGATCATACAAGCCCCATATTACATTAAAATTTATAATCTTAAGCTTCATTTAATAGAAACATTTAAAAAGTATATTAATTTCTATCCATTGTCCCTAACTTCATAAAAAAGTGAATAATGCACATAGGCATTTAGAGAGAGTAATCAGTATGTCTTAGGTACATGCATAATTTTATTTTACTAAAAAAATAATTTTGAATAATTTAAAAAAATAAATATATATTAAGTAATTATTACTACAAAAAGTAAAATGAAAAAAAAAAAAAAGTGGAACGCCTTGAGTAGAGATGCTCAGTTCATTATGTTTTAGGCTTTTTCATGGCCTATTTACTATGTTATAGGCTTTTAGCCTTCAGGTATGAAATAGGCAGCATCATACATAGCTATAATAAAGGGAAAAATTCAAACTTTTGAACTTGAACCTTTGGCATTTGTCGGGAAACAAAATGTCACCCATCCATTTAACCCAGCATGCCCCCTATGGATGCAAGCTCCAAAAGTAATCAAAAACAAAACTTTAGGAATCAAAACCTTTCATAAAATAAAACACAATCTCCTCCTTCATCCGCGGTGCTGTCGGCCATCGATGACTAATCTAAAGCTTTTTGGTAGAATTTCTAGCCTATTTTCGGGATAGGTCACCGCTGAATGAATGGCGGCTTCTATCAATTAGTCGCAACTCAGGTGAAAATTGAAGTGAACAATTAAAAAAACAACAATTCCAAACCATAGTTTGTGCACAAAAAGCAGGGAAACATAAATTAAAATTGGCTAATGAAAACATTTCAATTCAAGATATCTCTTCCAAATTATTAATGGGTGATTTATAAACTTGTAAATATATATAAAGTGATTGTGATAAATCAAAAACAACATATTATAAACCTTAATATGCACAAGAGACGTTTGAATCCAAAATTATTAGAGAATAGGCAGCAATTTTACACAACATTACATGTGTTAGAATTGTGGAGAAGTAATCTTAGAAGCCCTAAACTGGTTTTTTTTAATTAAAATAAAAGATACAACAAATTTGAAAATCACAAAAAAGAAAAAGAAATTTATCATGTTGAATCCTAATTCCATATAAGATAGCCCTGATACTATATGAAAAAAATTTTAATTAAGTCTTTCATTGAATGAAAAATATTAGAAAATAAGCTGAAGCATACATGTCTATAAGCCCCTATGAAATTGATAATGTACAAGCATGCACTATTGATATATACCTTTTTCTCCTTCTCTTCTAGAGTGTGCAATTTTTAATAAATAAACTAATGATTAATGGTGTCAAATAAGCGGACCGAACTAGATATATGTTCTCAATGAACAAGTCCATATTATTCATGAAAAAAAGGACTTAAAGTCCATTACGAGTTTATAGAAGTATATGGTTACACTTTATTTATCAAATATATTAATTTATAATTAGATATTTATAAATTTAAGTAATAGGTCATTTTAACATGTTTGCTTTAGAATATAAATTTTTTTGAATAATTATTTAGTTAATTTTATCAAAAAAATAAAATACTTGCAATACAATTAATCGTAACCTATTTGAAAATTTCTAACACTTCTCTGTAGCAGTTAGCTTTCACGGAAAGATTCTTTTAAAGGATTTTAACGCTATTTCTCTGCCGAACCCCGCACGAAATGGCCTCCTTTTTGCGGTTATACTCTCATGTGTCTCCTACCGTGCAGTAGCCTACAAAAAATTAAAAGATAAAATCCACCCCACACCCTATATGGAATTGAAATAAAGTGCTCTCCATTAATCGATCTCAAAAGCAGCATTTTCATGCGTGCTTTGGCTTTTAATTACTTTGATTAGTTGAATTGATCTCACAAATCCTTTCATTCAGAAAATGAATAAAGCATCCAGAGGCCAATCTGTTACCAAGCTTTAGGTGTCAATCGGTCGTTGATAATGCTGGAATCTTGAGCCGGCCCTTATCCATCATTTGAAAAGATTAATATTTAATATTTTCTTAAAAAAAATACTTTGATCTTTTCTATGGGGTTTAAAGAAAATACGCCAATTTCTTTTCTAATAAAAGACATGCTTCTTCCTTTTTTTTTTAAATAGTAAGAGTAGTAATCTACTCAATATATAAAATTATGGATTCAAATCCCAAAATAATGAAAAATGAAATCCCTAAAATAATATTGAGTTTCAATATTTTATTAAAGTATCAGCAAAAATATGCTTTAATAAAACAATTCAATGTATTAATTAAACTAACATCAAATTTTATTTTTTTAAAATCAATCATGATATCTTAACCACTTGAATTTAATTAAAGCAACCCTTTAATTATAAAATACAATGTAACATTTTTTATATTTTAAAGAAGATTTGAGTAGATTTTGATGTTAGAGAGAAGATTCGTACAATTTGTACTATTACAAAAAAAATTGATCGATGTTGAGTGTTTAGAAGATTTATATTAGAATACGATCCATATTTTATTGAGTACATAATAAATATTTTATGATGTAATTATAAAACTGTCATGAAAAAAGAATAATGTTGATTTTCATAATAAAAAAAACTTTCATCATTTTTTATAAGACAGAGTATTCAATAACTAATACAAATTTAAAGATGTCAATTTTTAATAAGTAATCAATGTAAAATATTTGGCAAATTTTTTATAAATCAATTTTTTACTTTTCTATCAAAATATTTATAATCAAAATTAAATAAGCTTAGCATCCTATATAAAAATATGTATTTTAAGTTAAAAATTTTGAAAAGTTATAAATTAATGCTTTGTTGTTTGTTTAAGGTTTAGGATAAATTTTATATTAATTTCATATACTTTTTTAAGATTTATCCATCTATACAAAGTCTTAAGAGGTTTTTCCCCTTTTGGAATCATTTTTCATAGATTTTTTTGTCCATTTTCTCCATCTTTTATTGTTATTCGGCTACTTTCATTTCAATTGCAATATTGTATTAAATATATAAAAAATATCTAATACTCAAATACAATCTCAAAATATAAGAAAAATACAAATAAAAATATCTTAAAAAAACCTACACAAAAATCACAAAAATAAAAAAGATAAAAATTTGACAGAAATAAAAGTAAGAAAAAATATATCTTATATTTTAAACTAGTGTAACATTTGCTTCATACTTGATATTGGTTCAAGGAGTATTGATAACTTACTAATGTGTGGTGGAGGACGAAAGAACATTTAAAGTTCTGTAGTATGAGTTAGATGGAGACAAAGACCAAGCTTGAGAACAAAAAAGGAGAGTAAAAGTAATAATGAAGAAAAGAATAAAATATATTTTATTTATAGTGCAAAAATATCATTATTTCAAGGGTTCTTACTAGACTTCAATATAACATTAGTTATTTCTAAAATTGACATCATAAGTTTCCTCTTTTTTTTTTACAATCTTTAAATATTATATATTTTAACATCAATTATGTAAAATATTTAACATTTTATATTTTTTGATAATTTTAAAAATATTATCACATCTAAATAGATGTTAATTAATTTTAAAACTAATATTTTAAGTTTCTTTTTTCTCAATAACTACTAAATGCTATACATTATAACATCGGTTAAGTAAGAAGCTGATATTTTAAATTTTTTTTCATATTTTAAAAAATGTCACTACATCCAAATAAATATTGATTAATTTAAAATTAATTTTTTAAATTTTCTTATTTTCTCAATAACTTTCAAATGCCATATATTATGACATCAATTAAGTAAAATGTCATCATTTTAAATTTCCTAACAATTGTAAAAATTTTATCATATTTAAATAAATACCAATTAATTCTAAAATCAATATCCTAAGTTTCTTCGCCTTCTTAACATTCTTCAAATGTTATACCTTATAATATTATTTAAATAAAAAAAATCATCATCTTAAGTTTTTTAAGAATTTTAAAAATGCCACTCCATTAAAAAGGGTATCAATTGTATTTATTAATTATTATTTTATTAGTTTTAATAATTTTAAAAATATCACCACATCAATATAAATATCAAATTTTCCTTCTACTGATGACTATCTACCAGCATAAAATCATAATTCTATAATATTATTGATTAAATCTTAAAAGGAGGAAAAAATTTTTAGCGTTCTTCAAATGTCATACCTTACAATATTATTAAATTAAAAATTATCATCTTAAGTTTTTAAAAAATTTTAAAAATGCTGCTATATTAAAATAAATATCGATTGTATTTATTAACTATCATTTTACTAGTTTTAATAATTTCAAAAATATCACCATATCAATATAAATATCAATTTTACCTTTTAGTGACATTTATCTACTAGCATAAAATCATAATTTTATAGTAATGTTGACTAAATCTTGAAAGGAGGAATTTTTTTTTTCCTTTTTTCTTTTCTTTATTTATTTATTTTGTATGAGGCGCCTGGCATTCAACAATCACATTGGGCTAGCTATAGTTGCTTGATGGTGAGCCCAATTCCCATTTATAATATTCCATGAAGGGTAAAGGAGGGAATTACATAGCGATGATAGGGCATTATGAATTCTTACGACAACATAGCTCAATCGAGATTTCATTAGATTTTCATGTCATCTGTTGCTACTTTGTACCAACAATTTATTAATATCTTTTCTTCAATTTTGTTCTTTCTTGCGCAAAACTTCATTCATAAGGTTGAATTAATGGCTATCTCAAATAAATGCATTGCCTTACATTCCTTTTTTCTTTTAAAATTAAAATTTTCAATACCCCTCCTCAGTAGTCAATATATAATGTGTTTATCATTTTTTGGAAATAGGAAAAAAAGGGTAAAGTCCCTATGATCTTTGTGAATGCTAGTTTAGCAAGTACTTCTTCATAAGGTAATTTCAACAGAGCAAGCGAAAATATTATCGTTCTTGTATTGACAACTATATTATGCAGAACCACAACTATATCGTGATTATATATGGATGTAATTATCGATTTCATCAAATAATATAGCTGTGGTACCTTTTGTATTAGACTGAATGAATTTGAATTACTTTAATTTATATTTTTATTAACACAATTACAATTATAACAGTATTTTAAATATCTAATATGCTTTTCCCATTTATGGCATAACTTTTTTTGTAATTTACTCATTTATAATCCTAAGTGTTAAAAAAGAGGCAACATGTAGTTTATACCTTTAATACCTTGCCTGTTTGTATCATATTTTTATTTAAATTTAATGAAAAATTTTATATGTAAGTTATTTGTTCTGTCATTAGGTATAATTTGACATAATTTCATCGTAATCTGTCCCTAATTTCATTCGTTATCATCAATTTACTCTTATGAGATTAATGTGTTAGGAATTGAGATTCCTTTAAAAAAATTGATCATATAAATTAAATCTTTAGAATTTCACTTTAATTTAATAGATGAGGAAGAAGAACATATAACAGACATATGCTAAATTTCTTTATGTTTGGAAGGAAATTAAGTGCAAATTAATATAGTGTTAATAATATCATATGTGACATTTATTTAATACTTTAAACTATAAGTGAATAGATTACAAATATCTTTATATATATATATATATCCATAACATTTTGAATTCCAAGTAAAAAAATAACATAGCTGCTGTTTTGGCTACTGCAAATCTGCAATAAGTGTTAAAAAAAAAACTTGTATTTAACTGAAGACTTCTTGCAGTCGACAACTCATTCTTACATTACCATTAATGTTTGTCACCACCTTGATATGAATTATATTATAATTGAAGAAAAACTCACTGCTAATTTCGTTGAGATCCAACATTAAGAAGAACCCCCACTTTCTAGAAGCAGTAAACAAAAGCTTAAAATAATGCTTGATAAAGGACAAATCAAAACATATATAGAGAATGTATATTGGATGCTGAAGATTTTATCTGCTGATCTATTTTCAGCTTTGATTAATTTTTGTCTTTACCCTGTGGTTTGAGAATAACAATCTTATATACACTAAAAATAAGATTCGAAACTAGTTTTTAAATAAAAATTAAAAATTGTTGATTGAATAAAAAATGATGAAATGAATTTATAAAATTTATTTCAATAAATGAAGAAACAGAATTTAATTTCAAAATTCACTTTTAATGTATATAATTTTTTTGGTTTGAAAATGTTGGAGCAGGACAAAGATATATATATATATTAAGTTTTTGGGCAAAAATATGGAGATGTGTACAACTAGCTAGCCAACCTGGAATGCTTTTTATATCTCATATGTGCTTTTCATTACTTATGGTTATGGTCAATCAATAATTGTCAAATACAATTTGATAATTAACAACCTGACTAACAAGTTAACAAACAATGCTGTAATTAATTTAAAAAAATATAATTTAATTAATTAGTATGTCTTACACACAACTATGAATATTTGAAAATATCCAGTCCATATATGACAAATTATAAAGACTTGGATTGTTATTTAAAAAAAAAATTGCAGGCGTTGTGAGTCACAAATTGGGTCCAAATAAACAAACAAGTTGGATTACATAATCTGAGATATCCCTATTTACTTACCTGGAGAATTGGATCCTTAATCTTTATGTAATATCTATAATCTTGATTGATTTTTCTGGGTTTGTTTTTCTCCAAGTGCATGCCCCCACACCATTTTGACTTGATATTCTTAGTTTTTGATTGCTAGCTCAAATTTGTGAGATGCTTCTCCTTTATCGAAAAAGACAAATTAGTGAATTGTTTGGTGTAACCAAAATCAGGTGAAAATTATTAAAATTCTTTCTTTTTCTTTTAAAAAAATTAAGTAGTTTTTCCATATCGTGCAGGCCAGCTGTAAGATTCTTAAATTTTTTTTTCTGCATTTTGAGGTACTTCTTAATTCAAAATCTTATTGTCATATGTACGTGCGCAACATATTTTTGGAAATGTAATATGATAGGGGAGGAGTAAAACAAGTTTAAGAGAAAAAAAAACTAAAGAATATTATTTTTTAATCAAAATTTTTATATTTAACATTAAATAAATATAATAAATTTTGTTATGCTAATATTTATAACTATAAATGTAAATAAATAAAATAATTTTTACAAATGATATATTTCATCGTAGGAAATAAATGCCAATCTCTCTCTCTCTCTCTCTAATATAGGGGAGTAATTAATATATTGTTATCTATGAACACGCAATAAAGGCTTAGGCTTTTCTACTTTTCTTTATTTATATAATAATTTCAGTTGAAATAGTATTTTTATTTAGAATGATGAAGGTAGGTGGAATATAAGTGCACGAGCTTATGAGCTAGAGAAAAATCAATAAATTGCTTTTTTGTCTATTCTCAAGAAAAGACAAATGTTAGATTGCATTGTAGTATGATCACCCTACACAAAGCCGATCAATTTGCTTGCATACTTAAACCATCAAAGGATCACAACTCACAAGCACTTGCCTTTGCTCCATTAATATAAATTAAAGAGATATTAGAACTATTAGGTAGAATTAACTAAACTAGTGATTGCTCTCAGAGAGATGACCATATATATATTTATCATCAGTCTTTGGGACAATCTTACAAACAGATTATGCGCATATATAAACATGGTTTTCCCTTTTCCCTCTTCTTTCATTTATTTTGTTCTGCAAATAATGTTTTTGAAGAACCACTAGGCTAATTTGGCATTCCTAATCACATATGTACTGGTCTCAACATATCTACATGCTTGGTACAAATAAGTGCATGCTGTCAATGGTGGGTTTTGACATAATTTTAAGAGGTCAAAAAGTAATAAAAAATTTTCAAGGACTATATGTTGACTAATGTACTTTTTTTTAAAAAAATTATATAATTTCATGATAATAATGCATAGTTTCAAAAATTATGAAGGGCTGTGACCCTCCGTATTTATCAAAAGCTTTATCGTTGCAAGGGATATTTATATTATAACTTTTTTTAGAATATAATTTTCAATGAAATTGTCAAAATATAACTAATTATACTATGCATAATATCTATTGTGCATATAAAAAATGTTGAAAATAATTTTGAAAAGTAATAAAGATGAAATCATACTGTTGATATTCTAGCCGGAAGAAACAAGGTGTTTCTGTCGCAATATGGTAGGAGAGGTTATACCTGTATAGTACTGTATACTCAATTTTGTCTGGAATTAATACAGACGTGAGGTTGTTAGATAGCATTGGGATGGTCTAACAAATTGGAAGGCAGGAATTCCAACATTGAGGCAAGAAATATAGGGCAGATAGCTCGATTCTTACGCATCAAAACATTGGATTCGTACACCTAGTTAATGATATAAAAAATATTATATTTATTAAAAATGATATTTAAAATTAGATTCTAAATATTTTATATTTATTAGATTGAATTTTATAAATTTATTACATTACTTTAACAGACTTATATTGGAAAATGAATTTCAAATTATATATATATATATATATATATATATATATATATATATATATATATATATATATATATATACACCATTTTTCAATAATTAGCAAGTTGTCTCAAGAGAATTTTCTCGGTGTAACTTAACAACTAAATCTACATCAGCTGCTGCAGGAAAAGACAAGCAGTAAGTAGCAGACAGTTCATATATGTTCGTGAATGCGTATACAAATGATTAGCTGCGAATGAAAGTGTCGTGGGAATTTCCATACATGCATTATTTTTTTTTTCTTTTTTTGGTAAAATCCATACATGGATTCTTACGTAAACAAGGTTTGTGTTTTTTTTTCTTCTTAAAAGAAGATAATTAAATGAAGAAGTTTTTATTTTGTGCATTGATTTATAAGTAAAAATTATATTCATATAAGTTTACTTGCTTATAATTTGTATGCTAATATCGATCCTACATACGCATATTATGTGGTAAAAATGAAATATCTTTCATACCCGGCGTGATTCATGCAATTGGAGTTATTTTCAAGGGGTAAAATCTCCATGAAAATTGAAAAGAGAGGTGAACGAATTTGATGATGCCCTTAAGATTCAAAATTTAAGACAATGTAATAAGTGTATCAATTATTATTGCTGTTTTGATTATATTTATCTATTTTTGGAACGTTTATGTTTAAAAAACCACAATTTAATAGATCAAGAATTTGTCATGTCACCAAATTTTAAAACAGTAATGTTATATATATAGTGAAATGAAATTTAAAATGAAAATTTTAATATAAATTAAGATCTGTTGATAAATATAAGATAATTAAATAAATTTATAAAAATTAATTTAATGAATATAAAAAATTAAAAATTTAATTTTAAATTTCATTACATTACATAAATCAATTTTTATTTTAAAATTAATAGAGCATAGGAGAATTTAAAAAAATAAAATAAAGTTCATATTTTTTGTCCAATTTATCGCTACAAACTCTGCCTAGACGGAACACATTTACATTGTAACTGTTGAAACCGAGTAAACAAATGAAAAATAAATTGGATTCATGAATTTTTTCATAAGTTAGAATTCAAGTTTATTAGCTTTATCATTATCTAACTTATTTGGGTTTAAATTAAATGGTTTATACTTGTCAAGCCTTTTAAATATTTTTGAGCCATCATATTTGCAAAAGCTTAATTATATTTTCCCATGTAAAGAAAATATTTTATGATTTCCCATTTATTTCTATTTTTTGAAAATGCCAAACTTGCTCACAAAGTAAATATCCTATTGGTTATAATATAATATTTATTTTCAAGGAAAAGATGACAAGATCCAATGATTAATAATTATAAATCATTTTGAGCCCTTAATTTACTATGAGTGGGAAAACCAAAATAAGAGGAAAATTTAATTTTTGAATAGCCTAACATCTGCTAAAATTAATATTAAATTATATAGGTTGCTTTGATAACTTTTTAAAGTTGGATAAACAGTGTTACAAACAGTACATGCATAGTACAGGCCAGCAGGATCAGTGTTTTAGAAGATAGTACAATTTTAGCAAAATAATAGTGTACTTGCTATCCTGTGTCAAAAATTGAGAAAAGGTAAAAAAAAGTGGCTTTATTTTTTACATAAATAGTACCTACTAGATATTTTTAGATTGTATGACATCCTAGAAAGCTTCTAAGGCAAGCCAACATCTATGGAGCCATTTTTCAAATTTCAAATTGCTTGGAACAAAAAAGAAACTTAAAGCTAAAAAATTAAATTCAAACTTGGAGTCAAAAAATAACTTAGAGCCCAAGTTAGTTCTCATCTATAAATAGGTTGTATGCATATGAAGATGAATAATGAGAAAATATTGAAGCCTTGCATTAAAACTTGCAATTTTCTTTAGCTTTCTCTCTAGAAATTTTAGTTTTCATCTTCCACTTACTCTAGAGTTAAAAACTTGCATATCCACTTAAAAGAGTGTTAGTGAGTGAATACTTATAAAATCTCTTTAAGAGATTGTGAGTAAAATCCTTCTTGTATTCTTTGAGAAAATCCTAGTAGAGATTAGAATAATTTTGTAAAATTAGGTGGTGGTGAAATCCTAATAGAGATTAGGAGTATTTTATAAAGTTAGGTGATTGCGGAGATCCTAGTAGAAATTGGGAGTATCTTGTGAAACTAAGTGGTGTAACTTGATAAAAATTAGTAGATATCTAAAGTGAAACTTGGTAACTTGAGAAGAGAGGAATAAACTCAAAAGGCATTCCTTTTGAACAATCAAATCTTTATAAAAATTTAGGTGTTATTTCTTCTCTTTCTCTTATTTATCTTTTGCTCTATCTTCCACTATTATGTGCTTTAAAAATTGCATTATTTCATAGAAAAACAAGCTAACATTTTTTTTTATTAAAGAAACATTCTTTGAAAAGAACATTTGATAAAATATTTTTAATCATTGCTAAAATATTTCATATTTTTGAAATTATGTATTCACATTCTTTTCGAGTCATTCATGGTTTTTATTTCATAAACATCATTAATTTTTTAATATGCTAATTTACCCCCTCTTGACATATAAGCTCTATCAGAAGTAAGATTATATTATTTAAAGGATTAATGTTTAATAAATTGTGGAAATAAATTTATATAAAAACATATAAAATATTGCCATGTATTTGTTATGCAAGTATAATAAAATAATGTAAATCTAAAAATTGTATGAAATACGTAGCAGTGTTTAAGTTGAATTACGTATTTTCTCAGGTTCCATTTTATTCTCTCTCACACACACAAAGGAGTAACAAGTGGATACATTTTACGCGTTAATCGCAATTATTGCTTGCAAACTCAACAATTCCAAGTTGGAATACATTTTCTCTTTATACAAAATAAGCATGGCACGTATTTATCAAAACACTAGAATTATATATATTAATTAATATGATATCATTATTAGAGTGAAATGATAAAAAAAAATTACATGAGTTACCATTAATTATTAATATTTTAGTTTCAGTAGAACGGGGTGATTAATGATTTAAGAATTGAAACTTATTTTTTGAAGTTAAGTGAATATTTATTACAAGTTTATGAATATTTTGCGGTAGATTTGACTTCTTTAAAATGTAAAATGTACTTTAAATGATAAAATATAAAACTTTAATTTATAATATAAAAATTAAAGGAGTAAATAATTATAAATTTAAAAATTATTTTTAATTTATTATTATTTATTAAATTTTAAAACTTTAATTTTTATATCAAAAGTTAAAATTTTGTGCTTTATTTTATATTTTATAAAAGTCCAGTTCATATGACAACAGGTTAGTACATGTTTTAAATTTAATTTTAATATAAAAATTAAAAGAGTAAATAATTATAAATTTAAAAATTATTTTTAATTTATTATTATTTATTAAATTTTAAAACTTTAATTTTTATATCAAAAGTTAAAATTTTGTGCTTTATTTTATATTTTATAAAAGTCCAGTTCATATGACAACAGGTTAGTACATGTTTTGACATAGTGTGGGCCTATATTTTTTGTTGGTCTATATATAATGAGAGGATGTTTTAGAATTTTCATTATTTTAGTTAAGTCGTTTTTTCCCTCTAATATATTATTGTTGTGGGCTTACTCTGTTAACAGTCGTACACTCTGTGAGAAAAGGAGGCATGCTCTATGCCAAAAATGCACATTTGAGCATTGTTCAAATTATGAAGTTTCACAGAAGATATGTTTTCACTTATTTCTTTAGTGTCCTAAATTATATGAAAAAAAAATTAAATATACTATTTTACAATGCATTAATAGATTAAATCATTAGATTTTATTTAACTTATTAATACTATATAAATCTATAAATCTGAATCCTTAAATTTAATGGTACATAGCACCATTAGTGTATACTGATCTCGCTTAAATTATATGCAAGTCTTATTATAAATCCTATCACATGAAAAACAAAAAAGCCTGCTCGATACAATGCATGGCTTAGCAAAGTCACCAAAGTCTGCCGTCGATTTAATGACCGTGATTATAGAGCTGTGGAAACAAAAACGTAGACATCATCAAACACCCGCGTCGGGGGTCTTTTTACGATTCGAAGGCTGAGCCTTTCTCTAATATTTTTCAATCGATATTCGGCTTTTTTCACATTGGGTACAAGATAATTTAATAATTTTTTTTCACGTATTAGATCGATTAAAATTTTAACATCAATTGATTATTTCGTAAATTTTTGAGCAGAAATATTATAATTAAATTTTGACTCTTTTCATAATTGGTGTGGAATAATTTAACCATCTTTTTCATACATATTTAACCATTGATCGAAACTCAAATACCCAAAATATTATTATACTTGATAGCTCCGATTATTCTTTTGTTGCCGTTTCGGATTATATTTTGTCAATTGTAAAGGAAACTAGAAACATATCCAGGTTTAGAGGTGATTTTTCAAAAATTTTAAAATGGCGAGATATGTCTCCTATTTAATTTATTGTAATTTTACATTGACAACCAAGAAATTAATCTAAAATTTTTAACATGTAATTATCTAAATTGTTCCCTAGCTAGCACGTAGAGAGGCAAGCACAGATGGATGATAACTGAGAACTCACATGCAGGCGATGGTGGGGTTTGTTTGGGCCTTCCAGGATCGTTTTCTTGCGCTGGAAATGAATGACTCGTGATGGATAGATAGGCTCTACGCATCTCTATTTGGGGAAATGCTTTGGCTCAACTAACCTACACGAATTCTTTGTTCACAAGCCAATATCTTTTAAAGAAAGGACGTTTTGTTGACTCTGAAGATTGAAAGCAGGCGAGTACTCTAGCCTCAGTGAAAGTCCCTCTCACAAATTTGGATGGCATGTTACTTTTGCTGGGTCACGTACGCACGCAAGAGGCAAAAACCCTGTCTCTTAAAAATGCAAAATCATATCGAGAGCATTGGGATCAAATACTATTAATTAAATCTTATTAAATGCAACTTGCTTTCAGTTGTTTAGTGCTCATACCAGTAATAGTAAGAAAAGAAAATTTGCAATAGTGAAAAGAGTAGAATGAAATTAGAGAAGTACCTAATTTTATTCAATTGCTATCTACGAAAAAAAAAAAAAGCAAACTTAAAGAATAAATTGGTCATTTCCTAGCTAAACAAATAGTATTTAAATCTTTTCACTAGAGTGGATAATTCTGGGAGCACAAATTGCTTCCAGCTCGATATAACCATTTCTAATTATCCAATGGTACTATCCAGTCCCTTCTAGTTAATTCGGTTACAGAATACTTTCAAAGACTAGTGATATCTTAGGACAACCAATATCGGTCCAAATTCAAAAAAAAAAAAAAGTTCAATTTATCAGATAATATTTAATATTTTTTTAATATTTTTCCTGTTTTTATATTTAAAATTGATTTTATAATTTTATATATATAATGATTTAATCAGTTCTACAATAAAAAGAAACTGTTCATCGATGATATGGCCATGTGGGACATAAGCTAAACATATGTAACATATTTTCTGTATAGCCAGGCATAATTTTATACTCAGCTTCAAACACACACACACTCACCCCAAAAAAAAAAAAAGTTGCGTCTTTTTATTCAAACAAAAAATTATTATTACTTAATATATACAGAAGATATGTAATTCGTGACTTTTTGGTGTATTGATTTTGAGACTAGCTAGCTCGTTAGTTGTAGAATCAAATTAGTGTAGTCATGAGTGATGCTAAAGTTACGTTACACATATTGTGTACTTTTGGCAATGTGCTTACGCATATGTTAGGGCGCTGCATGGTCCTAAATTGTTCCGACCATAACTCGAACAAACTTGTAATTAATATTAATATAATTGTGAATATATGTAAAAATATGTAATTTTTGAGAAATAAATTGTGAAAACTTGCAATTGTAAACTCAAACACGATAATAATACTGCGTATAATATTATAATTACGAATTTTAACTTAAAATCATAACAGGTCACGCACTTTGCCGGAAAATAAAATTCATGCATGCGTTTAATTCAACCAGCAGCACCCTCATACCAGATGTATCATAAATTTGGAAATTATATACAAATCTCTAGATCTAAATTGCTTTATGCTACGATCAATTAGAAATAAATATAATAAAAATGAATGTTGCAACATAAAATGTAGTTAGAAAATGATCAATAATAATTATATGTACTTTTTTTATATTTATTAAATTAAATTTTATAAATTTACTTAATTTATATTTAACTATTAATTTTAATTTATATTTAAAATATAATTTTAATTTATATTTAAAATATAATTTTAACCTTATTTTTATTTATATAATAATGTTGTAATAATAATATTATAATTACAAATTACATCGATGAGAATCAAACGCCTGTGTGAACGCTCGGGAGAAATTTAAAAAGGATCATCTGTCTTAGATCTTGGACGGCAAGCTGGCCAATGTGTTGAAGAATGCTAACAAACAAAGCACAAGAAGACAAACTGGGGAGATAGAGAAAGCTCAGTGGTTTTGGGGAAAAGGTCCAAATTCCCCATAAGATATTGTGGGCTGGCAAAGCTGTTTAATATGCGTCTGAGACAGAGAGAGGGAAAGCAAAAGTGGTTTTAGAGAAAACCACCTTTGTGTCGGGAAGGTAGGATGAAAACTGCCGCGGTTTTCTCACACCACTCTCCCATCCATACGTTCTCAGCCACATAATATTTTTGTCCGTGTTCCTCGAATCCTCGTGGCCGCCTTCGGGTCATTACTTTGTCTTCTGTAGTTCTGAGTATGATTTTTTTTGGCCATCTGATCTGATTTGCATTATTTCATGTGAAGAACAACACCTCTATGGCTCACAAGTTGGGGCTCTAAATATTAGTTCCAGCAGCGGTTGCAGTGTAATTATAATAGATTAAACAATATTTAACCTTTACTTATAAAAATAATTATTATTATAGTTTTAAAATTTTAGAATTGATATCATTGATTCTTTATTTTTACTTATTATAATGATTCATTTTTACATTCATTTAAAATCATAAAATAAATAAAAAGATACTAAAATTAATTGTTAAATAACATTATATCAATATCATATACATCTTTACTTTTTGGTTATATTTTTTATCATTTATTTTAATATTATATATGAAAAGATGGATGAATAATTACAAAAATAAAAAAAAATAAAACGCTAATAATATTAATTATAAAATTTTAAAAATATAACAATTACTACTTTTATGAATGAGAGATTAAATATTGTATTTATTTAATTATAATATATTTTTCATGGTTATAGGTGTTGAAAAATAAAAATTATATAATAATTATTAATTTATATTATTTTAATTCAACATATTTTCATATCATATCAAATAAAATATATTTATAAGTAAAATTTCAAAATTTTTAATTTTTATTTTGTAAAAGAAAATTAATAAAGTTATGCTTTGTTATTGCTGTGGGGTTGTTGCATTTACAAGAAGTGTATAATGTTGCATTCTTTATTGCAGACACGACTTCCCCAAAAAATCATTAGCATAGTGTGATGTGCATTGTGAAATCCATCGCAACTACAATAATATCGTAACTGCAACGCGTGGCATGATCAGTAATTCAAACGCATTATTAGAGTTAATGTTCGTAGCATCTTCTGTTTATTTTTTGAAAAATAATTTTAGAACAAATTTTTTTTATTTTTCTTATATATATATATAAAGAAATATTATTTATCTTTATAGTTTATGATTAAATACCCATATCATAATATTTAATATTAAATATATTAATTATTTTTATTATTTTAATAGTTTATAATTATATTTTTATAATAAATATTTTTTGTAAAAATAAATGAAATATCAAAATTTGCCAACTAGAACAATCATTACAACATCTTTTTTCAAAGGATTCTAATAATTAATTGTTCAATTGGCTAATTTAGTCGGTTAAGTACAACTACCAAGAATCATAATCACATTACTACAGGATTGCAAATAAATATTGATGGATAAATGTCGATCAAAATTATTGATATTTATTTTAACGGAATCTCAAAGTTTGCCAGAAGCAACTAGAACAATCATTAAAACATCTTTTTGCAAAGTATTCTAATAATTAACTGTTTAAATAGTTAATTTAGTTGGTTAAGTATAGCTACCAAGAATCACAATCATATTACTATAGGATTGCAAATAAATGTTGATGGTTAGATATCGATCAAAGTTATTGATATTTATTTTAAAGCAATTGAAACCTCAAAATTTGCCAAAAGCAACTGAAACAATCATTACAACATCTTTTTGCAAAGGATTCTAACAATTAACTGTCCAAATAGCTAATTTAGTTGGTTAAGTATAGTCACCAAGAATCATAATCACATTATTATAGGATTGCAAATAAATGTCGATGGATAGATATCAATCAAAGTTATTGATATTTATTTTAAAGTAGTAATATTTTTAAAATTATTTAAAAAATTAAGATAATGGATAATATATATAATTGACATCTATTTAGACATGGTGATATTTTTAAAATTGTTGAAAAGCTTAAAAAATCAATTCTTTACTTAATTGTGATAAATTTTAATTTAAAATATCAATTTTAAAATTAATCAATGTCTAAAAATATTACTAAACTCTAGTAAAAAAATCAAATTTTAATACATTAATTTTGAATTTAACTAATATTTAAAGTTATGACATTTATAAGGTTATTAGAAAATTGTAAAATAATATGATAATATAGTACATAATTTTTATTTAAAGGTATTTTACTACCAAAAAAAATTAATTAGCGACGGATTTTCCATTGGTAATAAGGCAAAATCCATCAATAAATTATTTTGTACCAGAATAGATGATGTTAGTAAACAATGTGTTGATAAAAATATTAGTCACAAAATAACAAACTCCTTCACTAATTTTCATTACGTATTCATCATTATATTGTGGAATGATGACGAAAGTGATGATGCACAACAAATGGAATTAGCAACAAATATTTCCATTACTAACTTTGGAGTTAATGTCAAAAGCTCCGTCCTTGAAATTCAAATTAGCAATAGATATTTTCGTTGCCAAACTTAGTTAATAGTTAAATATAATTTTAGCTACAAAATAACCCATCTCTAATTTTAACATATCATTGAATCTACCACTAATCCCTTAAATCCTAATTTTTTAATATAGTGATCCAAAAGCAAAAACTTGCTTTATCAAATTTTGTAAATCCTAAATCCTTTTAACAGTCTAATACTCTAATCGAATTTCATAAAATAAGCTTTATTTGTCAAACAAAATTAAAGGTGCATATTTTATTTATATTAAGTGAAAGTACAATAAGGTTAATAATTTCTAATATAAATCCAAAAAATATTGATGTCCAAGCCGTATACATATGCAAAACTAAAACAAAATTTATAAATCGCTATATCTCGAATATTACATAGGTGTTGTGCTCATGATACTTGATTGTTAACTGCTAAGATGCAAATTGTTTCTCTTGAGCTATCATCCTCTCAAATAACCTATGTTAGAATATTGAATCAAAATAGAAAAATATGATCTTGTTTTAATTTAATAATTAGTAACTTAATGGAGTGAATTTGAAAGTATCATTATAAAGAATGAATAGGTACTTCTACTAGGGTTGATTAAAACTAATCTTAAAGATTGAAATGGTTGCCATTGTTTTAGCAAACCATTTTAATCCTTAAAGGCACTTTTAATGAATTTCATAAAATTACTTACTCAATCTTCCTAATAGTCCTTTCAAATTCATTATATTGAGTTTATAGTAAATGAATTGAAAAAAAAATCTATTTGTTTATTTTGATTCATTCATTGCTAATGTAATGAAGTAAATCTTCGATTAATCATAAGAAAATATATTACTCATAATTCAACAAAGGTTCAATAATAATGACTTTAGGAATTAAACTAATTGTAATGGATATAAAAATAAGGAACTGCTTCGGTATACTATAGTTTCAGGCAATTTGAATCACTATTCATTTCCTCTAATATCTGGCCATCTTTAAATACCCAGTTCTTTATACCTTCTTTTCAAAGCTATGAGACTCACATTAAGCTTATTTGTTGCTTGTTTTATGTGTATGTAAAATTGACTTCTCCTTTTATAATTAGGAGAACATTAAATAATCATAGTGAAGTAAAATAAAAACTCATTACGGAAGTGTAAAAGATCTTTAATCCATAAAAGCATCACTTCCTTTTCTCCAACTTGAATATGTTATTCCATATCAAGTAGTAAGTCACTTGATTCACTATTACTTTCCTTACTCTCTCACTTCTACTTGGAAAAGTCATGTCAATAATTCCTACTTTTCTTACATTTGATGATATAGTTTCTTTCTTATTTAGTTCTCCTAAAAATGAGGTTGCACTTTTGCCAGTTTAAGTGGTGGCAGAAAGAATGACTAACTTAAAATCCTTTTTGGCCTACTTATGAATTGCACTTAACAGTTAATAATATAATCTTTGTTGCATTATTGAAAAATAAGTGCAATCCAGAAGCAAGCCAAGGAAAATCTTAGGTTAGCACTTGCCCTTATCACTATCAAATTGGTAGATGTGCAACCTCTTTTTCAAAAAAATTGAACGGGAAAGAAATTGTATCATCATATGTGAGAAAACAAAGTATTACTAACATAACTTCTCCAAGAAGAAGTAAAGGAAGCAATAGTGAATAAAGTGACTCATTACTTAATATGCAATAGCAAAAAAGAGAAGTGATGCTTTTTTAGATTAAAATTTTTTTATATTATATTTAAGTTATCGAGAATATATTTTTTAATTATCCTAACAATTTTTTATTTTACTTCAATATAATTATTTAATAATCTCCTAATTATAAGAAAAGAAGTCACTTTTGCATGCTTATAAAATAAGCAACCAAGGAACTTGGTATAGGTTTTACAATTTTAAAGAGAAAATATCAGGAATTAGATATTTAGACTTTCAAAGGTGGTCATATAATGGAGGAAATGAATAATGATTCAAATTGCCCTATACTATGGTATACTTAAAGTACTTCATTACTTTTATATTCATTGCAACTAGTTTAATTCCTAAGGTTATTATTATCGAACCCTTGTTGAATTATAAACAATATTTTTTTCCTATTAGCACTCTAAGATTCACTTTATTGAGTTAGTAGTGAAGGAATTGAACAAGAAACTACTAGTAAAGAAGCATAAAGTGTTAGTGCTAATAATGAATTTGTTATAGGTCTTATCCTTGAGAATTGAATTTACTAATTACAATAAACCTAAATAATGTAAATCTTTCCTAATCTACAAGTTAAAACAAAGCAACTTTCCATGTTCATGAAAATTATGACAATATTCACAAGTTACACACAAACTCATTTACCAAAACAAATAATTCAAAAGATGTCACTGCATGAACATCATTAGACAACAATTTTAGATTTTAGTTACATTATCGTAAATTATTATATAAAAAAGACTATCAACATGTCACAATTTAAGATTGTAAGAATGTACCATATAATCATATATGTGAAGTTTTGAAAAGTTTTAAGTTTTACCATAACATCACCTATAAATATCTTTTACATTCTTGAAACATATTTCAGAAATTTAACAATGCAAAAATACAATGAAATAATTTTAAAATTAATATTCCAGAAAATATAATGTACTTTCACTTAAATTTGATATTAGCACATTTTCTAAACCCTAAACAAAATATAAAATTTTTAATAAATTCATTTTATTGTTTATGATGTATATAACTTTGCCAATTATATATGTTCATGACATACCTTCTAAAATATTGTCTTTAACATTTTCATTCACAATTTCTTTGACAACTAAAAATAATGATTTGATTTTAAAAAAATTAAAAATGACAAAGTGATACTAATCAAACTTATTATAAGAAAATCATTTATATGAGATGAAGTTTAGAAATAACAATATATAGATGATTTCTCTAATGATCCAAATTTGCCTATATCCTTCCACTAATACAATTTCCTAATCAATTCAATTTCTAAATACATTAGAGGTCTTTTAAAGAAAATTTCCTAAAAGATCTAAATTTGGAAACTACAACTAGTTTGAACTATTTCATAATTTTAATAAAAGCAACCTTCATTCCTTAAATTGTATATTGAACAAAACCATTTAAAACATGAGCATTTTAGTTTTTATCAACAACTTCACCATCACATTCCAATCATATAAAATGAACTAAATAAGCTCAATATCACATTCACACACACACACACACACACACACACACACCCCTTTCAATAGGCATATAAAATGGGCGGGGCGGACTTATACATGCTTTGTCCGCACGGGCTTGCCTGCATAAAATACGGGCTTCCTACTAGGGTGCCTGCAGGTAGCCTGGATTTTTTAATATATTTTTTAATTATTTTATTTTATAATATATAAATTGTATTTTAATTTTTATTGAATTATTTAAGTAAAAAATTGAATTAAATTATAGAAATTGGATTGAATTTATTAGGAAGTAATTGTGTTGAATTTTTTTAATATATATTATGCCTAAATATAAATAAAAAATAATTAAAAAATAATAACTTTTTTCCCGCGGTCAAGCTCGCACGGTTGCGGGCTTGATCGCGCAGTCTTTTGCCCGCATGAGCTTACCTGCATAAGCTCGCATCAAATGCAGGCTTCATGTAAGGTTGCTCACATTAGCTCGTGACTGCAGGTTGCCCACGGTCACGGGCCCCGTTTTACATGTCTACCTTTCAACAAAGATGGACCAAAAAAAATTTATCTGTAAGGGCAAAAAAAATATGTTCATATAAAATGAAAAATTATTTATTATTAACAATAAAAAAGACTTAAATATAATTTTAATTCCTTTAAAATAGGAATTATGCAATTTTGGTTCCCCTTATTTAAAATATTTTATTTTGATTTCCTAGATATTCAATTAGACTAATATTGGTTCACTTGTTATAAATTTATCAATAGATTAATAGAATTGCTAAGTTAGCAATCCTTTTTTTTTATTTTCTTTCTTTCTTTCTTTCATTCTTTCTTCTTCTTTGTCCCCCACTATCTCTTTTATGGTACTACTCTTTTTAGTTTTCCTTTGCTCTTATTTTTCTTTTTTTTCTTTATTATTCTTAATCTATCTTTATGACTATCAAATAATAAATTATAATCATATCCTACTACAATTTAAATTTCCTAAAATAAGCTCATTATTAAAAAAATGTAAATTTGGTATTGTTGAGATCTAAAACATAACTACAAGAGTAAAAGTGAAAAGCAAAGATGAAAAAAATTGAAATTAGAGATGTAGTTTTAGTTACTGCTATTAAGGCCATGATTGTAGATGCAAAGAAATTAGAGATGTACAAGTAAAAATTGAAGAAAGCAAAAGTAAAATGCAGATTTAGTTACCAAGATTAAGGCTACAATTGGAAATGCAATTTTGTCCAACTTTATTATTGAAAGCTTGACTATGCTATTAAGCTTTGCGATAATAGACCAATAGAAGGTCTTACAAAACACTAGTGGTTCATTTTATAGCTTACTTTTGATGGATTCCTTAATTCTATTGAATTTTGTAATCTTTAGATGATTTATCTTTCTTAAAGAAATTTATTTTACATACTTCACTTTATGACGAACAATTTAATTGAGTGGAGGAAAGTTATTATGTATTGGAAGCTCTTAGACGTCCAATCTCTTCGAACATCATGATCCAATCTATAGAACTTGTTATCCAATCTAGGCTTGTTGAAGAATTAGTAACCTACAACAAATAAAGATAATGTTGAATCAATATTATCCTTTGATGATTGATGAAGATATTCACATGAAATATAATAATTTACGTATATGAAATATAACCTAGTCTATGATAAAGACTTTTATCATCATATTTAACTTTATCATCATCTACGTCAGTTTCTTCTCCATCATTATCTTTTTCTTTATCATCTTCATGTTTGTTATCTTTTAAAGCTTTTTCTTTGCTATAGATGTCATCTAAGTCATCACATACAATATCACCAATGAGGATAACTTTTAGATATCCTAACCCATCCTTTAGTGATTCGATCTCTTCATTATTAATTCATGATGGCAGTTAGGTGCCTTACTCATCATCCTCAAAAGTATGTATGACATTAATAAAATTTCTTGCTTTCATTTTAATGACAAATAACTACTCATTGCGATCCTTTCCATAACTAAGGTATGGCATATAGATTGTTAAGTGAGGATAAAAAGATTAAACTTGTTATAATGTCAAGATGCCCTAACCTTAATAATGTCATATTGTTTATGCCATCTTATTCCATCATTAGAAGTTAGATTAAATCATTCACAATTGAATAAGATAAGTTTCTTTAATGGAAATCTACCACAAGTTAACTTAAAAACTTCTTAAAATTTCCCATAATAGTCATTTTTTGAGTCACCATCATTAAATCTTTGATACACATGCCAAAATTAAAGGTGAACTTATATTAACTTTATTATTTTATGTGAAATTTATATCCATTGACAAAATACATCAGTTGTGTATACACTCTTGTACTCAGGCCTTATGTTATGTCAAGTATTTTCTCATCGATGACTACATTCTTAATAGTGAAAACCTAGTCATGAAACAAGTTTATATTATTATTATGGACAGAACCTATTGTAGGGTTTAAGAAACTCCAAATAAGTAGAGTTTGTTTTTACTTATATAGGTATAAAGCCATTTGAAGAATTCATTTTTAATACGTATGCTAACCTTCTCGTTAGTTATGGTTAGGTCTATATGTCATAATAATTATCCATGAATATTGCAAGTCACACTATATTGTTAAAAGGTTGTCCAAAATTTATAGAATATATAATTTTTTACATTAATTTGACTTATTTTATTAAGTACTTACTTTGTATATGGTGGCACTTCATCATAGTTCAACAATAAATATATTTGAGCCACTTGATATTATAAATCTGATAAGTATTAACTTTTGCATCCCCTATCAAATGACTAAGATAATTGAATAAAAAACATATATGTACACTATTTTTAACATTCTCGCCATTATCATTCCTAAAAAGTGTAGTCCTCTTAGAATGCACTTAGGGTTTAATGGATTATGAATGAAAAATGGATATCTCCCTAGTAAGGTATGCTTCACATATAGACCTTTCCACATATGCCTTATTTTTCTTCTTCTTCTTCAATGTGTGAAAGAACCTAGTAATTAATAAATTATATTAATTATAGATATTTAGAAATATAAATAAATAAATGACTTAATTATAAATTTTATCTCTTTAATAGATACATTGAATGGTATTGAATACGACCTTTAACTAGAACTTCGTATGGCAAGTATACTAGAAAATGCTATATTAAATCAAAAAATCCTAGAGGGAATATTTATTCTAACTTGTAAATAGTGATATGAATATTTTATTCTATTTGCAATATTTTTTTTATGTAAAGTGCTTAAGCATAAGTCCTTGAAAAATAAAATAATCTCTATTAATGCATCCTAAATAAATTTTGGTAAAACTTTGAAGGTGAAAGGAAGTAATCATTCCATAAATATATAACAATCATGACTTTTCATTCTTGTTGTCTAGAATTCCCGTACATCTACATTTCTAGCCAAGTTTAAACCATAATTATTTGAAACTTTTAAGTTTTTTATCCACTCAGGCACTTCTTTTTTTTTGCTTCATATTTAATGAATATTGTGCCTTAAGTTTTAACATCCTTCTGTTACCTAGGGCTATCAAATTGGTTAGTCCATGTGGATATGGGTCGATCCATAACCGATTAGGTTTGTGATGGGTTAGTATGTACTACTCATATTCAAAATTAGTTCAATTTTAAGGGGTCCATATCCACTAAAACCCGTGACGAATATGAGCTAGTTTACGGGGTTTAGCTAAAAATTCATGAGTTTTAGCAAACACGGGCCGAGTCCGTCATGAGTCAATTTGTATTAGTTGCATTCAAAAATGGGTTAGTTTGTATTACTCATGTTCAAAATGGGTTCAATTTTAAAGGATCTATATTCGCCAAAACTCGTGATGAATATGGGCTAGTTCGTAGATTTTAACTAAAAATATACAAGTTTGGCAGCTACAGGCCAGTCTATTACAAGCCAAATCCGTCATGAGCCGATTCGTATTACTTATGTTCAAAAACAAGTTTAGTTTTTAAGGTTTAGATCCATGAAATGGTTTGCAAACCAATTCGTATGTTGTGAGCCATTTTACACCCCTATTGTTACCTTGCTAAACTAGTTTAAGTTTATTGTTCTCACACAACTTAGTTAAATCCATCCTAGCTTTAACATCATCCTTTGTTGTGCTAGTTACATCTATCATTATGTTAAACATATTGTTAAACATATTCTTTTCAATGTGCATGACATCTATATTGTAATGAATAAAATTTGTTTACTAGTAAGATAGCTTTTAAAAATTACTTGCTTTGTCCAGTTATAAGTTACATTGTACCCTTTAGTATGTACTAAATGCCCTTCATCCATAACTTTTGTTACATACATTACCTTTTCCCAAAGGGTTTTACCCTTAATTCTGAAAGGTGGACTTCCCATAAGACTTTCAATTCTTTAATTCTTAAAGGTGGACATGATTTATCCATCTTATTTATCTTGAAAACATCATTATTTCTTCTAAATGGGTTGCTCCAAGGCAACCTTTGTCTATAGAAATTAAAGAATGAAGTCTTTCAACTATATTTCAATATAAAAGCCTTAGAAATCTTTATACAAATGGGGCATGCTAACCTTCTATATGTCTGCTAACTAGACAAAATACTATATATGGAAAAGTTATTGATAATTCACAATAATGCAACTGGTAAGGTAAAATTTTGTTTCAAAGATATATTATAAGTATGTACCCCATCTTCCCACAAGACTTTCAATTTTTTGATTAATGGCTACAAATATACATTGATATTGACCTTTAAATTGCTAGGACTCGAGATAATCAAACTTAAAAACATGCACTTTTGTTTCACACATTCATGGAAAGAGATTGTAAAAGATTAGCATCTCAAGCTAAGGCATCTATTTTCCATGATAGGTTCACCATTAATAATTAGGTTTAAATTTTTTCCTATAAAAATGCTTAATTATAATATCACGTATAAAATTTTTTTACATTCATACTTAACATATGAACACCTAATCTTTTGAATTTTCCTAAACATCTCATTTATAAAAGCATATGCAAAGAACTCATTCATTTTGTTAATGAATTTATTTATTATTCTTGATCGATTAAGATTTACTTTATTGTACATTCATTGCTTATGTTCATGGATATCCATATTTATTTTGCATTGCATATATATATGTCATCTTACAATTCATTAACTACTTGACAAATAAAACTATATATATTGCAATATATGAGTGAAGTATATTATTTTTAATATATTAAAATGTCAACTATTATAAGAGTAAATTAATTGTAAAATTAACAAAATTAATGCAATTATAAGTAATAAAAATTCAATTTATACATTTTAAAACATTAATCACTCTTAAGTCATCATTGTATGAATTTAAATCAAAACCAAAGTCCTAATTACATAAAAACTCAAATTTTCCTTCATCAAACATTAAATCATTAACTTTATAAGTTCAACCCACATTTAAAGATCTAAAACATTTCAACATTTAAAAGTTTGTGAAAAATATATGTTAAACTCCAAATGGAGACATTAAAATTCCTTACAAAATTATTAACCAAGCCTTAAGCAATAAAACCCATATTTCACAAAAAAAGTAGTTAACTACAAAATGAAGATATAATAAAGGAATTCTCAAAAATGATAGAAAGCAGTAAGGAAGCTTAAGGTTGGACAACAGAGGCAGAGGTGGAGGCGGAGGCATGGCATTCTTTGTAGTTACAAAAAATAGGACCCGGCTAGGAATTGGGTGACACAATTACTGGCCTAATATATTTGAGAAATAAAGATAGAATTAGTAATAAAAATATTTGTCACTAAAACCTTTTCATAAGATGATACATCCTATTTAACGATGGATTAACCTATTCATCCATCTCTAATTTCATCACTAATTTTTTTTAAAAAATATGGAACTACTAAATAGAATTTCCAATTTTTATGCAAAATCCATCTTTAATTCTGTTGACAATTCAAAACTTGAATTTTTTAATCCGTCTTTAATTCTATTAGTGATAATTTCAAATGGAATTAGTGATGTATATATATCATTAAGGGGAAAATTTTCAAATAAATAAATAACTAGTAATAGAATTAGTTACAAATTATCCAAATTTGTCAATACTTCCTTTGATGAATTTATATGCTAAAAATGCATTTTGAAGTCCCTCTTAGTGAAAAAAATTCATCTTTAAATCCATTGTTAAGTGTTTATTGTCAATGACCTATCATTAAATGCAAGTTTTTTCATAATGGAACAACTAATATTTAAAGTTATAGCATTTACAAGGTCACTGGGAAATTGCGAGAACTTAAGACGTGGATTTTGTACATAATTGTTGTTTAAAGTTATTTTAAATGATTGTTAAGGAAATATGATAAGTAAACATATTGATTTTGTACTTAATGTTTAATGATATAGCAACTACCTGCTACTTAAAATATGATGATACATAGAATGTCAATTTTGTATGAATAACTAACATTCATTATTTTTAAAACTATCTATAAATTTTGCTCCCATTCTCCAAGGAACCTTTAGACATCGAATTAAAAAAATTGAATATATTTTCATCCCATGAAACTTTAGATATTAATTTCTAAAATAATTGATATCTAAAGTTATCGGAATGATGACGTTTTTGAAAATATGAAGAAACTTTAGACATTGATTCTTTAAAAAATGACATATTTTCTTCTAGTAAAACCTTAGATGTTAATTACTAAAATGACATAAGAGTGGTGGCATTTTTGCATCATAAATAAAGTATATTTTATTTTTTTTATTATAACTCTTACTCTTCCTCTTATTTATTTTCAAACTTAATCTCCGTCTTTATCTAACTCCCACAATAAAATCTTGGTGTGTTTAGATGGAGGTGAAAACAGAGGAAGGAGTAAATGGGGGTGAAAGAAAATAGAGGAGGAAGAAATTGGAGGTGAAGGAAATTTACCTTGGGGTGTTTGGAATGACTGAAAATAGGAGAGGAAGTAAATAAGAGTAAAATGAATTTTCTTTGTTTAAAATGGGTGAAAATAGGAGAGGGAGAAAATGTGGTTGAGTAAAATGATCAAAATATCCTGTCAACATCCACTGTGGTAGTTTCTTGAAGGGTAGGAAATGGAAACAACGCAAAAATGAACGTTTCCCCTGTATTTTCACCCCACTTTAGGAGTGGTTTTAATTTCACTAGAGTTCGCAGAATTTTTTGACTCATTTTACTCTCCCCCTAAAATTGTTCGATCTTTAATGGGTGCAAACTCCCCATTCACTTCTATTTCCCCCTCCTCGTTTACCCCCTCCCCTTGTTTCACCTATTAAATCTCACTTTGTTTTTGACCACACATTAGTAAACTACTAATCTTCCTTCAGTTAATATCAAGAACAAAGAAAATACCTTATTCTAAGCTCTTGGTTCAAAAAATAATAGGTGTTTTTTTGTCTTCTATTTCTCAAATCTTTATATTTTCCATTTCTCTAATTTTTCATGCATATTTAAAAAAAATTATTTATATTTCCTTTGTATAAATTTTGTAGTTGTATCTAAGTTTTCAATGCTTTTTATATATTTAATAAAATGTTATATCATAGTCTAAAGCCAGCTAAACAATGATAAGAAATAAAGAAAAAGTAAAAAAAAATCATGAAAATGATTATTTTTTTCAAGATCCCAAAAGGGCAAACTGCCTTTAGTTGTTTGCAAATAAATAGATTTCAAAAAATAATGCGAAATGAAAAAATTCATCCCAAATAAATAACTAAGCATAGAGTTATGACTTTTAAAAATTTTTAATTTAAAAAACACATTTACATGAGTTGTTGATTTTAATCAACTTTTACCATAAATATTCTGGGCGGAAACTAAAGATTGTCACAAGTATTTTACATTAATCTTTTATTAAAAATTAACATGAAACATAACAATATAAAATATTTTAAAAGATGAAGACGTTAGAATTTGACATAATTTGTAAGAAAGAAAAAAAAAATCAACGTGAAATATGAGAGAAGATGTCAATTTTTTTACGAATAATCGTTGCAATTTTATTGCCGTGTCAATTTTAAAGCTATTGTTTGTTATTATAATTTGACTTTCTTTAATGCGTTGCTTGTTAGGTAAATTTTTTTTTTTTTTTCATTTCTCTTCTAACGAAGAGCTTCCTCTGTATATGCCCCTTGTCCTCATAGTACAACATAACATTTTTAATATAACTTAAAATTTTTACAATATAGAGCAATCACAAGTTTATTTTGCCTTCAGTTATGTAATAGTGAGCTTCATAATGTAAGCACAAATTTGGGTGAGGGAACACATGTCATTGTCAGTGCAAAACGAGTTATAATTAATAATAGATATTTAAATATTTAAATGAGACTTAGACTTTCATATATATTTTTTTCCGCTGATCTGCTGCAGCACAATCATACTAATCAACTAAAACAATTCTCGTGGACGTAAAGAATACTAGCGTTACGTATACAACTTCAAAACTTGATTGGGTTAAGTGGAACATCGGGGACGTTATGAGAAAAATAAATGAAACAACGTGGGAACCAAATGGTATATAAGCACAAAGTTTCTGTGTGCTGCTACTTGAGACAACTCGTATATGTGTAATAGGAATACTATATATGTATAAAAAAATAAAATTTAAAATTAAATTTCAAGTATAAATTAAATCTTATCATTAAATACAGGATAATAAAATAAATTTATAAAATTTAATTTAATAAATATAAAATATTTAAAGTTTAATTTTAAATTTTATTTTTAATACTTATAATATTTTTATTTGTGCAATGATAATGCCATTGCATGGTATTAACATACATTTATTAATAAATAATATTTTCACTTTATTGAGAGAAAGATAAACTCCCATAGAGGGAGACTTCATTTTTCTAAAAAAAATTATATCTGTATCTTTAATTTTGTGTCTATATTTGCGAGAATTTTTTTATTTAAATTTTTCTTGTTATAATTAATGACAAAAGAACTTTATATCGGATATATCAAATATCAATTATGTATGTAATATAATAATAGTTGCGATTGAGGTGAGTTGTTGTCAGGTATTGGTTTCTGAAAAATCCCCTGTTTGTTTTTTGGTATTTGTCAGAATATAATTATGCAATTAATGCTCTCGTAATAGGAGATGCACTAATTTCAAAAGAGAATTGTTGGCAGCGATTTATAAGGAGATTCCCCGAAATAGACATGTGAGGGGAGGCTCATAGCTCCTTCGTATTTTTCTTAGGCAATAGAATAAAACGAAAATTTTAAATTTGTATTTCTTTTGTTTTGATGAAAAGAAAAAATATAAAATTAAAATATATAATTAAATTTTTATAATTAATTTGAAATTTATTTTTTTATTTCCTTTTAAAGCTCATTCTCTGGCGCGTTATTCCTGCCCAATCTTCCATGTGATGCCTGCGCTGCTCATTGTAACTATCACTTTCACTGCTTTGAACGCTGTGTCAGTGAATCCAACGCAAGAGTAAGTAATTATGGTAAACAAAAGGTTGAAAGACTTTTGAAAACACTATTTCTCTTGTTTGCGAAATCTTGCACTTAAAAAGTGTATTTTTTTGGGAGCATGGTCTCTAAAAATTTAATTAATAAAAATATAATATTTTTATATTTAATTCATTATAAATTTTTTAATAATTTTTTAATAATTTTTTAAATATGTTATATTATTATATTTGTATTTGTATCTGTATTTGATAATTTTGTAAATTTTAAAATTATTTTAAAAATATTTTTATCATTTTTATTATAAAATATAATATAATAAATTATATTTTTATTTAAAATTACATAAATAATAAAAAATTTTGACACCTAATAAATTAAATTTTAATATTTAATATCTAAAAATTTATTAAAATATATATATAAATATTTCACACTTTATTATATTTTGATATTTAATGTATAATATTTTTATATGTTATACTTTATTATATTTTAATATTTTATACTTTATTATTATAATTATTAGTATTATTATTAGATCAATTTTTAAAATGAAATAAGTATAATTTATTTAAGTTATTATCATAATATTAAATATAATTGATATTTTTTAATAAAATTATAAATTTTTGTGGTTAAATCATTTTTATAATTATATTTCATACCGGTATTAAATTTTATATTATAATTTCTTACTTAATATAAGAATAGGTGAATTCTACGGTACCCTGAGGGGTTTGGTGCCCGGGGTGGTGTGGCAAAATACAAGCCACTGGATGAGATTACTAAGTCAATGCTAAGACTTTTGTAATCTCATCCAGTGGCTTGTATTTTGCCACACCACCCCGGGCACCAAACCCCTCAGGGTACCGTAGCAAGCACCATAAGAATATTATTATTTTATATTTTTATATATAAATATGCTTTTTTTAAGAAACTCCAAGCCTATTGCATTATGTTTTTAATGAAAAAACTCATATGTATATGTAATTATATTAAAATAATCTTTCAAACATTAGAAATAATAATAGAAAAATTATTGTTAAAAAATTAATGTTATTATATTTATTAATAATAAAAAATATTTTAAAAATAAAGTAATAATTATTTTTTAGTTTAAATTAAAATTTATTTGATATAGTGATAAATTAAAAAATAATTAAATGTGAAGATAATTTTATTTTATTTTAGCATTAGTATTCCTATCCCATGAAAATATAAGATTTTCACTTTCTCATATAAGAATATTTTGAAGAAAGTTAGAAAAAAATATTCTTGAAAATGTGACATTTTCAGATATTTTTTTTCAAACCTTGAACTAAATATGAGAATAAAATATTCCTCCGAAACATTTCCAAGAATATTAAAAATATTTTATTAATCAAACATTACCTGAAGCTAATTAACGTACGTTGTCTAATGAAATCAATATCGAATATCAACTATCATTTAATTAAGGAATATTATAGAAAATTATTATAAAAAATAAATATGATATTAGTTTCCATAATAAACAAATCATTATCATTCTTTGTAAAATGTATAATCCAATGATTAATTATATTTAAATGCATCAATTTTTATAGGGTAACTATTGTTACAAATTAAAATTTAACAAAAACTTATTTTAATAATTAATGTAAAATGTGTCACGTATCATATCAATAATTCATATGATTGATATTGTATTACTCTCTCCAAAAAAAATTAAAAAAAAGAACTTTTGCTACACTTTTTCTATTTTATACAACATCTCATAACATTTCTCATTACATTATTTTTAATTTAAAATACATTTAGAATCACTAAAAACATAGTAATCCAACATTATAATATAATATGGATATATGGAATTAGAGAATACCTAATGATTCACGCTACTAAATGAAACATGTTCAAAACATTTTCAAATTATAAGAAAATAAAGTAAATAAATAAACATTTAAGTGTTACAATAACTAAAAAGAAAAAGTTTATCAAGATGAAAGAAAAGTTATTTCTTAATTTGTTATGGATATCCTTATTCCCTACATTTTCCACACCTTAACTAAACTAATATCTTTATCTCAATTTCAATAATCTTAAACAAAAAATATTTGAGAATAATGAAAAGTTATCTTAGTAAAATATTGAGGATTTGCTATAGATATATGTTACTCAATATATGAGTTTAACAATCCTTAGAAAAACATTCTTAAATCTAACACTTACAAATGAAATGAGCAATATTTATTAAATTTATGTATAATATTACACAAAATGTTGAAAAAAGATGAATAAAATTAAATTTTTTATTTATTTGAACATGTAAAAGTTGCATCAAAGTAAAAAATAATAAAAAATAATTTATTATGAAATTAGAAACTAAATTATAAAATAAATACAAAATGTAAAATAAATCTTTAAATTTATATTTTATGCTTTTTTAGCAAATGTTAAACCTTATATATTTAAGCATATGCTAATAGAGTTTTAATCTTGCAAACTATTTAATCAGCATAAATACAAAATTGAAAAAAATAATCTTAATATTGGAAGTAAAGCAAATCTTATTAGAGAGAGAATCATTTTAGACTTCAAAATAAAATTTGTAGATAGCGTAATGACTTTTCTCTTTTTCTTTTTATCTTGTGCCTTCTTTTTCACACTATTTAAAGTTTATACATTAGTTAGTAATTAAAAATTAATGTGTATAAAAAAAATAATATTGTTCAACTATAGAATTTTAAATGTTGGTTATTAAATAAAAATCAATATTATAAATCAAAATATTTTATTTTTTCATTATTTTTCAAGAAAAAATTTCATAATTTTACAAGTTCACAACATTAACTTTTTCAATTAAATAGATATAAACAACAATAAATTAAACAATTTAACAAATGAAAAACTATAATTTACAATAAATAAAAAGTTAAGTCAAGGTTAATGAAAAGCTAACAAATAAGAAACTATGAATGATAAATTTTTACTTAAAATATTATTACACAAAGGGCATAAAGTTATAATAATTTTTTTTTGTTATTGCACAAAAGAGTATAAAGTGAGATATCTTTTTTTATAATTCTTTTATATTACTTGAGAATATTTGAGTTAGAAAATATAAATGGTTGTAAGTGATAATAAATTATAGTGAAAAAAAATAATATCACCATTCATGCATTAAACTCAAGCCTACTAATACAATAATGGATATGTTACTTCTTTTCATAATAATTTATCATTATTTTGCAACCCATCTTTGTATTTTCTCCCTAATTGGGCTATTTGATATAGAACATGAACAACAAAGATGACTTTATAAGATGTAATGATTGCAAATTGATGATAAAATATATGGTGAAGAAGCAATATATTCATTCTTCTAATGAATTCAAGGTTAAGCCTTCCAATACAAGGATGACCCCATTACTTGTTACATAGTTTTTCATTAGTTTGCATATCATTGATAAGTTATCATTTAAATATTTTGAATAGAGAGTGAGAATAATATTTAAAGCTATCATGCAGAGATTTGGATGTCAACCATTAACTAAAATAAATGTATTATATATGTTTTACTTTATAAAACTCAATTATTGATATATCTTGAAATGTCATAATTTTTGGTAGTTCCTGAAACATGTTACTTTATAAAGTTTCAGTATTTATGATTCATGTTTTCATATCATAAAACAACACACTTTATAAATGTCATCATTAGTCTATTAGTAAATATTTATTATAAGTTAGTAAATATTTACTACAAGTTAGCTATCTATTAAGATACCTTTAAATGTTGATTATAATAAAAAAATTGACATGAAATCTATAAACAATTTTACCACACCATGTTAGTTTTAATAAATAACCAATGTTGTTTAGATTGCTTTTAATGCATTTTTCTTTCCTTCTTGACAATTTTCCAACAATAGTTATGATGAAAAGTGCTAATTGAGCATGTTTTGCTCATTAATGAATTATGGTATGACAATATTAAATCTAAACATAAATCTCATTCAAATCATTTTGCTAAAATTAATTTTATTATTAGTTCTTACTCATACTACAACATTTGCTACAATTTCCTCGGTAATGATGCCCTTTTTCCTAAATATTTTAATGTAACTTAAAAATGGCATATTATTTTAGAAAATTACAGTAATTAGTAAAAAAGAAATTGACAATTCTATAAACTATTTAAGAGATGGATCAAGTGTGAGAAAGTTTGAAAGTTGTGTAAATAGGATGAGTAAGACATTAATTTTTATAGGTTTGAAGGAATAAGAAAGTTAGTTTCAAAATTAATAAGGAATGTTTCTCTAATTTCATTAAATATTATAAATTTATGATAAGTTATATATTCTTTTTGTATATTCACAACTACAAAAAAGCCCTTTAACATCAGTTGTTTGATATGTTTCACGTCACTTAATAACTAACATATATATGAACATTGTTGTATATCTAATACATTCAACATCAGTTCTTGAATAGGCATTGAATATTGGCAATAACATCAATTTTTTTTACAATAAAAACTAACATATTTAGTTCCAATATATTGTTTAACAATTGAAATATGACATCAATTTTTTATGTAGTAATTGATATTAATAATTGATTTTTCATAACTTAAACTTCAATTAAGATGTAATTTTTTCAATACTCGCATTGAATGTTAAATAGGATGATGTGTTTATAAAATAACTAATGTTATTTACATTTTTTTAAAATCTAAAGAATTCTTCTAAATCTCATTACTCTTAAAGCAATATCCAAATCTAATTATAAAATCTAACAGATTATGTTACTATATAAGTAGTAACAACAATATTGAAGCTCCATTTGAATGTCTCTATGATTAAGATTAATATTCCAAATGCAATAAACTGAAAAAAAAAAAGAATGATACATTTATTTAGGTTCAACTAGTAAAGGACGTATAATAAATGGTTGAAAAAACTAGAAATGATATCTCTAAATGCTAAGATGGAACTTACAATGTCTTCTAAATATGGCCATTAACATAAATACTTCTAAATCTCACTATGGCAAAACGAGGTAAAAGGATGTCAAAATTGATATTGTAGGTGAAACATTAATATAACAAGCTTTTATTGGAGAGAAATTTATTACATGACTTATGCTATCAAAAATAGGTAGTATCATATATTGTTTAGATTGCTCATGTCATCTTGACCTTTTCTATAGAAATAACCATTGATTTGCTTTTGTAAAGAAGAAATCTACAACAAGCAAAGCCTTAAATAATGAAATTAGAAAAAAGTATCCAAACAAATCAATATAATATACAACAAATAAATTTTCTTAATTACATTTAGAGAAATAGTGAAATGTTCGAATAGACCTTAATGTTGAGAAGAAGATGCTAGTAATAATGAACAAATGATTAAATTCAAGTAAAGATGATAGATAATCGCCCGTGTGAAGAAATTGTAGCGAATTTTGTAAGGTTCTTTTTATAATAAATTTGCAATTTGTTTAGCGATTAAGACAAGCTTCCAATTTCAACTTCCACTTCCATTTTCATAAGTTTTGAAAAGAGAAAAATGAATTGTTTAAGTATTGTATGTTAATTATAAAATAAAATTGACATATTGATGTTAAACTTTTTTATGTTAGTTGTACAATAAAATTGACGTGAATTATGACTTATTACATATTAAAATTGATAAATGCAACAATATCAAACTAAAATTAATTCAATTATACATTTCGTATGCATTAGAATTTACAATTTACATAACTAATATCTAAAACACAACTTACTTTAAGTAAAATTAGTAGTATTAAAATTTTGTCATTTTATTATACAATTAAATAGAATAATAATAAATTGAATGTAAATAAAAGAAATAAAAAAAAGATACAATCTATTATGATGATATATTCTTCCATTTTTTTAATTTCCATATCATTACATGAATAACAATTTTTTTATTTATAATACAAACATGGCATTCCTATACAAACTAAAAGAAAAAATGGTTATCCTCTAGTTGTAATTTTTTCATATTGCTTGATGGCTTCCAAGGTGCTTGGTTTCATCAATTTTATGTTTATTAACCTTAAAGTGTTTGATTGCTTTATTCACTATAAAATTTTTAGGGTTCTTATACTTTAATGCAAAAATGAATATACTTCTTACTTTATGTATATCAAAGTTTAACATAACACATAAAGTAAGCAATATGTTAATTCTTACATTAAAGCATAGGGAGCTTGAGGCTTATAACAAATGAAGCATTCAAGAACCTCAAGATCAATAGATACAAAATTTATGGAATAAGAGGACAACATACATTAATTTATCATTACTTTGTAAGCTATCATTATAGTTTTTTTGATATTCTTAAATGTGCTTCTTGATATGAAGAAGGGGAGCTTTATTTATAAGCTAAGAGTAAATTATTAAACATTGTGTAAATTGTTAATTAACCATCAATCAATAGATGTTGTATAAACTATTAATGAACTATTATAACGATTCAAATAACTATATAGCCATTCGTATAACTTTAGATGTGGCCTTTTTTAAAATCAAAATGGTATTTCAAAATCATGTCAATTTTTAATAAAAATAATAGTAGTTATTTAAGTTAATCTTTTTATACAAATTCATCTCGATATTTTCTAATAATAACCTCCACAAAAATTACATTACATCATTAATATAGTTTATGGCATAATCATTCCTTGTAATACTAATGAAATATAAGGACAAGACATCCATTAATATGGTACATTTAGAAAAGTTTTAAATTTTATGATTATGACAATCATATTAAACTATGGATATCTTCTGCTACCTAAAGTATTTAAGAATAAAAGATGATCATAGTTTGATAGAATATTCATTATTATAAAATTTGAAACTCTTCTAAATATGTAGTAAGAATTGGTGCATTGTCCTTTTATTCCACCTAAATAAAAGATGAAGTGAAAGAAAAATTTATGAATAAATTTAAAATCAATATGTGTGATTATTAAATAAACATTGATGTTTTAAATATTAGTAGTTTCATGATACATATTACTTTATAAAGTTTTGTATTTATTGTAAGTTGGTAAATATTTATTACATGTTACAAATTGGTTAATATTTATTACAAATTAGTTATCCAGTTGTGTACCTTTAGATATTGGTTATAATTAAAACATGACATTGTTTAGCTCTTTTTTTTTAAACATAACTTTTGCATTCTAATTTTTTTTAACAACAACCTACATAAAACTATACTAGATTATTAATACATCCATTTATGCTACACATTCTTATCCTTAAGAAAAAGCATTTTATCATTAATATGTAAAGAGACATAATGTTTATAACTATGATCACTCTAAAGAAATGTGATAATGATTGTCTTCATAGTAAATGGTAGAAATATAGTTCATAAAGGCAAGAGTTTTGATCTCATTACTTTGAAGAAAAGTAATAAAGATTGTCTTCATGACATTTTCGAAAAAAATCCCTTACTTTCATCCATGACAATCATGCATATTTTATCCTAAATCCTTTGTTGCCATGCATTCCATTGTAACCATATTTTATTCTAGTCCTTTACTTTCATATCTATTACAAATTATGGAAACTTAACATAGATTGTGGCCAAGAGAGAATGATAACCCAAGAGTAATAACATGCATCTCATCTATTATTGATCAAATAGTATCAATTATGTATTATCTTCATGTGCCACCTAAATTTAAAATAGAATGAAAAAAACTATAAAGTAAACACCTAAATGAAAAATGGAGTAAAAGAGAAAAAAATTGAAGGCATTATTTATACACAATATAAGAAATTCTATGTTAGTTTTATTTGCTAGAAGAAAGAAAAAGTAAGGCAACCAATGTCAATTACCATCCTTGGTTTATCATAAGAGTACTCCCTTATTCCAGAATGTTCGATTTGAGCCATAACTACTGCCTAAAGGGCCAACTCATCAGCATAGCCTTAACAAAGCACTGATGGTCCCATGGGTCCTTCACCCCTTCTTTTGGCCACAAATTGATGCTCTTTTACATTGAATCCATAACCTCTACGATCAAATAATAACCAGATACCACTAGACCAACCACTTTGGTGGTGAAATTCTACATTAGTTATTAATAACTAATTGACATCTTAAAAATGAATTTTTTCATGTTGAGTTTATTGACATACTTTTTAAATATTGATTATTTGAAAAATCTACGTTATAAGTGTTCATCTCCTAAATGTTATAATATGTTTTAAATAAGCAAAATTTTGAAATATAAACAATCTTTATAGCTTTAAATAGTACTATAAATATAAATATTAATTGGTTATAGATAATCTTTAGACATCAATTTTTTCAGGTATAATCGATATCTAAAACACCAATATTTGTGAATACAATCAATAATTGACTATTAACATTCTTTTAGACATTGATTTATTGTACAACCATCATATTAAGTTTTCTAATACCAAACCTTCCATTTCCTATTGAAAAATAAGACTTTTTAATATCAACTTATTATTCTAATCGGTATAATAAGTTATACCTTTTTTTTCAAAAATGTTTGAGCACTATTATAGACATTAATTTTCACTTTAATCGATATAAATGATGTAACATTAAAGGAAAAATTTGTAATAGTGATTTTTTTAATAATGGTACAAACATCAATATATTAAACATGAGCATACCAAAATATGAGAAAAAAGAAATCGATATAAGAAAATTTATTTTATAATTTTATTTATTTTATATATCATTATTTCACCAAATACAAATTTACAATAATATTAAATATGAAAAAAAAAGAGAACTTTGGTCTTCTGCTCTTATTGTAAACTTCGATGCTAATTCTTATAGTCATCATTTGTGATATCCATTAAATTTTAATATTAGTAAATCATGAATTTAGGCAATATGTTTGCCTCTATTCCTAATGTCATGCTATGTTTGAAGAGAAGGAAAATATCTCTCCCGCCATCTTATTTGACACATTTATATAATATTAATCAGTTTCTATAATATTTCTAAATGTGTTAAATGAAATATTTTCCTCTTCCTACTTGACCTTTAGAATGCTTTTTGGATGATGATTATTTTAGAAAATTATTGTCTTAAATTTTTATTTAAATTTTAAAAATGCTACCATAAAACTATAAATTTGATTTTTTTACAATTATTGTCTTATTTATTTCAATAATTTTAAAAATATTATTGTATTTATATAAACATCAGTTTAACTATGATCAATGTAGAATTGCAATTCTATACTAATGAAACAAATTTCTATATGAAGTAGTTGTAATTAGACCTAACATTCAATAATGAGAAATTGCTTATATGGTATTGACTAGAAAGAGATTTGATTCCTGCAACATAGAAGATAAAATATTTAAGCTAAAGAGAATATTCGTAGTTGTTGTTAGAAAATAAATTAAGAAAATAGTTAATTGTGAATTTAAAAACTATTCTTAATTGTATATTAAAAATAATTGTGATATTTATTGTACTTTTTAAAGTATTTTTTAATAATAAAAGTGATAATTTACTTAACACACATATAAGACGTTGAATTTAAACTCTAAGCATTATGAGAAGTAAAATCACTAAAATAATATTGAATGTCACTACAATATTAAAATACTGCCTTCAATACAAAACAAAATGATAATACATTTTACTCCATGAAATTAAAAATGCACTTTAAAGGAATTAAATCTAAAAACCTCTAATCTCCATTCAATAATCAAAATAAAAAACATGATAATTTTCGAACCTACTAAATAAGTCATATTGAATTAGATTCGTGCAGCTAATTATTCCGTTTTAATTCCTTAGAAAGTAAGTAATCACATATCTATCTACGTATATAGCAAAAAATTAGGGAGAAATTAAATATCTAAGGGTCTACATAATGAGTTGTGCTTTATTAGTGGTGGCAACTTCTACTCCGTATAAATTCATGGAAATCTTATGTCTTGACCACGCAATAATTATCATTGTAGGAATTGTCTAAAATCAGACGTTTATGATGTAGCAATACTATATACATCAAAATAAAATTTGAAATTTGATTTTAAATATAAATTAAAAATTAAGAATGAAATATAAAATGATGAAAGAATTTTATAAAATTTAATAATCAATAAATATAAAAAATTTAAGATTTAATTTCAAATATTATTTTTTATGCACATAGTATTTTTGCAAACGATTAGCATAGAAAAACTCTACATTGTCCGTAGTCAACGCATGCTACATACACCTATCAATAATGCTTGCAAGAAAAGAAACATGATACGTGATATGTTAAAATTTCAGTTTTTTCAATTCTATTATGAGTTTTTTTTCTTTGTGAAGTGTTGAAAACTTGATGATTGACCTCGCTGCATGTTTAATCATTTGGCGCATAGACTTACTTTTTTTGGCTGCTGAGGAAAATCCTAAGAAGTTTTGAGAAGTTACAACCTTTGAGGAAACATCATAATTCATATCTATCTTAGTTTAACTTCAACTTGCACTTTTTTCAAGCTCTGGAAATTAAAGTGAGGCCTTTATATTTTCTAAATTCTTTTTTTGGGGTGGTTGCTTTCACAAGCTCTCAATTAAAATTGTCATAAAATTTGTTCAAAGCTAATTTTTTCCCTTGTCTTTTCACCTTAAAAATATTACCACTTCCTCACTTGATTTGGTAAAAGATACTATGATTATGGCTTCTTTTTCTTGCTTATCCTTCTAATTTACTCACATCTATATGCCAAGAAGAACACCAACCACACATATCCCGCGATTTCAGACAATGTAGGCTATTCGTGGACTTGATCAAACCCACACGTTAGGAACTTTAATCTTCAACATTAGGTTGTTTTACGTAATCATAGCATGTGCTATAGATGTTTCATAGGATTATCATACACCAAAAGAAAAAGGAAAAGAATCTCTGGCTTTATCGTTTCTTTCCAAAATATGCATGGTTGGCATTTCAGAATTCTTATCTCAATATCCATGGGAGATGAACGCACAAGATAATGTTGTAATTTTCAAATTAATGCTACTTCCATATTGCTGAATTATTTGTAGTTACTAAAGAAAACGATATTATTACTTATTTAATTTGTGAATTGTGATATTGCTAGCTAGCTTGCTATAGCTAGTTTATCCATAGCATGTAGCTTAGGTAAATTCTTCAAAAGGTGATCATAATGCAAAAGTTAAGAAAAATATGTCTGATTTTTTCTACATCCACAAATGTCATTTCAGAAGTGGGCAAGTTTACGAGAGTGGGTTTAGCAATAATATACTCTACCACATTTGCTCCATGGAGAATTTATTAAAGGAAACATATTATATCACAATTTCACTATGACAGTTAATGTAACAGCTTTTTCTCAATCATAAATTTCTATTTAATCAATCTGATAACTTGCATAACTAATTTTACATTTTTTTCAATTTAAAATATTTTGAAGCAGATAAATATATATATTTAAAAGTTAAAAATATGTAGATCCTACGAATATGAAGCTCCCTACATTTTTTGGATTTATTTATTTATATCTCCTCTTATTTATTTAAAATATTTTAAAATTTTTAAAAATCATTTAAAAATATTAAAGAGGATAAAAGGTGATTGCTTACTTATAAAAAAATTGTGAAATATAATTGTCATCTTCCAAAATGACAGAGCCCGTCATATAAGTCGGACCCTTTTTCTAAAAATATATTTCAAGTAACTTATAAACAAGTTAAAAAAAATTATTTATATCAAATATATTTTTTTTCCACAAATTAATTTTATAAATCATTATGACATGTTGACTGCTGGTTATGATTTGATGATTTAAATTGCGAAATTGCGTCACATAATAGTATAGTTCAATTGTAAGCTTGTAAAGTCATTGGGTGATGAATTAACTATAAAAAATTTGGTAGGTGATGTTTTAATGGTACAATGATATTCAATATTACTTTAAAAGTTTTACTGTTTGTTATATTTGAATTTTAAATTCAGAATCTTGCATACATGCAATAAATAAATTATTATTTTTATTATTATAAAAAAATGGTAGCATGCAGCAGGTATTGTACTTAAATCTCTTTGTCGTCGGAGAAATTAAAAAAAAATAGTTGTAATATTGCAGCGGCACAATAGTTTTTTTTCTGTTTTACATCGTTTGTAATTATTTTTCACCACTTAGGGTTCGTATGGTTGAGGGAAAAATGAAATTTTAGAATTCATTTTCTAACTTTCTTTTGTTTGGACATTCAAAACTTTTGATTAATAGAAAAATAAATTTTGATCAACTAGAAAATTATATTATTTTTTAAGAAAACAATTTTTCATTTTTAAAAATGGAATTCATTTTCTTTATTATTTAATAGATCCATACGCAAGCCTAAGCTTTCTGCCTTCTCATCTTGTTACACAATCATGATCACGAGCAAAATTTATTTTTATTTATTAAATATTTTCATGATAAATACTCTTTTTCTATTTTTATAAAATCTATTTTAATTTATTAAAATTCAATGCACATTTTTATGCAATGTTCTTCCTTTCGTCCTTGTGATAGATGCTCTATTATATAATATAATTTATAACAATTAATTAAACTAATTATGTATATATAAGATTTCTTTCGTCTTTATGATAGATGCTCTATTATATAATATTTTATAACAATTAATTAAACTAATTATGTATATATAAGATTTCTTTTCTAAAAAGCTGTAAAATTATAATAATTTTGATTTATTTTAAACGAAATTATTTTTTTTTTGCACCAAATACTAAAAAATATTTTTTTTTATGTAACAAATAATAAAAAATTAATTTATTTTCTAAAAATATATTTTCTTAGAAAAATATTTTCTAAAAATTTCATTTTCCTCTTAACCGAACGGACCTTTAGTCAGTAATTTAAATCACCTTATAATCTAACTCAGCAGCGTTTCTGCTGAGTGGAGCAAGTGCGTGAGGCTTATGTAAATATTGAGTACAATATAAACTACAAATCTCCATGTCGTGACCTGGGAGTTAGTTTTTGGAGCTCTAACTACCAAGAAAACCGCTTGTATTACAACGGCGATAATAAAAACAATCCCAAATCATAATTATCAGCAGTTTTTGTCATCTAATTCAGTGGGATACAAATGGTGCCGAAACCAGATTGAAAAGACAATATAACCCCTATATATATATCACCACAATGCCCCTATACATCGCAAAACAAGACCAGATAAACATAACTTGAGAAAATCACCACCATGACTGCAAATTCGTAAACCAGCAAGCAACATCCGCAAAACCCAAATTTGATCCATTTAACGTATACTTTGGTTGTATTATCATATAATTATGAACACAAACATTCTGCGTATTTCTAATTCTATATATGCTTCTAGTTTCTGCCCTAGAATTTGCAAAATATTGAAGGAAAGATGAATTGTGTATATACAATTTTTAGGCAATAGCAGAAATAGTTAAACTATTTGATACACATATATTAGAGATTGAAACTTAGATACAATGAAAAATATAAAATCTTTAAAAGATGATCTTGGACACATCAAATACCATTTGAGCAAAATTATATTAATCAAGATTGTCTATATATAGTTTTTATTTATACAAAGCTTGGACAAAATGCATTAAGTATGTTGAATAGTGCAGAAAGAACCAAAAGAAGACCACCAACCCATTTGAATTTGTGTGTTGAGAGCTAATTTGGAGGCATTAAGGAGTAATGGGGCCCAACTCAGAAATTTTCTACTCAATTTTGTGTTGTTTTCCTGCCAATTTATAATACGGAAGGTTTTAACATACAAAGAACCTGGCAGGGTCTGTGATGGCAACTCCATTCTTTTTGGTTCCAGAAAGACGTGAGGGTCAAAGTTTTCTCAGTGGCCCCAATTAAATATTGAGTTTGCTTCTGATTGCAGAGATTTCGGTGAAAATGACATAAACCACCCAAGAGATCAGCAATGGAAAGCAGATTCCATTTTAGGATTAATGAAGCTCATTTTGATTCACTTGATTTATTGGATATTCGAAAGAATAAAAAAAAAATAATGCCAAGAAATACCAAAAATATTAGGTGTGTGTGTATCAAATAGATAAATTCCTCTTCCATACAAAATTGTATTTTTGCTTAAATATAGTAGGTTAATTTATGGGGTCATTTCATTGGTATGAAATTATATCAAAAGCGCAAATTTAGAAAATAAGAGATAGAATTGTCATTTAATTGATCACCAACTAATAAAATAGAAAGTAAGATTTGTTGGGAAGTTTTATTTCTCATAAAATGTGTAAAATTGCTTATCTACTTTTCATTAGATAAGAATTTCTATTTTTAGAATTTTTTATTAATTAAACAACTTTGGTATATTAAAAAAACCTTCAATAGAAATTTCAAATTTATTTTAAAATTTTATTTCTTATTTGAACTAAATGACTCCTAAATATTATTGATTTGTAATTAATTTTATGCCATATATGGTACGTATTTGAGATTTTAATGTATAAATAACATTCACTTACATTAAATTCTGCGAAATATATAATACATAAAAATTAGAATGAGTTTCCCTAACATAAAGTAGAAATGAGTACAATATATAATGCATTAGAATAATTCAAATTGCCGTTGAGTATTTTCTTGCGCCTCCTATAAATTCCACAACTTGGTACAACTTTTGTTCTCAAGGTATCCCTAAAGAATTATCACCACTGTCAATAGAAAGAGAGAGAAAGAGGAAAAGAAAGGGAGAGAGGGAGAAATGGAGCTGAATGAGCATGGTTTCTTAGAGGAATTGCTAGCTCTAAGAAGAGGAAGTACATGGGATACAATTCCAACAGAAACAAACCAACTCTACTCTAATGGCTGCAGTTTTGATTATTTTGATCAAAACTCTGCATCTTTCTTCCCAAACTCTCCGTACCAAGAGGCTCCTCAAAGTTACAACAACAACAACAGCTATGCCTTCGATGAATTCTATAATTCCCTTCTTGACGAGATTTCTGCCCCACAAACCCTTGAATCATCATCCTATAACACCCTTGATAGTACTTCTCTTGGTACCCCACCATTTCTGGCTCAAGAAGATCTCCCATTGTGCATGATGGACGAAGAAGATCCTGGGTTTCTTGGGGATGATTTTCAGAGCTTGAACCTGCAAGCCACTTGTAAAATGGAGCCAATGAGCCAATCCCCTGAAGGGCCTGCCTTCAATGTGGGGACATGTTTGGACTTGGAGAGAAAGAATCGATCTAAGAAAATTCAGGGTCAGCCTTCCAAGAATCTTATGGCGGAGAGAAGAAGAAGAAAGAGGTTGAATGATCGCCTTTCAATGCTGAGATCCATTGTCCCCAAGATAAGCAAGGTAAGCAGTATTATCTCTCTCATTCAATTCACGTGCATCAAACATCTCAACAGCAGTTTCAGTCCTGGGCCATTATATTTTAGTTGCAGAAAAATACAAAAAAAAAAAAAAGGGAAAAAGAATTCACGAGATGAAAAACAATCACAGTAAATTGTGGAACTTCTAAGTTTCTTTGGATTTACAGTCACGTCAATTGATTTGAACCCCATTTTGAATCACTGATGCGCATTATAATTTCAAGTCCTAGTTTCATTGAGACCTTACCAGACATCACTTTCGTAATGAATGATATATCTATCAAGTTTTTGTGCTGAGCTTATATAGATGTTGTGTACTTGTATTAAGTGATTCGTCATTCAAAGTCTTTTCTTATAAATCTAATGTTAAAGGTTCCGGGTTGGCAGTTTTCACGGTGTATATTAGAATTTTAAAGGCAGCATCACGAGTCAAGTGGCCTGGCGAGCCCATTGGGTTTCACTGCCATTTACATTAATTTCTCATAATTGGTTACATACGGAGCTAATTTTGGTTTCCTGAATTGTTGTGATTACAGATGGACAGGACATCCATACTAGGAGACACCATAGATTACATGAAAGAACTCCTTGGGAAGATTAACGATTTGCAACAAGAAATTGATGTTGATTCAAACATCTTTGGGGCTTACAAGGATGACAAACCAAATGAAATCTTAATCAGAAATTCGCCTAAGGTATGGGCTTCTTTGCAGTGTATACATAGATTAAATACTGATTATTTAAAGGTTTCTGAAAATAAAAACAGAATTTTAATTAAGAATCCCAGCGCTGATAAGTGAAATTGGTGACTTTGCAGTTCGAAGTGGAAAGGAGGAACATAGACACCAGGGTTGAAATTTGCTGTGCGGGGAAGCCAGGGTTGTTGCATTCCACAGTGAACACCTTGGAAGCATTAGGTTTAGAGATTCAACAGTGTGTTATTAGCTGTTTCAATGATTTTACAATGCAGGCCTCTTGCTCAGAGGTATATATTCCTTTTTTTTTTTTTGTTATAATAGGAGTGGTAATTCCCCTAATATATATATATATATATATATATATATATATATATATATATATATATATATATATATATATATATGCATTCAAATACTTTTAAAGCAATATCTTATACCACGGCACTACTAAAGTCTTAGAAGTACATATATACTAATGATTTTTGGACATTGCTAAAGATTTTCTATATTTCAATTTTTAATTTATATTTTTCTTTTTTCTTTTCTGAGCAATTATGGGCAGTAATAATAACATTGTGTGATATATGTTGTGGAATAGGAATTGGAGGAGAGAGCGATACTGAATTCTGAAAACATAAAGCAAGCTTTATTTAGAAGTGCAGGTTATGGAGGAAGATGTTTATGAGAATCGACTAGGGAGGAAGAAGCATTTTCAGTCTGCATTTTGCAATAGAAAGCTGGATTTCTTTTCTTTGAATCAGTCCAATCAAATGAAGATTTTCTTCGTACCCTCACTTCCCATGGTCTATACAGAAAGGCCAGTTTGAAGGATTCCTATGATTTGATGACTTTGCCGACACATTTCCATCGAATTACGAGGAAGTGATAGCTGTCTTGGTGATATATGAGACAATATATGGAGGACAGATGATAGTGTGTTCATTTGCCAATCATCGGAATTTTAGTAGAAGAATGTGCATAGGAAGAATCAAGCAAAAAATAATCAATATAATAAGAGAGTAAAGTTCTTTTTATTTTATTTATTTTGGTTTTTTGTCTCTATTTTATATATCCTTTTCCACAAGATCCTGGATGTGTTTGTTTTTGGCAGAACTTTCATTCTATTTATAAGAACATTTTTCTTGTGGAATGATGCGACGTCAAATTCGACCATTTCTGAATCTGGAATTCTGGATTCTCTTGGAAGGTGTTGCATTTTGTAAACTAGAAATGATTAGTGAATGTGATGCACTATAAAATAATTTATCAATCCAATATGTCAAAAAAAAAAAAAAACAGCAGAATAATTTTTTTTACTTCTTATACTAAATTTAGGGATATAATAAATTCTTCTGTCAATAATATTTAAATTTAAAAATTGTAATATATATATTTAAAAGTTTAAATTTGTTCCACAAAATTTTGTGTACTATTAATGAATAAAAAGATAATGTCTCATTAAAATATTAATACTAAGTAAAAAATTTACTAACAGTAAAAGATTTTTAACAATTTTTTAATAATATAATAACACAATAGTGAATAATAATATAAATTAATTTATACTAATTATGAATTAAATTTAAATTTAAGAATTAAATATAACAAACTTTATCACTCATTTAAAAGGTTTTTAAGTTATTTTAAGGCTAATAAAAACTCACACCTGGGGAAATATTTCTATTTTCTATACTTTGAGATGTTTCTTTCATTTTAACAACCAACCTGCTGTCTTATACTTTAGCGTTCACACTATCATGATTTAAAAATATCGTACTTATCAAAATAAAAATAAGGAAAACTGAGGGGGACTAAAAATATTTTCATATTTTAGATGTGGGTTTTGCATAATTTCGAGGTGCAATGATATTCACAATAAAACTCAATTGCATTTATGACAGTGATGAATGCGAATAATGAACGTGGATATATTGGCAATAACTCTAATTCATTTTATTTGTAGAACGAGGATTTTGTTTTTTAAAATTACTTCCAATTGCAATTTTAGTTTCTAAGTTACAAATTATGGTCCACAAATTCAATATGGGATGCTGCAGATTGTACTGCAATTATAATTTTATGATGCAATTATCATATTTTTTTTATAATTTTTCTAATTATAACAAAATCGCAACCACAATTATAACTATATATAGCTCTATCATATTTCAACAAAGGAAAAAACATCTGGCACATATCTCACACACCAGGCCAACATAGAATAACATAAATATAAATCCCAGTTTTATATGTTTTAGGAGGCCAGTGTGATAAATAAACGTATGCATATATAACATTGTTCTTCAGTAGAAGTAAATTTGAATCCTTGCTATGTAAATGTTACAAAAGTTAAGTCACCTTTACGTCAGATGAACCACATACACCATCATTAATTTATCAATCTACTCATGGAATTTGACTGCAAAATTAAGGAGGGCCAATTCATTCTTTCATTTTGTCCTCGTACATTTTCATGGCTCATACCATTCCCATACACCAAATGCAACAATTTAGCATGTTATCCATTCATCCAGAGTTCTAAATTGTAGTTACAATTTTATTATAATTAGTAAAATTATAAAAAAATGCAAAAAAAATATAATTGTCATGATACAAAATTATAAAATATTGTGGATGTGGTACAATTTTCAGTTGTAATATTGTGACGGATTGCAATTTAAATTCTTGCATGCATCCCAACCGAAATATTCCAATTTGATCGCTCAAATATGAAATTGAATATAAAAATAATATATATCATACTTAAATTTAATTGAAATATAATTTTTTAAATTAAATGTAATCTGAGAACTAATATATAATTAAAAATTATAGTTATTAAATTGAGCCCAATTCAAATAACTAAAAAAAAATTAAAACTCATTTCAAATATTAAACCAATCCTTTATTCATATTCAAACCGGCAGTGATAAAACATATCAAGTTTTGGATTGGCCCAGTCAAGTTGGAATCAGAAGAAACGAAAAGAACTCCCACAAGCTGCAGTCTTCAAAAGTTGTCCAGAAAAGAGCTCCCGCAAACTACGATGTAGTCTTCAAAAGTTGTCCAGAAAAGAACTCCCACTAAACAACAGCTGGCAGCAGATGCAGGTTCTGATCATAGATCCTGAATGACCCTATTAGAGCAATTTCACCAGAGGATTGCAATGGATATTTGGCCACAAAACTAAAAACAAAAGGACAAAAATTAAATAGAAAGAATTCCTGTGAGTCCCAGACGGAAGGGACTTGTTTCCCGCTCGGAAGGGCATCCCGCTTTTATTATTATTATTTCGTCAGAATGTGACTATGGGATAGTGTGCACAGAGAGCTGTGCAGCCTTCTCCGAAACACATTTTGGGAGTTAGCAGTAGCATATTTTATAGGTGAAGCGTGTATTTTTCTCATTTCTGGGACGAGCGCTTCTAGGTTCACGCCCGAAAGGTCATCACGTCTTCTAAAAAATTGTTTGGTATACATTATATAATATATGTAATTATTTTAAAATAATTTTAAAATATTAAATTATTTATAAATTTTTATTTGATATAATAATTATAATTATTTATTATATTTAATAGTCTTTTGTATTTTCATGACCCCTTCGTTAATTTTTTTACCATAAATTCTTTACTTCGTATAAAATCTATAAAAATATAAAGAATATAATCATTTAGATGATTGGGTATAATTAATTACAATTGTTATACAAATCAAAATTTATAAAGAATTTGATATTTAAAAATTATTTAAAATAATTTAATATTATACATAATGTTTATCTAAAAATTTCTTCTCATTATTTATATTTTTTTAAAAATAAAAAAGTATGTATATATTTTTTAAAATAAAAAATATAAATATAATTAAATTTACAGGATATGTTGGTTGAAGGAGAAATAATTGATATAATAGAGAACATTTGTTATTAAGAAACGTATACTTTGAGATGGTTTGATTCATAGAAATAATATAAAAAATGTAATTTTTTGAAAAATAAAAAATCCTTAAGTTATGTGAATAGTTACTAACTATGAAATGAAAAAAAAAAATTCTTTAGAAGTTCTATTTTCTTTAGAACATGAGAAGTTACTTGCCAACACTCATTTGATAAGGAAAACTTCTTATATTTTTAATATATAATGATTATTTTAACTTTTAATCCTCATATTTGAAAGCTATAATAAATATTTATTAATGATAAATTTAATTTATTAATTATAAAAAAATATACTTATTCAAATAAAATTATTAATTCAAAATATAAACATTTTATTAATTATATAATAAATAAAATGAGTACTACATAAAATTTTATAAAATAAAAATTAAATATAATATCATAAATATTATTATAATAATAGAAATTTAATTCTGCATAGAATTATAATTATTATATATATTATATTATCTATTATTTTATACTTATTATATTTATTGTTTTAATTTTCAATTACAAAAATAAAAATTATATTTTTATTATCTATTTTATATAAATTTAATAGAATTACTTATTTTTTATATTAATTATTTTACTAATGTTTAAATTATACTTCATTTCAATTATATTAAAATAATTTAAAAGACATATTAATTTTTTATATCAACCTATTTCACTTTTTTATGGTAAGATAAAAAAAAGACATTACCAATTTATAAAAATTATATTGAAAAAAGAGATTTGAAATATAATTTAAAAATATAATTAGATATAATTTAAATTAATTAATATTTCTTATTTTTAATATTATAATTTTAAAAAATGCATTAGTCATTTTAATAATACATTTAGAAAGTTCAGTGTTTAATCAATTAAAATATAGAAAAATAATTTTTGATAAATATTAATTTTTTAATATCACTCAATAACTTTAAATATTTTTTAAATATTGCAAAAAATTATTTTCTAAAACATTTAACTCCTCATCGAAACTTACCCTTTTCATGGAAAGGAAACAGCTTCTTTGTATAATGGTATTAATTAATCTGAGACAATGTGAAATTTATTGTACCTAAACTGACAGACATGAAATTTAAGAGGCAATTAATGAGTAGCTCGGCGGATGAGAATAAGGCATCTTTCATAGACTTAGGCGATTGCACGTCTCTTGTGCGCTTACATAGCTAGCTTTATCATATGGGATGCAGAGTGATGATTAGCAATGATTTAGTAGCAAAGGGTCCGGATCATATATTAAACATTTTATATTTCAATTTGAAGTTTACGTTAGATTTTAGGAGTAAAAGGCTAAAGGCTTGTGCACGCTAATTTTGCTTCAGCAAGTATTTTAATCGGTTATAATATAAAATAAAATTTTAATAATGGATGGAAGGTGATGGTGTGGTTATTGGAGAAAGTTTCTATACAATGTTTTAATAAGATGATAAATGCAAATAGGAAATAAAGGTATTGAAATAGTTTTGTTATTATTAAACTTGGTAACTTATACTTGCAGTGGAACAGTTGATGCCTTTTTATAGACGTATTTCACTTGCTTGAACCCTCTCAAAAATTTTGATATTTTCACAAAATATCACCACCTAAATGTTTCATAACTTGCTATATTTTTATTACACTAGCTCTACAATTTTCTAATGTTATTTAATTTTTACACTAGATACTAAGGATATATATATATATATATATATATATTACCATTTATTGTCTTGCACTTAGTTTTACATGCCATCCAATTTCCTAGGTTTTTCAACAATTTTCTAGATTAATTTTCAATGCTCCCCCTTAATCTAGAAAAGTCTAATACTCCAAGTATGTTTCTGAATTTGATGAACTTTTCTGTTGAGATTGTCTTGGTGAAGACATCTGCTAACTGGTCGTCAATCTTGCAAAATTCCATGCTAATTTCTCCTTGATCCACGAGTTCTCTGATGAAATGGTGTCTAATTTCAATATGCTTCATACGGCCATGAAATACTAGATTTTTTGTCATTGCATTTGTTAACGTATGATCACAATGTATCGCTATTAGAATTTTCATGTTTTATTGTAGATCTTCAAGAACTCTTCTAAGCCATATTACTTCGCATGCAACACTTGATGTAGCCATGTATTTTTCTTCTGCTAATTATAGTGCTACAGTTTTTTGCTTCTTTGATGCCTATGATATTGTCTTGGTGCCAAGTTTAAATACATACCCACTTGTACTTTTCATCTCATTTATGCTCCCAGCCTAGTCATTATCTGTTTAACCTGTCAAATTATAGTTTTTCTCTATCTCATATAGAATGCTAAAATTCTTCGTACCTTTGACATATCTTAAGATCCTCTTTGCTACTAAGAAAAGAGCTTTGCTTGGATCACTTGTGAATTTAGATACAATGTTGATCGCATGCATAATATCTAGTCTTGTGTTTGTTAAGTAGATCAGTGAGCCAACTAGGTTTCTGTATGTTGCTACATCAACTTTCTCTTGTCCATCATTCTTGGACAATTTCTCATTCATTGCCATAGGTATGGCGAGTGGTTTGCAATCTTTCATCCTAAACTTATTTAGTAAATCATTTACATACTTTTCTTGTGAGATAAAGATTAATTCGTCCTCGTGCTTGACGTGTATGCCAAGGAAATATCTCATGAGTCCAAAGTCATCATTTCATATTCTTGCATTATAGATTTCTTGAACTCCTCTGTCATCTTTAAGTTGTTACTAGTATGGATCAAGTCATCCACATATAAGCATAATATCAAGAAATCATTGCCATTCTTTTTCATGTATAGTGATGGCTCAATTAGGTTTTTGATAAGGCTATGCTCAATGAAACATCTATCAATCTTGCTATTCCATGCTCAAAGAGCTTGTCTAAGTCCATTTAGTGCCCTTTTTAATCGATATACTTTGTCTTCCTTTCTTTAAATCTTGTACCCTTCTAATTGTTGCACGTAGACTTCTTCTTTAATTTCTCCAATTTGGAATGCTAATTTGATGTCTAGCTAGTAAACTTGAAACTTTTAGTTGCACAGTTAGGGTTAGCATAATTCAAAATTTTTCCATGTGTACAACTGGAGCAAATGTCTCATTAAAGTTAATGCGTAGCTATTGTGAATAACTTTTGGCAACAAGTGGAGCTTTATGTTTCTAAATTATTCCATCTTCATTATACTTGATTTTGTATATCCCTTTTAACCTTATGATTTTCTTGTCTTTTGGCTTTTGCATGAGCTCTCACATGTGATTTTTCTCAATCATTTTTATCTTCTTATCCATAGCCTTTCTCTAAACTTCTTCTTTAGCAGTTTTCTTGTATTTTTAAGGTTCACTTGTAAAGAATGCAACATTTACATACTTTGGATTTGGCTTGCATTGCCTTATTGATTTTCAAAGTTGTTATTGTGACACTTTTTCTTATTATTATTATTGTTGATCATGTTAAGTTATTGGTAAAGACAGTATGCTTGTGCTTGGATCACTTACTTCTTGTGGCTCATTGACTTTTTCATAAATCTTGACTTTTTTGTGGCTTTAGAATTCCATTGTTAGCTTGCTCTTTTTTTAAAGATTACATTTCTTAAAATTATGAACTATTTAGTCTCTACTTGAATAATTGTTACCCCTTAGACTAGTCGTTATACCCAATAAGGACACATCTTTTTCTTTTCTCATCCAGCTTTCCTCAATTCTCTTTTAGAATGTATGAGTATGCAACACATCCAAAATTTTTAAGATGATCAATAGTTGACTTCCTCTTGAACTATGTTTCATATGGAGTTTTGTTTAAGATTGCCTCAGTGGGAGAACAGTTGAGGATGTATATAATTATGTTAACTGCTTCTGCCCATAAACTCTTTGGCAAGTTCTTGTATTACAGCTTCAATCATGCCATTTTCATAATAGTTCTATTTTTCTTTTCGATGACACCATTTTGTTATGGTGTATGTCGAATGGTGAGCTCCTTTTTAATGCCTTGTTCTTTACAAAAATTAATGAAACTATGATCATTAAATTCTCCCTCATGATCTATTTTAAGAATTTTGAAAGAATGCCTACTTTACTTTTCCATTAGGGCTTTGAACTCCATAAAGCAAGTGAATGCATCTGACTTTTGTTGAATAAAGTACATCTACATCATTTAGGTGTAGTCATAAATGAAGAAAATAAAATATCCTTTTCTTCCAACTCTAAAGGTATTTAATGGACCTTAAATGTTAGCATGCACCAATTAAAGTAAACACTTAACTCTCCAAGATATTTTTAGAAATGGCATCCTATGCATCTTGCCATAAATACAGCCTTTCCAAATTTTATTTTCAAATATGATAAAAGGAAGCCCAAGCACCATATTCTTTTACTTTAGAAATTTGAGCCATTAAATTTCAAATGGCCATGCCTTAAGTGTTATAATGTGGACTCATCCACATTCTCACATTTCATTGCACACTTTTGCCTAAGTAATATTTCTAGAGTGAAAAACTTGTTAGGGGCCATTTTGATAGGCGATATAACTTAGTCTTTCTTCTTGTCAACAATGATGCATTTATTTTCATAAAAAATAACTTTATGATTTTTGTAGATCAATTGGCCCACACTTAGAAGATTTTAAGCAACGCCTGGCACATAAAAAATATCAGGGATGTATTTTTAGGTACTGTTTTGAGTTTTAACGGTAATAATGCCTTTCTTTTCAATAGTGTGGATGTTCCCATCACTAAGTGTAACTTGGGATTTTATGGATTCATCAAGTTGCACAAAGCAACTTTTGTTCTTTATCATGTGATTTGAACAACCATTACCAATATACCAAACATCCCTTTATTCTTAAACATTAAGTGCAGAGTATACAATGTTATCAAGGAATTCATTATTTTCTAAAAAATTAGCTTTTTCTTTCTATTAGTACCAACAATCTTTTTCATAGTGGAGGTGTTTTTTTACATCTTTTGCATTTATACCAATAATATTTTGTGTCATGATTATTCTTCTTGTACAATTTGCAATAGAAGCTTGATGTTTCATTGCTCCCTTGCTTTCCACTCCCCTTACCACAATTAGTAAAAGCTCCTCTTTTTTTTAAGGATTTTTGTTATGATTATTTTTCTTATCTCCATCATTTTTGAAGACATTTATTTTTTTTAAATGCTTGCTCTAATGGCTACTTAAATATTTTCAATCTTGCTTCATAAGCTTCTAAAGAAACTATTAATTCCATTAGAGTGAGATTAGGCAAATTTCGATTCTTTTATGGTAGCCACAATGTGATCAAATTTTGTAGGAAAACTTCTTAATATATTTTGTGTAATTTTCTTATCTTCTATCATGTCCCTATAACTTCTAATTTGATTAAAGATATTAAAGATACGAGAGAAAAAAGATTGCATTGATTCATCTTCTTTCATAAGTAAAGTGTTAAAATCTTTCCATAAAGATTGGAGTTTGACGGAAATTACCTTATCCACACCTTTGAACTCATTTTTGAGTGTCTCTTATGCCTCTCTTGCATTGCTTGCTTGCATGATCCTTAGAAAAATCTCCTTGCTGACTCCTTGCTAGATGAATAACAAAGCCTTAACATCATGTTACTTGTTCTTCTTGTACTCCTTTTGCTTTTCTTCTATCCATGTAGCCAATTCTTTTTTACTTTTGAAGGATTTGATAATCACTCCTTATAACATCCTAGAAATCTAGTGAGATAAATAAAGTCTTCATTTGTATGCTCCAATAGTTATACGCTTCCTCATTAAAAATAAGAACTAAGGTTTAGGTATAATTAAAGGTGGGTTAGGCAAGTGATGCAAGGTTAGCCATTGGGATCAAATACTGCTTTGATACCAATGTTAGATTTTAGGAGTAAGAGGTTTAAGGCTTGTGCACATTAATTTTGCTTCAACAAGTATTTTAATTAGTTGTAATATAAAATAGAATTTTGATAATGGATGGAAGGTGATGGCATGGTTATTGGAGAAGGTTTCTATACAATGTTTTTATAAGATAATAAATCTAAATGGAAGAGAAAAGTATTGGAATAGCTTTATTATTGTTGAACTTGGTAACTTCTACTTATAATGGAATAACTAATGCCTTTAAAGGCATATACTTGAACCTTCTCAAAGGTTTTGATATTTTCACAAAATAATATTGCCAAAATACTTCTTTAACTTGCTATTTTTACTACATTGGCTCTACAATTTTCTAGAATTATTTAATTTTTACACTAAAATATTAGGGATATAATTTTTTACTATTTATTATCATGCACTTAGTTTTGCATGCATCCAATTTCCTAGGTTTTTCAACAATTTTCTAAACTTTTTTAGATTAATTTTCAATAGTTTAAATTTAATTTTTTATTATTATTACTATAAAATATTTTATGTTATTAATAAATGAGAATGATATATATCAATAAAAAAACAATAATTAATAATTTTTAATAATAATTCATAAAAAATTTAATAATTTTTATTAATATGATAATATAAAAACAATTTATTTTAATAATAGATGAAGTATAAATTCTTAAATTTATTCAATATTAATATATTAAAACATATAATTATGCACATAATTGACATAATTGATTAATTGTGCAATATATATATATATATATATATATATATATATATATATATATATATATATATATATATATATATATATATATATATATATAAGAAAATGGGGAGTGCAGCCCGTGTATATCAATTTGTTTTTAAGTTTAAAGTGTAGGAGAGGTGTAGCTGTCCAATAAGTCTGTGAATGGCGGTTAGTCTATTTGTTGGTAGATTTTTGTAAATTTTAATTTTTGTATGTAAATTTGTCTAAAGAATAATTTAATTTACATAAAAAAAATTTCTACAGGAAATTAAAGTTTCAAAAAAATAACTTTTTGTATAAACTTTTTGAGAAATACTCAAAGTTATTTAATTGATATATAGAAAGTAATACTTCCTAAAAAGTAACTTCCTATATTTTATTTAATTTAACTTTGAATATCTTAAAAAGTACTAATAAAATTATTATTATATCTTTAATATTAGTATAGCATAAATTAATAAATTTTAATTATTATTAATTAAATTTAATAAGAATAATTTTATCATTATATTCATTAATAACACAGGAAATAGAACTTACCTAGGGGGAGATGGGTAAGTAATTTTTCATATTTTATGAGGAACAGAATTTCCCAAAAAATTCTATTTTCTTCAATTTTTAAAATAATGGCAAATCAAACTACTTCTAAGGTTGAATTCGGCTTGATTTACATCCTACTTTTTGTTTTAGAGGTTCGTTTATAAGTAGGTTAAATTCAGTTTGACCTATGTGGTCCGCAGTCTGCAAGCTCAGTTGCAAATAGATTGAGCTAATTTGAATAATTTTTTTATTCTTAATTTTTAAAATTTTACATTAATTTATATTCTCAATTTATATAAAATTATATTTACTTCTTGTATCCCTAATTATATAGAATTGTGTTATAAATTACTTTTAAATAATATTTTTAATTTTAAAAATATTTTATAATTTATATATATGTACATAATATTTATACATAAATTTCAATATATTATAATTTATTTATAAATAAATATATAACATTTTAAAATAATTTTAAAATTGTTATTATTTAAAATATTTAAAATTGAAAAAAAATTACAAACTGTTTTAACTATATACAAATTTTTTAAGATCAGATTAAAATTTCCATATTAAATGATCATAAAATGCACAAGATGGCCCGAGCGGATCTATTCGCGGCGTTTCACAGCACTAAGAAAAAGGGGCAGAGGGCATGTGAACTTTGCTGATCGATGAAAACAAAGTGTGGTTTTCATGCAGGATTGATTATTGAATAATATTGACGAATTTCTTACACAAAGCGAGTGCAATTCGTGCCTCTAATGTGAGATATATTGAAAAGAAATTATTTGCATCTATCTTGCAGTTAAATTAGAGCCATTGTTAAAAATTCACAAAATAAGAATTTTTATTATTTCACAATTTAAAAAATTATAAAATAATTTAATATGTTTGATCTAAAATTCTTAAATAAATTAGTTTTCAGCTAACACGATGCATGAATTTTATACAAATTTTTTTATTGAAAACAATTATAAAATTATTTCATAAATAAAAAATAATTATATATATGTTTTTTCAAATTATTATTTTGATGATGGAATGAATTTTGGGTATTGTATAAGTGGTATAAATTTAGTCAATAATTTTGTAACATATAAACATTATATTTTACAAACTAACGTGCACCCTATATGACAACTAAACATGATAATTTAGCAGAAATCTCAAATACGTGTGTGTGTGTGTGTGTGTTTTAATCAAGTCAGAAGGCATTGGAAAAATAAGTTAGGTTCTTTCTACAATAACCTTAAAATTTTAAAATTTGGAAAAAAACATATTTTGAAATCATTAATTTAAAATTATTCAATTATAATTGATTATTTTTTAATAAATATAATTAAATAATTTTAATTTAATAACTTTAAAAATTGTTACATTATTTTAAATTTTAAAGTCCTTATGACACTATGAAGTTTACCTCAAAAATGAGTTGAAAAGAAATCCGTACAATCTATTTCTTTCTACCGCGAACATCTTTAATAGAGCATACTATCCTAATTTTTTTTAATGGAAAGCAGCAGCATCGATAAAACTACTAGTCACAATGTTTGAAAAATTATGTTAGCCTTCTTTAGATATAAAAGAGTCAATATATATTAAGAGAGACATAAGAGTCTTGCGCTAATCCCATGCAGAAAATATTTCCACTCCTACCGTGCCATAAATTTTAACTATGGAAATATTTTTAGTTTTACCCTTATATTGAAATTTTCAGTAATACTTGTTATTGTATTGAGATAAATTAAAAAAATATTCACTTAATTTTAAAAATCACTCAATCTTGATGTTATATTTATTGATTTATCTAAATATAATAAAAAAATATTATTAAGATTTCAGTTCTGTGAAGACTAAAATTTTTTCCTTTGACAAGAAAGCAAATCACTTCTTAAATTTGTGGAACTACTCAATCTTGATATTAAAATATCTTATTTATCAAAACGAGAGCAAAAATAATATTAAAATTTCAGAAATAAAAAATATTTCCTTCCACATGCATCTCCAATGGGTTGGATCAGGTTACATTTCCCAGATAAGAAATGGGCTTTGTGCCACATATGCCACATACTCTTTCATGGGCCCAAATCGTGACTGGTCCATGCAAAATGTCACGTCGAGGAAAGTCTTGCTGAGTTTGTAACCCATCAGACGGCAACAACATATGAACAAAAGATCAGCCAGACTCAATAGTATTATTCAATCTTATTTTTAATATATGAAAGAGAGGGAAATGCTCACAAACCTCAACCGGAGATTTTGAAAAAATTACTTATTATCTGACAATATTATAATCTTAAAAATCAATATTAAAAGGTCTTTCTTTTTGCACACATTAAAAATGGTTTTCTTTACATGAAAAGAATTGAGAGCATCATTATTTAAACTATTATTTAATTATCTCAGCATCTTTAATAGTAATATTTAATATTAATTTGAATTTTCTTCCTTTTGAGTGTCTTGAGTTTGAATCAAAGAGCTTAAATTAAATTTATTAACTTTATATGAAATTTTTTTAATTTTAGATAATTAAATATAATTTTTTGAAAAAATAAAAAAAAATATAACGAAAAGATTAAAATTCTATTTTAGTCATCAACATATATGATTTGCATCAATTTTACTTTTGCAATAAAATTCATATTAATTTGATCTAATTCAATTAAAATTTCAATTCTTCACAAAAATTAAATCGATATAAATTTTAATCTTTATAAAGATTAAAATTTTATTTGAGTTTAAAATTTTAAGAATTAAATTAATATAAATTTTATTTTAAAAATAAAATTAATATAAATTAAATATTTTAAAAATTAAAATATAATTTTAATTGAAGGGAAAATTTTAAAATTTTCCAAAAAATTCATGTGAGATTTGAATTTAGAACAGTTAAATGACGCACACTCCTATTGTTGCAATTTCCTATTGAGTTATGTCGAGGGGAAAGAAAAATGTCTGGTCTCGAGCACTTTTGACTGAATATTTGAGAATTTAAAACCCACAAAGCTAAGGTCGTCTTTTTGTCAGGTGCGGTGCAAGCTTTTGCGCTCTCAATTATGGGAGATTGGAAGCTTGATTGAACCAAAGAGCTTTACTTTTCCATGTGTCAAGCTTTTTAATGACACTAGGTTCAATTTTATTAGGCTTTCTACCTTTCCACCTGTGACTTCCAATTTTGATGTTGACCTCGACCTAATTTTTAGATGCACTTTTGCGTACACCATACCCGACAGAAATATTAATTTAATTTACAATTTCATTTTTATCAAAAAAATATGTTTTAAAAAAATATCTTATATAAATATATATATTTTAATAAAAAAGTTATATATTATTTGTTAGGACCGTGTTTATGAATAAGTAAGTAAAATATTTATCTTAAGCTCCTAATTTTTCCTAAACTTCATTTATAATTTTTTTTTAATCATTGGTCAATGACCAATATATTAATTATTGGACAAGAGGAATGAGTGTTCTCAAAATATTAACTTACAACACTACCACTATCAAGTCTAAAATTATATTTTTGTCCATCTCATTAATTAAGGAATGTTATATTATGAGTTAATAAAATGCACACATAATTTAGTTATAAATTTGAATATGTTATTAAAAAGTTATATATTAGTAATCCAATCATAATATTGTGTTCATATATTATTACCAATTAACAATTTTTAATATTATAATTTATAATAGTCATTTTTTTTAATTATATATACTATAAAATTTTAATATTTTCTCTTCAAATTTTATTAATTCTCACATTTTGTTCTTTCTTCTCACTATTATTTTCGTACTCTTTTAAAGTGAATTATCAAAGTAAATTAATATTAAATTGTTACAATAAATAGTATAACATGCAATTCTCTTTGTTTCTAAGTTTCTAAAGTCTATCATTTCATCATTTTTTTCTTATTTACTTTGTACATCTATTTTATTTTATTTTTATACTTTGTAACAATGGAAGAAGTCAAGTAGAAAATATGAATTTATCTTTGAAAAATTAAAGGGAAAAAAAGAAGTTAAAAAGTTAATTTAATTTCAACGTGGTATTTTTGACAAATTTGTTATTATTTATAAAAGGAATATAAGAAATAGTTCAATTGATAAATAAATAATTATAGAATATTATTGATAATATCTATAACGATTGCTATAATCAAAAGAAATTTTTTGAAATTAAAATTATTTAAATCTTATATGAGATTAACTATATTACAAAATAAATTAAATAGAATAGTCATATTATTTATTGAGAGTAAAATATTTGAATTACTTGATTACAAAACTTTAATAAGTGATTTTGTAACTTGAAAGTTAGAAGAATAATATGAGAATTTAATAATTTATATTATATTAGACCCTTTAATAATTGTTAGTAAATAGGTTCCACATCTATTATATTCTGCTATTTGTATCCTGAATTATAATATATATAGTGACTGCCTAACTCAATTGAGTATATGACAATACAGATCTTTCTTAATTAACATGGTATCAGTAGGATTACTTGTGTGTCTTCAGGTGGCATTTTCTATTTTCCAGATAATTTTCTTCTGGTTTTCTACTGTGCTTGTTGGATATGGATACTAGTTCTGATTTCATGAACAATTCTGAGGGTCCCAATAGTTCTGGAAATTCAAGAAGAGAATTCAGATCTAATTTTTCAGAATTATTACCAGTAGGAGGAATAATAACAGAACGAATGTTAGATATTGAAGGATGATAATATGTTACTTGAAAAAGAGTAATTGAATATTATTTTGATGAAATTCGTATGACACATCACTTTACTCAAGAACCACCCATAGAAGATCCAGATCAACAATGGATCATAGAAGATTGTCGGTTATTCAGGTTGGTTTGTAATACTTTAACTATTGAAGTTGAAGATAACACAGCTCATTGTCGTACTGTTAAAGAGTTATGAGAGTCTATTGAAAGTCTATATTCGAAAAAGGATGATTTGAATCAGGTATATGATCTGACTGTGTCTTTGTTTCAATCAGATGAGAGAGGTAAGACTAATGCTTAAATTTATACTAAATTCAATCGTATTTATGAATAATGGAATTCTCTACTGCCCATTACTAGTGATGTTAATGCAATGCATTCTCAGCAAGAACAATTAGCTACTTTGTGTTATTTGATGCGTTTACCTCCTGAGTTTAGTACAACACGACAGCAGATCTTATCTAGTTATGAGCCCCTCACCCGAAAAACAGCTTATTATCAAGTTTAAAGAGCATCCAAAGATATTTCTTCCTCTTCTCCATCTTCAAATATGAACGAGTCAGCAGCATTAGTTGGTTCAGGTGCTCGTGGAGGCCGTGGTAATTCTAGAGGTGGTAAGGGAAGAGGAAGAGGGCAAGGTCACTTTAATGAAGAAGGAAGAGAAGGTGATTGGCGGAATCACTCTAGTGAAGGAGGGAGAGGAGGTGATTCAGTTGTGATTTACTATCATTGTCAAGAACAAGGACACATCAAGAAATTCTGTCCAAAGTTAGTAGTAAAGAATACCCAACAGTCCAGGTTTGCTCATATGGCATAAGAGTCAGAAATCAATGGTAAATTATTATCTGATAACGAATATGCTGAGTACTTGCAATTAAAGGCTTCTGTACAACTGCCACCCACCTAACCTATTGCCACCATAGTTCACACAGGTAATCCTACTGCATGTCTATCCCATTCCAATTCTGGATGGGTCATTGACTCTGGGGCTACTGATCATATAACGGGTCAAACAGGTATACTATCTTCATTTAATAATTCTCATCCTTCACATGTCACTTTAGCTAATAGGTCTATTGCTTCTATTGTTGGAAGTGGCATGGTTAATCTCACCTCTGATATCTCTTTGTCTAATGTTTTGTGTCTTCTAAATTTTTTATTTAATTTACTTTCAGTTAGCCAAATTATCCGTGCTTATAATTATGGTATTTTTTTCTTTCCTGATTGTTGTGTATTTCAGGATCTGTTAACGAAGAAGATTTTTGGTAAGGGATATGAATCTAGGGGCTTATATGTGCTGAATGACAAAATTTCTTAATCAATTCCTACTGCTGCTACCCCCACTTTACATCAATTGCACTGTCGCCTTGGCCATCACTCGTTGATCTCTTTACGAAAATTGTGTCCTAGTTTAGCGTCTGTCTCTCATTGAGATTATGAGTCTTGTCAATTTATTAAACAGCATCGTTAATCTTATATTTCTAGAGTTAATAAGCAGGTTTCATCCCCCTTTGAGTTAGTACATTCAAATATTTAGGGGCCTTGCCCAGTTATTTCAAAGTCTGATTTTCATTATTTTGTGTCTTTTGTGGATGATTATTCAAGAATGACTTGGCTCTATTTAATAAAAAATCATTCAGAGTTGTTTAATGTCTTTTGTACTTTTCATGCTGAGGTTACAAATTAATTTCAGATAACTATTCATAATTTTTGAAGTGATAATGCTAAAGAGTATTTCTCTACACAGTTTTCAGCTTATTTGTCTCAGCATGGTATAATTCATCAGTCTTCTTGTGCTGTCACTCCACAACAAAATGGAGTAGCTGAACGAAAAAAATTGATATTTACTAGAAGTTTCTCGGGCACTTTTATTTGAAATGAAAGTTCCTAAAGTTTTTTAGGCAGATGCAGTTTCTACAGCCTATTTTCTCATCAATCGCATGCCTTCTTCTATTCTTAGTGGTCAGGTACCTTTTTCTATTTTATTTCCTTCTAAGCCTTTTTTTCCTATTTCCCCCCGTATTTTTGGGTGTACCTATTTTGTTCATGATCACCGTTCCCAAGCATCGAAATTGGATCCTCGGTCTTTGAAGTATGTTTTTCTTAGCTATTCTCATACTCAAAAAGGGTATCGATATTTTTCTCCTGAATTAAATCGTTATATTATTTCTTCTGATGTTTCATTTTTTAAGTCTACCCCATTCTTTGAGCCGTCTCCATCTTCCTCCCTCTTGCCAAAATCAGATCATGTTAATGAATACTGTCTTGTACTTTCTCCTTTACTGGACTCACAAGTTCCTCCATCGCAAAATTTGGTTCGGCCTCCCATTCAGTTTATTTATTCTCGTAGAGTGCAAGTACCACCAGCAGCTTATCTACCGGTCATGCAACAACCATCTGATCCAGACTTGCTCTCCTACAGTCTGTCAGCTTCATCTCCTCTATCAACTTCTTCCTCATCAGATCCTCCACCTATGTCTTCTGATTTGGATCTTCCTATTGCTCACCGAAAAGGTATCCATACTTGCACTCAGAAAGGTAACCCTCACCACCCTTATTCCATCTCCACCTATGTATCTTATTCTTCTTTACATGCTTCTTCTCAAGCCTTTATTACTTCTTTAGATTCTATTATTGTTCCTAAGTCCTATTTTGAAACTCTTTCTCATAATGGGTGGCATGCTGCTATGGAGGAAGAAATGACAGCTCTTGAAGCTAATCGGACATGAGATCTTGTGCCTTTACCTGATGGTAAATAATCCATTAGTTGCAAATGGGTATTTACAGTCAAAGTAAATCCGGATGGTTTCATTGCTCGTTTAAAAGCGCGTCTAGTCGCTAAAGGATATGCTCAGACTTATGGTGTTGATTATTTAGAGACTTTTTCACCTGTGACCAAGATTACCTTTATTCATTTACTCATCTCTCTTGCTGCTACTCATGATTGGTCTCTTCACCAATTGGATGTTAAAAATACCTTTTTACATGGAGATTTGAATGAGGAAATGTACATGGAGCAACCACCTGGGTTTATTACTCAGAGGGAGTGTGGCAAGGTATTATGTTTAAAAAAATTATTATATGGATTGAAACAATCTCCTTGAACTTGATTTGGAAGATTCAATGAAGTAGTGACAAAATTCGGAATAAAGAAATGTGATCATGACCACTCTGTGTTTTATAGGCAGTCTAGTTCAGAATGTATTCTTCTAACTGTATATGTTGATGATATTGTGATCATAGGGAGTGACAAGTTAGGGATCTCACAATTGAAAGCCTTTCTTCAGGCTAACTTCCAGATTAAGGACTTGGGAGCGCTTCGGTATTTTTTAGGCATTGAAATTGCTCGAGAGCGAAAAGGGTTCTTCTTATCTCAAAGGAAATATGTGCTTGATCTTTTGAATGAAACAAGAATGATTGGAGCTAAACCATGTGAAAACACTATGATTACAAATATTAAGCTTAATCCAGAAGATGGGGAGTTACTTGAAAATCCTGAACGGTACAGGAGATTGGTGAAAAAATTAAACTATCTTACTATAACTAGACCTAATATTGTCTTTCCAGTAAGTGTGGTTAGTCAGTTTATGAACTCTCCGAGGACTTCCCATTGGGATGTTCTTACACACATTCTGAAGTATTTGAAAAAGGCACCTGGTTAAAAAGTCTCATATAAAAATCATGGTCATTGCAGAGTGGAGGCTTTTTCTAATGCAGACTGGGCCGGATGTCCTATAGATCGGAGATCAACTTCTGGGTATTGTGTATTTGTTAGAGAAAATCTTGTGTCATGAAAAAGTAAGAAGCAAGCAGTTGTATCTCGCTCCAGTGCAAAATCTAAATACCAAGTTATGACTCATGCTACATCTGAACTTGTATGGATTAATTACCTTCTTTAGCAACTTGGCATTAAGACTCATGAGATTATGCAATTGTGGTGTGACAATCGAGCTGCTACTCACATTATCTCAAACCTAGTTTTTTATGAACGAACTAAGCATGTAGAGGTTAACTGTCATTTTATTCGACAGAAGTTATAAGAAGGAATTATCAATCCTAGACATATTAAAACAAAGGAACAATTAGCTAATTTATTTACTAAAACTCTTCCAGAAAAATGGATTGATGAAATTTGTAACAAGCTGGGTATAATTGACATCTATAGCCCAGCTTGAGGGGAAGTGTTAATAGATAGGTTCCACATCTATTATATTCTACTATATGTACCCTGTATTATGATATATATATATATATAGTGACTGTCTAACTCAGTTGAGTATATGGTAATACAAATCTCTCTTAATTAACAATAAGTTTGCCTAAGGTCTCAAAATATCTATATACGGCCATGTTATTTGTACTTATGATTTATATAGAAAATAATATTTAAAATTATAATAATAGGTAAGAATAAATTTTTCCTTAAAAATAAAAAATTATATTTATAAAAATTTTCATATTTAATTTAAATAAATAATATATTTTTATTTTATAATATATTTTATGAAAAATATTTTTCATCAATTGAGACAATAATATACAAATTCAAACTTTTATAAAATTGAGTATTTTCGTTGGAAAAATATTTTTAAAGAAAATTTTAAAAAAATATAAATATTTATACATAATATGTAATTTGATAATAAAAGCATTCAATCTCCATAGAGTTTAACATTTCTGTAAAATCTACGTCTGATTAGAAGATTTTAAGGAATTACAAATGAAATAAAAATTAATTTTTTATTAAGTTTTTAATATCATTATTTATTTTTAATAAATTCTTTCTATTTGATTCTCCTCATCTTTCAAAGATTTCAAATTATGTCATTTAATAGGAATAAAAAATATTTCTCTTTCATTATTATTATTATTATTATTATTATTATTATTATTATTATTATTATTATTACTGTTACCGCAGCTCATTTTCCCCACTAATGACAAGAAGGGTGTAATTCTATTCCTTTCATAAATCAAATGATTTAAAATAATAATAATAATAATGTCTTGATCTTATTTTCTTTTATTTAATTTAATTTAATTTTTATTTCTACGTATTCAACCAAACGAGACCAAAATTTCTTTTCATTTAATCCAAAGCTTATGTCTCCTCAATCAGAGAAAATAAAAGCAACTTACACACACAATCTGCACTAATAATATGCATTAAGGGCCCCTTATCTTTTATTCCCTCAGAACTTGCTAATCATTGTTCTCCTGCCGTAAATTAATAATTTTTATTATCTTTCTTTCTTTTTGTTTTAATAAAAATGTGAAAAAATATCTTTTTATTAGTTGAGGTATCTTAGTTGGGTGGAAAAACCTTTATAAGCACCCGTGCTTAACATTTTATGCCACCCCATCTTGAATTGACTCCACTCTTTTCACATAATATATAAAATGCATCATTATACTTATTTAAAAAGTTAAAAAAATAAAAAATTATAGATTTAAAATTATTTTTCAAGTTTCATATTTAATGGAAAGAATTGTAATAATGAAAAAAAATTATATAGAGAGAGTTTTTTGATAAGTTAAATTCATGTTAATCGTATAATAAATATACATACTATATTATTTTTTACATTATCCTTCTCCGAAGAAAAGAGCATCCTTGGCTAATAATTTGTTTGGGGCAACACTTTTTTCGTAAAAATTGTGGAAAGTATAATAATGTGTATTTAGCACAATTGTTTAAAAAGCAGGTGATTTTTAGTTGGAAATAATTGTAGTACTCTATTAACATAGTAATATATCAGTATATTATTAAATTTAATTATTAATTTATTATATAATATATTAAATTTTACATAAAAATAAATTTAAAATATTAATAATATATTACAATATCTCTCTTTTTAATTTTACAAAATAAGCAAGTGTGAAGAAAGGTTTATATGTACTCACGTTGTTATTATTTCAAAATTCATGACTTACCAGATTGAAGAAGAAAAGGTAACACTCCCGTCCGCATCCACGTCTAATTCTCGCAAACCCCACCCCCACTTTTTTACGTGACGTGTTGACTTCGCTGCATACTAATTTCACTCGGTGTGAGAAAATAGATAAAAACTTGTAAAATTACTGTGTTTAAGCAAAAATATGAAATATTGTGTGTATTTAATATACATGGATTCTTTTAATAATTATAATTATTGTATTTAACCATTTAAAAGGATGAAATTTTTTACATTCCTATAAAATTCATATTAAATAATGATCAAAATAATAATTATAACTGCAATTGCCTCCCAAAAACATCCAAATCCATCTTTATTTTCATTTTTAAGGTGTAGTTTTTCCACTCAGATTGCTTTAGGGAGAACAAGGGGCAATAAGATCATGATGATGTCAAATGTCTAAGGTCATTGTAATTGCATAACCATACCATTTGTCCCAAGGGCTTAGGTCTAGCTAGGCAAGTGAGAGTGTAGATGGAAACTTGGTAAGATAAATATCCAAAAAAAAAAAAAAGCAGCCAACTTTCGAACTTAAAGATTATCAAGTTTTAATCGTTTCTTTTTATGATGTAACTATTAGTACTTAGATGTTAATAAAAAAAATATTAGTACTCAGATGAAATTACCTCATATTAAATACTTTATAATAAAAAAGTACTCATCTATTAATACCAAACGAAAGCAGCTAGTTAAAATTGGTTCCCGTTCTCTCTCTAAATTGTGTTAAAAAAAAAGAATTATTTTAAATAATTCAAAATTTCTGTTGAACATATTTTTTAATGGAATCAAATTCAGTAAACCGGACTCTTATGCTCCAGTGATTAATTACTAGTTGTGTGCGAACATCAATAAAGTTGTGCAAACACATACACTATTAAAAAAGTTCAAATTCAGTTTTATAATAAAAAATCCAAGTGTTCTTAGCGAAAGGTCATGACGTACATGACATGTATTACGTAGACTTAAATGTTATTAACTAATTAATCTACATATCTACATAATATATAATTATTGACTCCGCATATCGTATAATATATACTTATTAATAATCTAGAATAATCATCCAAACTAATCGGATTCCCTACGTAATGCTACATATATCAGAAATAAAAATTTAAATATACATTAAAATTATCAATTAATATAAAATAATAGATTAAATTTACAAAATTTAATTTAATAAATATTAAAAAATTAAAATTTATATGGAATTTTTTTAATTTTAAACAACAAAAATGAAATTTCAAATTTTAGATTCAGGTTTCAGACGGCACAAAGTCAAATATTGCATATCTCTCTCGGCCTAAGTACTGGATCCGAGTGCAGTGCCCCGTCAAGGAGGCGGTTCCCCCAAAGGCCAGGACTTCCATCCCCGGACCCATCTAGGCATGTAAAATGAATGGAGCGGACTTATACGAGCTTTATCCGTGCGGGCTTTTGCTCACGCAAACTTACTCACAAAAGCCCGCATTTAATGCTAGCTTCCTTCTAGGGTGTGCGGTGCGGACTTATTCATGAGTAACTCGTATTTTTTTAATATATTTTTTAATTATTTTATTTTATAATATATAAATTATATTTTAATATTTTAAATTTTATTGAATTATTTAGGTAAAAAAAATTGAATTAGAGTATAGAAATTAGATTGAATTTATTAGGAAGTAATTGTATTGAATTTTTTTTAATATATATTATGTCTAAATATAAATAAAAAATAATAATTTTTTACCCGCAGTCAAGCTTACACGGGTTTATCCGCATAAGCCCACATCAAATGTTAGTTTCATGCAAAATTGTTCACATTAACGCGTGACCGCAGGTGACCGTGGGTTGTTCGCGATCACGGACCCCACTTTACATATCTAGATCCATCTGGAGGATGGAAACCCTGGACAAATGGCCAAATCACAGCCATTGTCTTTTGTCGATTATCGTACATGTGATGTAGCTAAATATTTCTTTTTGTTCGGAGTTGGAATTTGATTTTTATGACTGATTGATAGTTTACCTTTCCATTTTTGTATGAATTTTTTAATTTAAGCAAAAATAATTAAAAAATAATTTTTTTGTTAAATTTTAATATAATTTTTATTTAAAATAAAAATAGTTAAAAATTAATTGTTTTAATTTCAATATTAAAAAATTGCATTAATATAACAGATTAAGGAAATTACCATAAACAATTTTAATAAATAAGAAAAAAATTATAATTTATCTATTTATAATTTTACCTTTTTATATTTAATTTATACATAATTTTTTATGTTACAATTCACTAATATATGCTTTTAACTATTAATACTTTTCACCTAAATTATTTTTTTATTTAAAATTTAATAAAAATTCATATACTCCGCATGTGAAATTTACTTTTTAATTCAATTTAACACTTATTTATGACTAAATTATTCAAAAAAAAATTATCTTGTATAATTTAATTTATAAATTATTCAAATATGATTTTAAGTGATACAATTCAACTACTTATATTTTCAATCATTACACTTTGTCTATTTAAACTATTTTTCACTCAAAATTAAGAGAAAACTTGTATGCATTGTATGTCATCTTTATTTTTTTTAAAATTTTAACGCAATTTGACTTTCACTTAAAATTAATGTACTCCCAAAAAATTATATTTGATACCCTCTTTAATAATTATAAATTAAATTATAAAAGATAAATTTTTTTGAACAATTTAGTAATAAATAAGTGTTAAATTGAATTAAAATTTTAAAAAGTAAATTTCACATACGGAGTTTATGAATTTTTATTAAATTTTAAGTAAAAAAATAATCTAAGTGAAAAGTATTAATAGTTGAAAGCATATATTAGTAAATTGTAACATAAAAAATTATGTATAAATTAAATATAAAAAGGTAAAATTATAAATAAATAAAGTATAATTTTTTTCTTATTTATTAAAATTGTTTATGGTAATTTCCTGATAATCTGTTATATTAATGCAATTTTTTATTATTGAAATTAAAAATAATAATTTTTAACTATTTTATTTTAAATAAAAAATTACATTAAAGTTCAAAAAAAATATTTATTTTTTAATTATTTCTGCCTAAATTAAAAAATTCGTACAAAAATGATAAGGTAAACTATCAATTAATCATAAAAACCAAATTCCAACTTTGGTCTAATAAAAAGAAATATTTGACTACATCACACGTACGATGATCGACAAAAGACAATAGCTGTGATTTGGCCATTTGTCCGGGATTTCCACCCCCCGGATGCATTCGGGGGATGGAAGTCCTGGCCTTCCCAAAAACTCTAATAAATTGATGTATAGAACTCAAATTTTTAAATTTTATAAATTTACGAGAGATTTAAGTAAGATAAGTTGTAGAAGAAAATGAATATAACGTTATTAAAAATTCGAACATATACCACATCATGAATAGATTATCTAATAAAAACTTAAGCATAAAATTAAAAAAAAAGACAAATAAATACGATTTTTTTTAAGGAAAAGTTTCCTTTATTCATATAGCATACCAAATTTCTTGGCCAATAAACACATCTTTGTTTTTTTTTTAGAAAATATTTTCTTATAAGATAATTTCATCTTCATGTATTTTGTTAGCATTCTTTGTGATACAATGATATTTAATACTACCTTAGGACTTTATACTCCTTATATCATAAATTTGAATATTTAATCTTTGTGTATTAAATAAATTATTACTTATATAATTATATAAAAAAATAGTACATACAATCATTATAAAAAAGAAAAATAACTTTTTTTAAAAATTTATTTTTTACTAAATTTTTAATTTAATATTAATTATATAAGTATTTTTTACTATCTTAATGTTTTATATTCCTATTAAAAGTATTTTTCATCAACACAATCCAATCCTCGATCTGGACAAGCTGGAAGCTTAGATATTAAGGCAACTTAACTAATAGGAAAAGATTTTTAGTCACTTGAAATATTCAGTGGAAACAGATGGGCAGCCCACTATATAACCGATTACTGATGGGATGGCATGGTGGTATTCCCGTTGGCCCATTGGCACTTGTATACCTACGACCCACCCTTTAGCTGCCTCCAGTGGCCGTACAAAACGGAAAAGTGTACCTCTCTCTAGTCACTCTGGCACTAATCTCACTTCAGTTCCCCTAATTATTAGATTCATGACTCACACGCCACTTAGTGCACCATCATCAACACCCCCCCTCTTCCTCCTTTCCACTTCTTTATATACTCCACTTGGAGTTGTGAGCTCCACACTCTCATTCACTCACTCACCCACCTTAGAAACTGAAATGGAGTTCGAGGATCTTCCGAGTCGTATATCTATTGGGTTTCCTCTGGGCTTGGCCCTTCTGTTTACCGTTATCTTCTTCATGTGTTCTTTGCTCTGCTGCTGCTTGCATTGGGACAAGCTTCAAGCTTTGCTTCGTTCTTATGGGATTATTGTTGTCAATACAACCCACATGCAGCCACCACTTGATTTCACTTCCTTAATACCCCAGAAACCAGTCCTTCCTTATCAGGTAATAATCATTTTTCTTGCCCATCATAAGCTATCCAAAAGAAAATGTTATCTGTCTGATATTTTTAGGTTATATACCTTCAATTCTAATATACAAAATCATCAATTTCAAACTGTAAAGCACGAACTATGAATCATTAAAATAATTGTTGTAATTTATATTCTGTCAATACAATTTCGTGCATTTATACTAAAAAAGGATGGGGAGATAGAAATATTGTCCTGACAAAGTATTATTGAAGGATTAATATGGTCATTTTCATAATTCAGGATCATTCTACGTTTTACAATTCAAAAAATGAAAATATTGATTATTAATTATGAAATTCTTGCATACCATCTTAATTTGAAATAAGTACGAAAGATATAAGAATGTAATTATTCGCATAAAATTTGCAATTTTTTTTATAAAATTTTATAAATTTTTTTAATAAATCTTGTAATATGAAACTATAATGATTGCAATTTTAAAATTTTAAGAGCTATGAGATATTAAAAAAAAAAAATTGTATACTACTTTATATAAAATGTGGGTTTTTATGAAAAAATAATATAAAATTCACAAAATTGTGTCCATACTGCTCCAACTTGAAGTACCAGGAAAGATTGTCTTTCTACTAATTTTTAATTAGAAGCATTCGGTGAGAAGAAATTTTTAAAGTACAAGTGATGTTAATGAGATGATCTTGTGTTTGGTGATGAAGCAGATGGCTAAGCAGAAGCAGGTAGAGAGCTTGCCAGTGCTGATGCCAGGAGATGAGGTTCCAAGGTTCATAGCCATGGCCTGCCCTTGTCAACCTCCCAAGGATGAAAGAATCATTACCATCAAAATAGACAGCACCAATTGCTCCCAGTGATATTTGCAGTGCTGGAGAGCCTAAAATCCTTTTTAATATTATTTTTCTTAATTTCATTGGCTTCTTCTCCTCAACACTCAAGGAAAGTGAAGGAGAACTGGGAATGAAACTTTCAGTCTAAGTTTAGAGTAAAAAGTCGAACAAAAGCAGGCCCCAAGGAGACATCATCTGGACTGAAATTATTTTCAGAAAAAGGACAGAAACTTGTCTACTTTTCGGGCTTTGCAATATCGTGCTGCTTTTCTTCAGGATTTAGGATGATGGCCTTGGTTTTTCCCTTTTTTTTTTTTATTTCAAGGGCACTTTTTTTGTATATATTTTTTTGCCCCTTGAAGTATTCCAATTAGTCTTGTGGGAATGTGGAGATGAACCCTGTCCCCTATAATGTGTTTAGGTATTTTGATGGAAAAATTATAGATCCCTTTTTGTGCTTGAAATGTGAAATTTGTGTAGAGAGTAATTTCAGATTAATTTTATGAGAAGCATTCCCTTTTTCTGTTGGAAAATAATGTGATTCTCATGTGATATATCCCCCCCCCCCCACCCAAAATACTGAAAAAGTAAAAAGATTAAAAATAATAGCGGAACCAAAAACTTAAGAGTTACTGAGTTCAATGGTGAAGCTTTAAAGGGATACAAAGGATCTTAATCTTCCTAAAATTTTAAAATTATATATTAATATCATGCAATTAGATGAAATTTTTAAAAAAATATTATTAATATAAATCATTTGATCTCCAAAATTTTAAATCCCATTAATTGAGTGTAAATTTATATATTTAATTTTTAAATTTTTACTATGTTTTAGTACATAGAAAAAAATTATACTAATATACATTTTTATAAGTTTTGGGAATTTTTTTATTTTTGGTCAAAAATTTGAATGCTGAAATTACAACCTTTGCAAACATGTTCCACATTAAATCCATACAAAATTATAAGTTTTTTGTGAAAAAGTTATATGTTTGGTATAAATAATTGCAAATATTACAATAAAACTTTATAAAAACTTGCAGGTGTTTATAGTACAAAAGTATTATCCCTTAATTTTTGATCAAAATATTACCGATCTATTTATACTTATTAAAAAATAAAAATATAAGGTAAAAGTAATGTAATTATGATCGTTCTCAATTAAATTGCTTAAGTTGAAATCATTGACTAAACAATTAATTATTAACATCATCAAAATAATATATATATATATATGCGCGCGCGCACACTAACACAATTAAATTATTCAAAGGAATAAAAGTAAAATTATGCTCACTTATTTTGATTATTTAGCTTTCCACACAGATATATATATATATATATATATATATATATATATATATATATATATAGTGAGATTTAATTAAATTTGGTCCTATTCATTTATATTGTATTTCAATAATCTAATTATACATCAGTTGAAAGGAAAAAGAAAAAGGGGATTGCATGGTTTAAAGATCACAAATAAAATATTAAAGATATTTAAAAAGGAAACATTTCTAAAAATTTTAAAATTAAAAGAAAAATAATCATTAGTTAATAGTCAAAATTTTATAATATAGATATAATTAAATAATATTGAATACAAAATTACAATTTTTATGACTAACTCAAAATTGAAGAAAGCATGTGATTTATCTTATAATCTTATTACATTTTAATGTATTCAAATTATAAAATATAATAGATGCATATATAATAATTTAATATATTTTATACAAAATTTGGAGACATAGTGTCTTTATTTATACACGTAATCTCATATGTGGCTCCGCCACTACCTAAAAAGATAATGTCAAATACTATTGTAATATCAACAATATGGGTTCATGTATCAACCTTTTGTCAAATTGTTACATTACAAATATAAAAAATAAGCATTATAAAAAAGGTGGTTGTTATTGTATCTTAAAATTTCAAAATATAAAATGATATAATAAAATTTAAAATTATTATATTGAAACTATTTAATTATAATTATTTATTTCTAATGAATATGATCAAATAATTTCAATTTAATTATTCTTCATATTCCGATATCATTCCAAATTTTGAATGTGTTAGAAGACCTAAGAATTTACCTATTAAAATTTAATAACCTAACTAGTCGGTATTCCATTTGGTGAAGGAATTTGAAAATGCCACTGGCACTGAGCAATTTCCACTCCCTTAAACATGTACATTATGAAAAATTATAGATCCATTTTTGTGCTTGAAATGTGAAATTTGCGTAGAGTAATGTCAGATTAATTTTATGAGAAACATTAGCTTTTCCTGTTGAAAATAATGTGATTCTCATGTCCCAACTTTTCAAAAGGGGAAAAAAATTTGGCCAATCGTTTCACATGTTCAAAACGTTTTGAATGAATCCGGATTCTTCTTTTTAATCATTTTTTATTATTTTTAAAGAGATAAAAATATAATTTTTATTTCAAAACCTATTATTTTTTATTGAGATTTATAATTTTAAATAATATATATCTTTTTCTAATATTCATCATTTGTATTCTTAAAAAAAAAAAGGGAGTATCCTTATTCATTTTTAATTTAGATTCAAAAGATTAAATGGGTAAAAGATAGGGGTAGAAAATGGATTATGGCCCGCAATCCATTTTTACGAATTTGGATTCTAAAAATTGAACTTGTTTTTTAATGCAGGTGATACAAACTAACTTGTTACAGATTCAGTTCTTGACAGATAAAATTATATCTAACCTAATAAGTTAAATTCAAAAAAAATATAAGATTTAGGCTCTCTTTTAGGACTCAATAGATTTGTTGAGATTTTTATTTCTACCCAATTATTATACAGGTCGGGCTTAACCATGAAAATAAAAAATGGCCTGGCCTGATTAGATTAATTTAATTTTAATAATATAATTATATATTACAAAAATATAGTTATATTCAATTATTTTTAATATAAAAATAATTTAATATAATTAGATATTTTTATATATTTAAATATTCTATTATCTCTTTAAATATATATTTATTTTAAAAATAAAAGATATTAATATTCAAACTTTCAAACTAGGTCTTCGAGTTATGTTAAAAAATAAATAAGTCGAGTCAAGCCAAATATTTTTTAAAATTCAATGGCTCGGGATCTAACCATGCATTTCATGCAATTTAGCATGAAACGCTGGCCCAAAACCTAATGCCCTAACCCATTATTCACCTATAGTGATGAATGGATCCGTATCTGCCCAATCCTCAAAATTCCAATTAAAATCCGCAAACCAACTTATATTCTTTATGGATTCTCGCAGATTTGGATCTTTCAAAATTGAATGTATTTTAACTACAGGTAATACAAATTTACTCATTATGGACCCAGCCTATCATAAACCGACCCATATCAATATATGGATTTTGACATATTTGGATCTCTTAAAATTGAATATCTTTTAAATAGAGATAATACAAACTTACTCATTATGGATCCAGATTGTCATAAACCGACCCGTATCAACATGGATTAACCTACTTGATAAGCATAGTACGCTTAAAAATAGCATCAAATAACATTATCCAATTAAAAATTAGGTTCATGTATCAATTTTTTGTCAAATTATTATATTACAAATTATAAAAAATTAATAACCTAATTAGTGGGTTATTCCTTTTGGTGAAGGGATCCAGATTTGAAAATGCCACTAGCACTAAGCAATCCCCACTTCCTTAAACATGTACACTATGAAAAGGTCAATGCCATAAGACTTGCTGAAGAATTGTTTTAATTGAAATAAGTGTAAGTGGTAATTTTTAAGTAGTGGAACCCAATCATCACATCAACAGACAAATTTGCAACTGTTGTTACCATATTCAATCGCCACAATTCATCGGATTTCTTAACATTTTCCACAGGTTGCGTTTGCTTCGGAATTAAATACTTCGGAGTCTTAATATTTTCAAAATATATTTTTTAAGAATATAATTTTTAAAAATTTAATACCATCAAATCTGGTTTAATTAAATATAATTCTAAAAATATTATAATATTATGCTCTAATTATTTAAAATATTTTTAAAAATATTATTAAATTATAAAATAAATCTTTATTAAAAATTAAGAGATTAGTAGCGAAAAATGATGGTCAATAATAATAATAGTAATAAATTATAGTAATAATAATAGTGAATAATAGTAAGTAATAATGAATAGTGGACGGTAGTTATTAATATTGAATAATAATGAACAATGGTTATTAGTAATGAGTAATGCTTAATAATAGTTACTGATAATGAGATGATGATAGATGATAATTATTATTAATAAGTGGAGACAAATAATAATTATTAATGATGAATAGTAATCATCACATCAACAGACAAATTTGCAACTATTGTTACCATATTCAATCGCCACAATTCATCGGATTTCTTGACATTTTCCACAAGTTGCGTTTACTTCGGAATTAAATACTTCGGAGTCTTAATATTTTCAAAATATATATTTTAAGAATTTAATTTTTAAAAATTTAATACCATCAAATCTGGTTTAATTAAATATAATTCTAAAAATATTATAATATTATGCTCTAATTATTTAAAATATTTTTAAAAATATTATTAAATTATAAAATAAATTTTTATTAAAAATTAAGTGATTAGTAGTGGGAAATGATGGTCAATAATAATCATAGTAATAAATTATAGTAATAATAATAGTGAATAATAATAAGTAATAATAAATAGTGGATGATAGTTATTAATATTGAGTAATAATGAACAATAGTTATTGGTAATGAGTAATGCTTAATGATGGTTACTGATAATGAGATAATGGTAAATGATAATTATTATTAGTAAGTGGAGATGAATAATAATTATTAATGATAGATAATAATTAATAATGGATGATAGTTAACGGTAGTTATTAACAATAAATGATAGTAGATAATAGTCATTAATAATGAATAGTGATGAATGATAATCACTAATAATAGGTAGTGATTAATGGTGATCATCCATAATAGATGAAGATTGGTAGTAGTCATTATTGATAAATGATGGTAGTCGATGGTTAATAGCGATGAATGAAGGTTGATAATTACTAGTAGTGGATGATGGCCACTAGTAGTATTTAATAATGAATTATACTCACTAATAATAAATAGTGATCGATGATAATCATCTAAAATAGATAAAGGTTGGTAGCAGTTATTAGTGATAAATAATGGTAGTCGGTGGTTAATAACAATGAGTAATGATTAATAGTAATAAAAAAATGATAGATGATAATAAAATGAAGTGTTAATGGTAATAAGATTTTAATAGAAAAAGTAGACAAAATAATTACTTTATATTAATAAAATATTTATATGTTATAGAAATATAAAATATTTATCTCCCTTTATAAAAATATTTTGATAGAATATTAAATTAAAGATATTCTCAAACATGTAAACATCCCTAAAAATATTATTTAAAAAAATTTGAACTAGTCATAAAAATATCACATTTCTTTAAAATATTTTTTGGAATATGAGAAATATTTAATGAATCAAATATAACCTTAATTATAAAAGAATTTAAAAAAGCAAAAAATTAATGCGTATGAAGGGTTGTACATGATTTGCAAAATTTACGAAAAATCATAATTTTCTACATATATATATATATATATATATATATATATATATATATATATATATATTTAGTTATTTTACAAAAATAATTGATGCGAGATGCACACCGGGGTGGTGAAAACTTTCACGCTTGTTGCATATGAATGAAGTCTTTACGGAGTTATCGTTTTTATAAAAAATAATAAAATATATATAAAAAACACAAAAAGAAATACAAGCATTTTGAGAGTTTATGAAATTTCAGAATATATGTAGAATCTACCAAATTCAATTCGCCTCTATGATTTCTGGCGGTGGTCTTTTCCCTTTCTGGTCTTTTTTACTAGGTAAACATGAATTACAGAGAGCATTCTCATAAGGGCCGGTCTTCAGACCCCTAAATCGGTTTACGCAGCCCATCACTAAGCCCAAAACTTGAAAAATGTAAAATGGCGTTTCAAAAGAATACACCATCTTGTGTGATCAACCAAAACCTCCCGCCCAAGTCACATTTTTTATTGCATCGGATACTTTTGTTGTATTAAGTGAATCTTCTTATTTTATTTTTAATGAAATATAAAACTTATATTTAAACATTGCAAGTAATCTATGTGAACTAAATATATCTTCTAAGCTTAATTTATTGTTAAATATGCACATTTTTTTTACACTCATTATTTCAATCACAAAATTTTTTTTCCTTTTTCCTTTTCATTCAAATATTAATTTTCAACCCATCTTTATTATCAACACACAGACTTACATGACCACATAAACATAGATTCAGTCTCCAGCTACGTCCGTCAAACCATTTGTCGTGCGGACTTCAAACCCATACCAATTCATGTCATTTGCAACAAAATAACTATTAGAATACACGTTTCTATGTGTGGTTGTTCTTATGAGTAAGACTATCATGCTAAAGTGAAGGATCATGTCAAACAGGATCTACATTCAAACCTTTCGATAATTTGTCCATGTTTATAAGTACTCTTTTTACAACTCTATAATCTCCAAAACCTTACACATTTGGTAATCATTCGCTACCCCAAGTAACTAACTCCTCCTTTGGTGATACTTTGACCAGAGGACTCATTCAGGGAAGCTTCATATTCTTTTTCCTCCTTGCTAATACCTTCACAAAACCTTTTTCCTTTCTCTTTGGCCAAATCATCCATCTTCTCCTACATCGCTTTTATTTGGCAGTGATGCTATCATTACTAGCAATCGTTGATCTATCATTAATGCATGTCACTTAATCGAATAGAGATCAACTAGTGAATTTAAAAACATACAAGAGGGGGATTTTCTAAAGAAATTTTAAATGCAACAATGAAAATAGAATTAGAGTAAAGCAAAATAAAATATAAAAGCTCAGTCTAAGAAATTTCATATTTTAATTATAGATTTATCATCAATATCAATAAGATTACTCCTGATTCAATTATTTAGCTACAAATTACTTAAATGCCTTGTAGTAACCCCCAATTATTATTATAAATTAATTACCTATTATTAATTAACTCAAGATTGACACTAACCCCCAATAAATTAGTAAAAACAATCAATTCATAGACAATTAAGGTTAAATCAACAATTTTACACGTGAAAAACTACCAATTTATCATTTATTTCTCTTAGATGTTAATAATTTTATATGTGAAAATTAAATACCTAATTACAATTGATTAATACTAATCACAACTAACCTACCTACAAGAATTAATTGCAATCCATTATATAACTATAAATTATCAAGAGTAATTAACTAATAGGCCTAATTAGCTAATGACCAAAGCAATTATAAAACAAATATATAATAGAGAAATAAGAGATAGATGAATTAAGAGTAAATTAAATTAACAAGCAAAGTCTCTAAATCCAAACTAAAATTGGAGTAATAATTCTTTGAACTATCAAAAGAAACTACTACTTATGATGGTTTGTAAAAGAAAAATAGAAGAAGAGAGAATGCTATCTAATCTAGCATGCTACCTTTGGTGGCACAATTGGTGGCACAAAACTTAATCAAATATGATCTCCTAATGTAGAAAATCTACTAGGCCAAGTTAATTTACTCTTAGAGTTACAATAAATAAGACTTTGCTTAATTTGGATTTGGAAGTTTAAAATCTAATTTATAAACCAAATTACTAACAACATTTATAGTAAAAAATTCCTATAGGATAACTTCCAACCAATGTTTGATAATAAAGAAGGTGCAATTTCACTAATTGCCAAATATGAAAGTTGTTAAGTTAAATCTAAGCTAACTTTAGGCATTATTTGCACTTCATTTAGACTCTTGGAGCTATAAACATGGCTTAAAAATCATGATTGGATCAAACCAGATAGAAACATTACTTTATCTTCACAATCAAACTTGAACTTTCAAATGCTTGAACTAGGTTTCAACTAAAATATAAAATTTTATAATTTCCTTTTAGCTTTCCAATGCCTTAAAGATCAGCTAATTTGAACCTCTAGTTATAATAAAAAATCTTAAATAGTGTTAAAATTCAATATTAACCCAATAATCCACTAGCATTGTAAAATCATTAATCAATGACAAAACAAGGCCAAATTCACTAACCCCCCACACTTAACCTTTACATGTCCTCATGCACATACAACTTTATTTAAAATTCAAGAACAAAAAGGCTAACTTTATAATAACTTCAAAATCACAAAATTCACGGGCAAGAAAATAATCAATTCTATCAAGTATCATAATAATCATGACAAATAATCTTGACAAACTAAAAAATTATCCAATATAACAACTTCATTAAGAAATAATAGGTCAAATTGGTACACTTTTACAAAATTCATTCTCCATCACTAAAGTGTTTACGCTTAATGTTTTATTCCAATTCATTCCATAAAAATGCCTTACTATATGCTTGTTCATCATCTAATCTTCACTACTCAAATTATAAGCACACAATTTTTTTTTTATAAAAAAAAACTTCATTAGTAGTTGTAATAAGGTTAGGGAAAAAGAAAGAAAAAATAAAAAAAGTGAAGAGGTAAAAAAAAATAAAAAAAAATTAATAAAACATTCAAGGTATAAATATATGGACAAATTATGAATAGTTATAACTCAACATAATAACTCAAATTTAAATTCCAAATACTCATTAACTTATTCCTTTTTCAATTCTTTTTGTCTTATTTTTGTTATCTTTTTCACTTTCTCTTTCTTCTTTTCATCATTACTTTTTCCTTTTCATTTTTTTTAGCCAAACCTTGAAATTGAAATTGATAATATTTTTCATAATGCATACTCTCCCACACTTATTAAAGAACCCATCTCACAAAAATTTCAAATGCTTTACTAATCTTTAAAATTATGTAAAGATACTTGTTCTTCATTGGAAAACATGTTAATAAGCTAAACACTAAAGAAAGGCAATTAGGCCTAATAGGGCTTAACAAAGATAAATTTTCAAAATTGTCTATTTGGAACTAGCTTCAAACAAAGAATGTTTTTTTCCATATTTGTGCATGCATGTGTAAACATAATTTCGAAAAGAATTAAAGTAAATTATAAAGAAACAAATCAAAGAAGAAAATCACACATAAAAAGGAAATTAATAGCAAAAATTTTCAATCAAAAACTTAAAATTTCACAAGATAAGATATGTTACTAAAATTTAATCTACCTATTTAAAAATTCATAACTATGCTAATCAATTTCAAAAAGTAAGACAATTCATTCAATCATGTTTTGAATCCATTAAACTCCTATTGATTCCTACTTGTGAAAATTACAAATTCTCAATTGATAGAAAGCAACTAAAATGATAAAAAAAAACTAAAAAACATATGGATAATACATTTTCTTAGTCTTTTCCTTTTTTTTAAATCAAAAGCATTGAAAAAAAAGTACAAAACAAATCCTAGAAGTTTCCCTCACACTTAAATTTTATATTATTTTCAATATAAAATATATCAATATTAAGAAAAGAGAAAATTATGGACAAGTAAAATAAAAAAGAAGGGAAAAAGAAGGTAAATTTGAAAACTTAGGTTGCTTTTTAAAAAGTGCCTTTTTTTAATGTCAGAAAGAGAATGTAAATTTGAAAACTTAGATTGCTTTTCAAAAAGTGCCTTTTTTAATATCTTTGGCTAAACATTACCATTACTTCAATCCAATTTCAATTCATAAGCAATTCTCTTAAATGGTTCAAATAAAGCACACTTCAAATAGGTAAAAAAGGGATGCAATTCCAAAACTAATTAATCTATCAATTCTTTTCTAAATACTAATCTTAGTTCATTCTTTCTTTTCAAATCAAAGTTAGCCTCCACTATGAAATCAACCTATCCAATATAAAGAATATAATGAATTTCAAGAGGATCTTTATAACTTTAGAAATATTGAATTTGTCTATTGTTTCATCATGCACATCAATTTTTTCTTTTTCTTGTTATTCTCCATCAATCTTCTTTTAGGGCATTTTTGCTTCCATCTTGTTAAAAGTTCTCAAAATTTATTTATTTTTTTCTTCTTTCTTGGCATCTTCAAGGCTATAGAGAAAAGTATGAAGAATAAAAGAATTAACAAAATAAGAGGACTTAAGTGTCAATTGTATCTCATTACTAGAATTTCAGGTCTTGTATTTTTCTAGGAATGTGCTTGTTGGGTGGAGGGTAGCTAATTTGCACATTGGTTCTCCAATTTGTTGGTAAATGTGGCTAGTTAATTCTCTTGAGTATCTAAATTTTTTATGCCTGGTATTATTCCTTGTCAAAATTGCATTGTATTTTATTGAATTTGCTTAATAATTTCCTCAAGTTCCAAAAAAAAGTTTGAGATTGATACATTAGTGAGTATTTTCAAAGATTTTGAATCAAAGGAGGAGTAAAATAATTTGTTTATATTAATAAAATGTTTTTACATCATAGAAATATAAAATATCCACCTACCTTATAGGAATATTGTAAAAGAATATTTATTTTTTTAAAATTTGAATTAAATATGAGAATATAATATTTCTATAAAATATTTTTGAAAATTTAAATAAAATTCCGTAAACAAGCTTGATATATCACACATTGATTATTTTTTTCTTTCTTTCTTTCTTTTTTTCCTTTTGGGCCTTCTCGTATAAGCAACATTTTTAGAATAAGATGGGGCCCAAAACCAGGTGCTGATTTTTGGACCGACCATTTTCCTCCTCTCAAATTAGATCAGATACGTTAGCCTTTTGGAAAATGAGCCCATGTTATGAAGTCAAGACTTATCCCAGGATTCATAATGCTTTTATATTAAAAGTGCGCGTTATTGTTGTAATAAAATCAACGATTCCAATTCTAAAATTATAAAATATTAATAAAATATATCTAAATCATATAAAATTATAATTTTATTTTTAAATAATAATTCATATATATTATTTTTTTTCAAATGTATTAATTGTATTATTCAAAAATAAAATTATTTAGTATATATGAATTATTATTTAAAAATAAAATTATAATTTTATATAATTTATAAATTATATTTTACTAGTGTTTTACAATTTCAAGAATGAAGTCAGTTGTTTTGTCTATTTGTTATTATGCAATATTACCTGGTCGAATTAATAACTTCAATATGACATTAGTTTTTATTGAACGTACCCGTCCATAATACTATTTTCCTATAAGACAGAGCAAATCATCAATTTTTGATAATCTTATATAAACAATTAATTATAATTATTTTACATTTTTCTGTGTAATCTTCTATATCTTTCTTTAAAATTTTTCTTCCAAAATAATTTTAAAAAAATTATATCAAAAAGCATTTAATAAATATCTATCATTTCATATTTTATTAATTTAATTTATTTTCTTTTTATATTTAATATATTATGATCGATTAATTTTCTATCCTCTTTTAAATAAATGAAAAATTACAATCTACTAATAAATTATATTTTATATTTACCTTAAAAATTTTATAATTATTTATTTTATTCAAATACATTTTATATTCTTAATAAATTATTTATGTATATCATATTGTAAATCATTATTATTATAATTATTTTACATTTTTGTATGTAATCTTCTACATATTTCTTTAAATTTTTCTTCCAAAATAAAAAAATTAAAAAAATATATAAAAATAATTTAATAAATAATCTATCACTTTTATATTTTATTAATTTAATTTAATTTATTTCTATATTTAATATATTATAATAAATTAATTTTCTATCCCTTTTCAAATAAATGAAAAATTGACAATCTGCTAATAATCATATTTAGTATTTTTCTTAAAAATTTTATAATTATTTATTTCTATTAAGATATATTTTATATTTTTAATAAATTATTTGGATATGTCATATTGTAAATTATTACAATGTTCATAATAAATTACAATGTGTTTATTAGTAAAAAGAGTTATTATTATACTTTTAAGATAATTTCAGAATATATAAATTTAATGGGATTGAGCATATAATTTCTCAGACTAATTTTTTATTTTACTACTGATTTCAACATTTTATATTAATTTTTTTATAAAATAGAAAATTTTATAAAAAATTCAAAGAAAGTAGGTAATGTATGTATTTAAATACATATATATACCTTTATATTTTTAATTATAATTTTTAACTGTATAAATTATATTAAATTTATAATAATTTTTTAATAATATTTATTTATAAAATATGAAATATATATAAATTTTAATTAAAAATAGAATTTCATGTATTGTATGAACTGAGCTAGCAACAATACTAAACTTGACAACAATAGGCAGGGTCAATCTTTTCCGGTCAAAGAAGTGATGAGATGACTCTACATTCAAATAAATTTTTAATTATATATATTATATATTATATGAAGTTATTTTAAAATAAGATTTAAATCTTAAATTATTTATAAATTTTAGTTTAGTATAGTAATTATAGCTATTTGTTGCATTTGACAAAGTGAATAAGTGGGTCAAACATTTTTGCAAATCTCCTGTTTTCTTAATATACCACAAATTTTTTATTTTATTAGTGTAAGATTCATAAAAATATAAAAATTTCAATTATTTGAATAATTAAATGCAATAATTACAATCATAATTATTAGATAAGATTAAAGTTTATAAATAATTTAATATTTAAATATCAATTAAAATGGTTTCATATAATGCACAATATTTACCTAATAATTTCTCCTCCATCCCATTACGTCTAGCGAACAATCCAGCGAACCACCAATTTTCTTGGGGCTACCAAGAAGTTTAGAGTAACTCACAATTCAATTTAAAATTTAACTTGGCAGATTAAATTTTCGAGATTGATGGATAATATACAAGTTATATTATTTAGTTTACATCGTAAATGAGCTTTGGAAGTTTAACACATTTATATCATAAATTACCTTCATATATTAACATGAAAATGACTATATATATATATATATATATATATATATTAATGAAACTATATATTATTTTTAAATAAGATATCCCCAAAAATTTTACTACTTTTATTACTAATATATGTTGCTTTTTTTTTTTTAACAAGTGTCACGTTTCTTTATGACCTTTATGACTATTTATATGAAAATAAATGGAATTAGAAGCAAGAATGAAAATTTTGAAAAATTCATTAAATTATCTTTTTGCATTTGGTAGTAGCTTTATATTTTAAAATAAATTAACATTTATGCAGAATGCTAATAATAAGAAATAGAATTATACTATTATAATAATATCTTGAGTTATTTATATTTTTAGTTATTTTGATTTGTTAAATGTATATTTGCTTTTACAAGTTCATTTAAATCATTAAATAAAAATAAAATATTCTATTATTATAATTAAATAAAATTTAATAATTAAATCGAGTCACTTATTTATTTAATTCGAGTTAAATTTAAATTTAAAAAATTAAATCAACGATCAAAATTAAGGGGATTAGACATTACAAAATTCCAAAACAAGACTAGTTTGAATTAATTTTAACTCCCTGTTAACAGAAATAAGAATGCAAATGAATTGGATCAAGTTGAATATTTATATGTTCACATTTAAATTTGCTAAAAATAAATAAGTTTGAACTCAAGTTGAATATCATTAAATTTAAATAATTTATACTTGAATTTGAACTCAAATTCAAGCCCAATTCAAATGTGAGCCTAAATGAGTTTACACAAAACTATTTAAATAATATGCTATTAATTAGGTCCTAATTTCTTATAGGACTTAGAGTATTCAAATTTAAATTTGAACTTTTATTAAAAGTGAACCCAAACAAGTCTTATTCAAATAATTTGTTATTTTATTTCAATTTGAACATATAAAATTATATTTTTTAGAAGTAAATTAGATATAACATATCAATATAAATTTTTCTACAATGTAGCTATCAAATCTATAAAAAAATATGTATACAATTATCACATAATGCTAATAATTACATTTAACAAAAAGTAACATATATTAAAAAGCTAATAACTTCAATTAAAATATCATACTTTTTTATGCAACCTCTAAGGTTACCAATGAAATTAAATTTTTTTATATATTATGTTATTTATATATAATATAAAAATAAATAAATATTTT